>CP129446.1:13573977-14028977 GCA_030445155.1 Quercus variabilis | reverse complement strand
TGCGGTGGTTTGATGTTTTAGAAGAGGGGTCATTAAGGTCCTTTGAGAAGTCGACAAGGGCATTTGGTGCTAGATTTATGACGTGCAATAAGGTCCCTAAACCTTTTGACTATCTATTGTCTATGGCGATAAGGGAAGGGGAGACTTTCAAGACCTATTCAGACAGATATTGGGAAATGTATAATGAAATAGATGGGGATTTTGAGGGCATGGAAGTGAGAACTTTTAGGGTAGGGCTTTCGACAGAGCATGAGCTAAGAAAGTCACTAACAATGAAGTTTGCCCTTAGTATGCGCGAGCTTATGGATCGCATTGATCAATACAAACAAGTAGAGGAAGATCAAACCCAGGGAAAGGGCAAGGTGAAGGCTTTTCCTGAGAAGAGGGATCCTCGAGGAGGATATCATAATAACCGGTCAAGGAGAGATTTCCCCAACTAGACATTGTCTACAGGTGCTCAAGTGGTTAGTTCGTTGTTTAAAGAGCCTATCTATCAAATACTGGAAAAGATAAAAAATGAACAGTATTTCAAATGGCCCAATAAAATGGGTGAGGACCCATCTAAGAGAAACCAGAGTCTTTACTATCGTTATCATCAAGAAAAAGGACACACAATTGAAGATTGTAGGACTTTACGTGATCATCTAGGCTAACTGGTGAAGGCAGGGAAGTTAAGGTAGTTCTTGTACCAACTTGCCAGTCAATTTGGACAGCCCTAAGTTGGGTATAAAAGGGATGGAGCTCCTTAGCCAGCCCTAGGCATAATTAATGTTATTTTTTCTAAGCCCAAGGGCAATGCTGGAGCTTGTTCGAGGGTTATGTCTATGGTTTCAAGTCTCAACTTGGAAGACAGGAGCCAGGCTTGCAAAAAGGCCAAAATGGTGGCCATGCCCACTTTAGGTCATTCAGAAGAAGATAAGGAGGGGACGCTCTAGCTACATGATGATGCCTTGGTGGTAACCATTTAGATCGGGGGGTATGATGTAAGAAGGGTCCTGGTAGACCAGGGAAGTGGAGCGGAGATTATATACATGGACTTGTATAAAGGGTTAAATCTCAGGCCTGAGGACCTGGAGAAGCACGATTCATCACTAGTGGGCTTTGATGGGAGATTGGTAATCCCTCGCAGGATGATAAGGTTACCTGTACAGGTTGGAGACGAGGAGGTGCAAGTTGACTTCATTGTAGTTGAAGCTTATTCCCCTTACACAGCTATCCTTGCTAGACCATGGTTTCATGCTATGGGAGCAGTTTCGTCAACATTACATGTGAAAGTTAAGTACCCCACACAAGGAAGAGTAGAGAAATTAGTAGAAAGTTAAGTAATGGCTAGGCAGTGTCTGATAGTAGCCATTACATGGCAACCAGCAGATCAAGCCGTCGCGGAAGAGGAGAAAATCCCATAACAATCAAAGGGTCCCAAAGTAGGACTTGAGACTAGTCGCACGGGGTGCTGTCCAAGGAATTGGAAAAGGTTTTGATTGGTCAAAATGAGGAGAAATATTTTCAAGTGGAGTCTCAGTTGCCGCCCTTGGAGAAAGTAGCGTTGATGAAGTTTCTGGAAGATAATATTGATGTGTTTGCCTGAAACACTTATGACTTACACGGGATTGATTCAGAGTTTATATGTCATCGCCTAAATGTGAATTAAGATGCGTTTACATAAAAGCAACCACCTCGGCGCTCGTCAAAAGAGCATGTTGAGGTAGTAATGGTTGAAGTTAATAAACTTAAGCAAGCAGGGGCAATCAAGGAAATCTTTTACCTTGAGTGACTGGCCAATATCGTGGTAGTGAAGAAGAAAAATGGGAAATGGCGTGTATGTGTGGATTTCATGGATTTGAATAAAGTTTGCCCAAAGGATCCTTTCCTCGTTCCTCGAATTGACCAGTTGGTGGATGCAACAATTGGACATCCTCGGATGAGTTTCTTGGATGCTTTCCAAGGGTATCATCAAATACCTTTAGCATTACCCAATCAGGAGAAAACTGCTTTCCGAACTCCCATTGGCAATTATCATTATCGGGTGGTGCCTTTTGGCCTTAAAAATGCAGGGTCCACATATCAAAAAATGGTGACATGGATGTTCAAGTCACAGATTAGGAGGAATGTGGAGGCATACATCGATGATATGGTGATAAAGAGAAAATAAGTTGAGGAGCACTTAACAGACTTAGGGGAAGTGTTTTTTTTATTGAGGGAATATAGGTTGCACTTGAATGCATCTAAATGTTCTTTTGGGGTCAGCTTGGGATAGTTTTAGGCTACATAATTACACACCGAGAAATTGAAGTCAATCCTGATTAGATTAAAGTCATTAACAACTAGCATCCTCCTTGGAATCCTAAGGAGGTATGGAAGTTAACGGGGATAGCAACAGCTCTGAATAGATTTATTTCTCGGTCAGCAGATAGGTGTTGTCCATTTTTCCAGCTCCTCCACAAGTGGAAGGACTTTCAATGGACCGAGGAGTGTGTATTGGCTTTTAAGGAGCTAACACAGTATTTGTCATGCCCTTCTGTCCTCTCTAGGCTCGAGAATGAAGAAATATTATATGCATACTTAGTAGTCATGGATTACGAGTTAGTTTGGTTCTGGTCAGAAATGAGAGTGGAGTACAAAAACCCGTTTACTATGTTAGTAAATCTTTGCACGAAGCCGAGACACGTTACTTACCCTTGGAGAAGGCGATGTTGGCCTTTGTACATGCCACGAGGAAGCTTCCACATTATTTTCAAGCACATTTCGTGGTGGTGCTTACCTAACTCCCCTTATAAGCTCTCCTATGAAGATTAAACTACACGGGCAGGATTGCTAAATGGGGGACCATGCTAGGTGCCTATGATGTTAGGTACAAGCCTCGTACTACCATAAAGGGACAAGTCTTGGTAGATTTTGTGGCAGAGTTTATAGAAAGCATGGCCAATGATAGGAAAGGGATAGTAAAGGATATGATGGTCTTGGTTTTTGTTGTTGCCACCTGGGAAGTGTACATGGATGGAGCAGCTAATCGAAAAGGATAAGGAGTAGGAATCGTGTTGATAACCCCTAAGAAGCTGGTGATGGAGAAATCACTTCGTTTGGGTTTTCTGGTCACGAACAATAAAGCTGAATATGAAACTTTATTGGCTGGGATGGCAATGGTTCGAAAGTTAGGAGGAGAAGTTGTGAAGGGGTATTCAGATTCTTGATTGGTTTTCGAGCAAGTCAGTGGTGAGTTTGAAACTAGGGATGAACGCATATAGGGGTATCTTGTTAAGGTTAGACAGGCTAAGTCTCGGTTCAAGAGCTTTACTTTAAAGCAAATCACGAGGGGAAAAAATTCTCATGCAAATTCTTTGGCTATGCTGGCAACCTCTTTGGGATCAAATCTGCCACAAGTTGTCATTGTTGAAGACATGGTCCAGCCCAGCTTTCTAGAGTAGCCCTTGGTCGGAGTGCATAGTATCTAGATTGGACCAAGTAGGATGGACCCCCTGGTAATTTTCTTAAAGCAAGGACTATTACTTGAGGATAAGGGTGAGACAGAAAAGATACGCAGGAAGGCCCCACATTATTGGATGTCCAAAGGGTAAAAGTTGTATAAACGCTCTCATTTGGGGCTGTATCTACTCTGTTTACATCCTAAGGCAGTGAAGCCCTTATTAGAGGAATTGCACGAGGGGATTTGTGGGAGCCATATAGGTGGGAGGTCTTTGGCCCATAGGGCCCTTACTCAAGGATATTGGTGGCCAAGCATACAAAAAACCTCTCAGGATTATGTTAAGAAGTGCGATCAATGTTAAAGATATGACCTAAATATTCATCAACCCGGGGGGGGGGGGGTGGGAGGGGGGGGCTCTGAACCCACTTTCCAGTCCTTGGCCTTTCGTTTAGTGGAGTTTAGACATAGTGGAGCCATTTCCTTAAGCCATAGGCAACCGAAGATGGCTCCTCGTCTAGACAGACTATTTTACTAAGTGGGTAGAGGCTGAACCTTTATCCAATATCAGAGATGTAGATGCTAAGAGGTTTATATGGAGAAATGTCATCACCAGGTTTGGAGTCCCACATACATTGATCTAGGACAATGGGCTTCAATTTGATAGTAAGGCATTCCGAAGATACTGTGGGGAGTTGGGGATTAGGAATAGATATTCTACTCTTGCTTATCCACAGGGGAATGGGCAGGATGAGGCTACTAATAAGGCTATAGTGTCTAGATTGAAGAAAAGGTTGGATGATGCCAAGGGAAGGTGGGTGGATGAATTGCCCCATGTGTTATGGACTTATCGCACTACCCCCCGAAAATCAACTGGAGAGACTCATTTTTCAATGACTTATGGGGCTGAAGCAGTAATTTCCCTTGAGTCAGGGTTCCCAAACTTAAGAACTGATCAATTCAGTGCCGAGGAGAATAATCACTTGCTCTCGACCAGCTTGGAATTGGTTGAAGAGAGAAGAGAAGTGGCTACAGTGAAAATGGCACATTACCAGCAGAGACTTAAGCAGGGGTATGACAAAGGAGTGAAGCTAAGACCACTAGCCTCGGGAGATTTAGTTCTGAGAAAGGTGGTTGGAACAGCCATGAACCCAGCCTGGGGGAAGTTAGGCCCCAACTGGGAAGGTCTGTACAGAATAAAATTAGTGGCGGGCATTGGAGCTTATTATTTGGAATACCTAGATGAAAATGTGATACCACGACCTTGGAATGTAAACAATTTGTGGTGTTATTACTATTAATGATATGAGGTTCTTTTTATTCATGTTTGGATCATTTATTTCTCACTAATGTTGCAGGTTGTATTATAAGCACTTTGTGTAAAAGTTTCTAAGTGTTAAATAGAACATTGGTCTTGTTCGACTCCTCGGGTCACAAACCTTGGGTAAACTAACGTTTATGCAAAAAGTTTCAAAGTGTTAAACAAAATCTTGGTTTTGTTCAACTCCTCCGATACAAACTTTGGATAAATTAACCTTTATACAAAAAGTTTCTAAGTGTTAAACAAAACCTCGGTCTTGTTCAACTCCTCGGGTCACAAATCTTGGGTAAATTAACTTTTATACAAAAGGTTTCTAAGTGTTAAAAAGAACCTCAGCTTTATTCGACCCCTCGAGTCATAGACCTTGGATAAATTAACCTTTACGTGAAATTTTCTAAGTGTTGGATGAAATCATAAGTCTTGCCCACCTCCTCGAATCACAAGTTCTGGGTAGATTGGTCTTTTAGCATCCTAAGTCCGAGATAAGGTAAGTCTCACTTGAAATTTTTACTAAGTGCCAGAATATCATTGCAAGTTACATTAAGTGTCAATCCAACAACTTTATTAAGAGTCATTCAAGATTGGATGGAATAGTGTTGGGAATAAATTAAGTTAAACATAGGTTAACACGTTTTAGATAATATTAAAAAAAAAAGGAAATAATAGAAATTATACTTGGATGAGTAAAAGTGCAAAGTAAAAATTGGATATTCATTAATGCTCAGGAATGGGTTTACAATAAGAGAAAGATAAGGTCATCACGTTTTAGATAATATTAAAAAAAAAAAAAAAAAGGAAATAATAGAAATTATACTTGGATGAGTAAAAGTGCAAAGTAAAAATTGGATATTCATTAATGCTCAGGAATGGGTTTACAATAAGAGAAAGATAAGGTCATCAAAAAAACTTGGCCCGGGTACAAAATTTCATGATAGTTCTTAACCTAAGACTAAGCTACACCGAGGCCTCTTTCTATTTCTATTTTTCCTTCTCTTTCTTCATCATCTTCAGCTGCCCAACTTCAGTAGCCACCTCTGAGTCCACATCCATAACAAATAATGGAGGAGGCTGATCTTGCTCTTTTTCCACCACGGGTGTAGCAGTTGAAGTAGTGGTGGGATGGGCTGAGGTAGAGGCAAAGGCAGAGCTGGGGTCAGCTGCAGGTTGAGTAGGGCTAGGGGCAAGGCGCAGAGCTAAAGGATAGTATACTTTATTAGGAGTAAAGGATAGATATAAACCTTAGCAAGGTATCTCTTAAATGAGAGAAAGACCTTGCACTTCCTCAAGGATTGCAGCTCGTGCATATCCTCAAGAAGGAGAAGAGCCTTTTCAAGGCATTCTGAAAGGATGCCTGACCTACCCTTCTGGGGATCCCTTAGGGTGGTGTCATCCATGACTGGGTCCCCAGAACTCAAAACAAACGAGGGCCTCCATACGGAAGCCTTCGAATGTTGTCCCCTTTCAATGCCTTTAAAAGCTTCGGAGGGAGCATTCTTCTTCTGTTGAGCCCTAGTCGTTTAGGCCTCCTTGGCTGGGGGCTACTACGAAGGGCGTGTGAGCTCTCCCTCTTCAACATCCTTTGATCCCTTGCCCCCTTGACCTTTATTTCTTTTTTTATCAGTGGCGTCACCAGAGGATGCAACTGTAAGGGCAGGAGTTAGTGGTCGAGGCACCATGGGAACGCAACTGTAAGGGCAGGAGTTGGTGGTTGAGGTACCATGGGAACTGCTAAGAAGGCACCCCTAGTGTGGGTTATGAGCAATGCCAGCAGGTCTGGGGTCTTTTCCTCGAGCACCATTCCTTCAGGGATGTTGGCTTCTTTTTGGCTAATGCTGATTTGGGTAAGAAGTAAATGGCATTGGGAAGGGCCAGGGAGGTCTTCGGGGTCTTCTTGCCTGTAGAAGACTTCAAAGTCCTTATCTGTCACCTCTTGGGTGGCTTCAGGAGTGCGCTTCTCGACTTCGTCATCTAAAGGTATGGGCGACTCTTGAGAATAAAGGAGTTTGGTTATGAGCAGGGCTGGAAGTTGGGCGTCATGTGTTCCGGATGGAGGAGGAGTTGTTATCAGGAAGCTCGGAACTGCTACGTTAATTAGAGCTAGCCTTGGATCCTTAGCTCTGATTACATGTTTAGGGCTTTAGAAATGTTTGGAGATAGGGTTAAAACCCAGGATCACATGCACCACCCGAAGCTGACCGTCTTTGTGAAGAAAAATTCCTGACCTGAGGATGCGGTTTGGCTCAGGAAAATTCACTAAGCTCTTATTTTGGGTGGTGTGATGTTCATCTACCAATAAACATGCAATATAAGTCATAGATTAGAAAAATCCTTATATAAGTTTTCTTTATCTGAATGTGAAAATCCTACTCTCATCTAATATTTGTGGGAACCTTACCTGGCTCCCCATCTTGGGTGGGACAGTGCAACTCATCACGCCTGTCTCTTGAGACGATGAGAAAGTCCTCGTTCATGCCCTTGTTTAACTCAAGCATACAAGAAATTAACCTAACGACTGGGACCCAACATTTGATATAGTAGTTGGTTTCCTTTCCTTTTTGACAGTTGTATACCTAGTTCACATCATGCTATGTAAGGTTGGTCCTAATCTTACGGTTTATCATATCTACGCTACTAAGGACCTTAAAGACGTTGAGGGAGCATTGTGTAAGGGTTAACCTGTAATTCATAAGGAAGTCTCTAGTAACCCTACCCATGAGAATTTCCATCCCACTTTCTATGAAAGCAATCATCGGAATCACTACTGAGCCAGGAGGTCTGTTCATGACTAGCCATTCACCTAACTCACAGTGTTGTAGATCAACACCGTTAGGAATCCTATATTGAGCCCTAAAGAAGGCCATGCCTTCGGGGGTATCCACTAACCTAGCAAATCTACCCATGGAAATTAATGGTGTAGGTAATGAAGAATTTACATATAAAAGTAAATGAATCCAGACACACCTGCAAGCAATAGAAGAATCTTTTCTCGAATTGCTGCTTCAATGAAAAAGTTGCAAAGTGAATAAATGGAGCAAAATCAGCCTCAGCCTCTCTTTATATAGGGGTGAAAAATGAGTGGTAAAATTTCTGCTTGTAAATATGAGTAAATGAGGACTGTAGGATTATCATCACATCCTAGAACGTGAAGGGACAAGTAGCTGCCTGACACAATAAATGTGAGATCGTGGATTCCAAAGTGTCAAGAACTTGCTGAAGACAGATGAAGAAACATTACCACGTGGGAACGCGTCTGGCACGTACCAATTAGGATTGCACAACTAAAACCTTACTTTTTATCTCAGGGCTAATTGCAAGGTTTTAGGGGGCTATTGTGGGGACTCGAGGACTGAGGAAGGATACAACAAGCTGTGACTATCATTATAAAAGTATTCTAAGCCTGAGGAGGGGATCCGTCCAAGGATAGGAGGAGAGGGGACAAAATGCTTCCTAGAAGGTCGAATGGAGAGGATGGTGTTCAATAAGAGTCAAGGTTGGTGAAGGAAGTTTCCAACGAAAGCTCACCTACTACCTCTGTATTAAATGACAAACAACAGCTTTATCAGCTCATTGATGAGGAAGTGACCTAAACAGTAGAATTTATAGTTAAGCATCTCCTTCTACCACCTTCAACAGAAGTTTAAAGGGACAAGTGTCCTAAGGAGAGTTTGGGGGATTGTGGATGGAGGGCCAGGATGCAATTAGCTGAGAAGTATATAAAGAAAGAGGACTTCTAGATGAAAGGACCTCCCAGAAAAATCAAGGAAAAGAGATTAGAACAAGAATAGAGAGAGAGAGAGAGAGAGAGAGAGAGAGAGAGAGAGAGAGAGAGAGAGAGAGAGAGAGAGGTGTACATCCTTGTGCAGGAACATCGTTCTTGGGCAAGATTGTAAAGAACCATTAATATACTTAGGGTATGTTTGGTTGGGGAGAAAACAGAGAGGATGGAAAATAGGGAGATGAAAATAGAATGGAAAATGGCATTTTCCACTGTTTGGTTGAGAGGGGGAGGGGGAGAGAAAAGTGGTGGGGCCCACAAGTTTTCTCTCCTCCTCCTTCAAAATACAATCTCTCCAAATTGGAGAAAAAATTGGAGTGAAAAGTGGGAAAAATATTTGAACAAAACTACCCTCACCTCTATTAACGTTTTTGGCTTTTTTTTTTTTTTTTTCTTTGGTTTTGTCAGGTGGTGGGTTCTTCTTTTCCTTATTTTTTTTTTCTTAATTTTTTTTTAATTTTTTTAAGAAAACACTTTTGGATGATTTATTATGCTATTTTTTAAATGTCCACTTTCATCTATACACAAATTTTAAAAAAATTATAATGTATTACTTTTTGTTTTATTTAAGAGGGACATGATAGTAAATTTATACAAACCTTATTCTCAACCAAACCAAAAAGTTTTCCATCTCTCCACTTTTCCACCCTCTTAACCAAACACAAATGAAGAAAACTAAAAACTTTTCTATCCTCCCACTTTTTCATCATTCCTTTATTTTTTTTTTCCTCTCACTTTTCCATCCTCCCAACCAAACTGACCCTTAATCTTTGTCTTTTGTTCCTTCCTTATTTGTTTGAATCCTCAGGCTAAGCCCAACTTGCTTTACCCCACTCTCTTTACATATATCTATTGGTTTGGGCCTAACTGGATAGCACAAATTTCACTATTCTAAGTGAGTTTGGGCCACTAGGTTTTTGTGTCCTTATATTTACTTTTCACTATATCAAAATTATCTTGATTTATATTAATTTTTCCCAAAAAAAAAAAAAAAAAGGTAAACAGTTAAAAGAAAAATTGGAACAAAATTTAAAATGGCAAGATGTAAAACAATTTGGTGAATAAGAAACTGATTTTATACTAATTTTATCCATAATTATAAGTTTATAACATCTAATCACTTAAATTTTTATGAAAGTACTGAATTTTTTAACTTTTCTACGTCACAGTTACTTATTCTAAATAGAAAATGCATTATAGAAATGAAATTATTTAAAGAAAAATTCTGAGCATGCTCACAGAATGTGAGATGAGTCTAGGCTCAAATTAAAATTTTCAAAATTATGTGATTGGAGTATTATTACTTTTCTAACTCTTCTAAATTATCCTTTCTGTTTATTTTTAGACCTCTTAAAACACAACTAGATTGACCTAGTTAATTAGCCAAGTGATTACTTAGTCAAATTATCATATCTAGATTTACACAAATATATCATATCATTATAAAGTGCGGAAAAAAAATAATACAACGATATGATAACCTAGGAAAACCAAACCGATAAAAAACTTAGGAATGATTTAACCTACTATCCTTAAGGTAAAACAAATCTACTATGAAAGAATTGAAGTTTACACAATTGTGACTTAGACCACTAATATCTTATTGCTACCTCGAGTAGGAAATTTACTACCACGACCATGTGACAGCTCCGAGTTCACGGACTACTTCTTTCTTGGATTCACAACAAGTACAAGCACTCCTGCTTGTGTATCTTTAAGCTCTTGAAATTGCAACTGAATTGATTACCAAGCTCTCGACATCAATCTTGAGATTATAAACCCTAAGTGTTTATAAAGGCAAATACCTCTAGACCTCACAAGAGATTCACACACACAGCATAAAGAGCAACCTCAAAACGTGGCTAGAGTTTTCCCTTTTATACTTAAGGCAAAGCATAAAACCCTACACGTTAAACGAGCTTGGGCTGAGTTGAAAATTCTACAAAAAAAAAAAAAATCTGCATAAGCTTGATCGATCGAGTCTAATTTTCGATCAATCGAGCCAGGCAGATTTACATAGTAAATCTTATAGTACACTCGATTCCAACTTTACACTTAAACATACTTTGAGCAAGTCTAAAACAAGACTAAACTTTTTGATCATTGTTTGCCAACATTACAAATTGAAATTCTAATACATTTAAACCTAAAGTCTTAGAACCCAACAAACTCCTCCTTTGACAATCCGTGATAAAATACAAACTAAACAAAGTGCTCAAAGTTTACAAAAAAACAACTCATTACAAAAACATTGCCCAACAAAACAAATTCAACCTTACTACTATCTATCAGTTGCAAGTGTAGACAGTAGCACGACTGAATCAACCTGTATATTCCTGTAACACTTAACAAACACATAAACGCATGTGTGAAAAATACAAGTAAAACAAAATAAAATTTTGATTTCACAGAACATAAACTACAAGACATATGTCATGAATAACCTCATAAATATAAATCAATAATCAATGTAGCACAATGTGAAACAAGAAACAGAAATAAACACATCACAATATCTTCCTCTATCATAGACAACCTAAATGAAACAAAATACATCATGAGCCAAAAAATATAAATACATGATGAAGCACCTAGATACAATCTAAAACTCCACAGCTCTAAAACAACAAAAATCTCCCCCTATTAACAAAATTTCCTATCCATATGTACTTCCTCTTTTTGTGACGAATTGCCAAAGGGCGATCACTCATCATCAAAAGGAAGTGGCAGAGGTGACGTCTAAAACTCACCAAATCTGCCCTCAAAACCTAAAGGTCAGTAAGCACGTCCACCAACAGCTGACCATGAGCTGCATGAACAATCATGATAGTGTCCAAATCACGATGAATGTTGGAAACATCCGAAGTAGAAGGTGGAGTAGCAGCAGCAGCAACAGCAGTCGGATTGACATACACATTAGCAACCAGATCACCTGAAGAAGGAGGAGGAGGAGGAGGAGGAGGTGCACCAGAAGAGGAAGAATCGACTTTAGGGCGCTTAGGGCTAGCTCGCATTTGAGCAGCCCTCTACCGAAGAAATGTGGCACCTATAGAAGCTATGATATGAACGGACTTAGACGCTGGTAACTGCTCTAATCTAAATGTAATAAAATCCTATGAATGAAAACATGAAAGAAAAGAGCATGAGTAGCAGAACTACTCTTATGAACCTCAATCAAAGAACGAATGAAAAGATAAGGAAAGCTCATAGGAGCATCTGTGACAAGGGCATCCAAAAATGTACATCTCTCCAAAGGAATAGTGTGCAGGTGAGAGATAGGCCAAATGGAAAGGCAAGAAATTCAAAAAAAAAAGATAATGAATCTCGGTCAACTCGTGAGAGGTGATCTAAGGATCAGAACCCCACTGGATAGAAGTACTTGTAATAAATGACATAATGTCATTAAGGGGTGAAGACTCATCGTAAGGCTAAACAGGATGCTGGACGAGTGGCACCCCAAAAGCATTAACCACTACCGAAGGAGTAATGGTGTACTCTTCACCTCGAATTTAACTCTTCACCTGAGTGTTGGAATCATAGGAGTGAACCGAGAGGTTTGAGTAGAACTTTCTGATCAAGGCAGCCGGAAAGGGATGTGAAATGTCCAACAAAGGAAGCCTACGCTTAAATTTTCTTCGAATCTCACCATTTAACTCATCTAAAACGACCTTCCTCTAAGCCTATACATTCCTATGAATGTTCAACTTTTCATAAGTTTCCTAGTTTTTCTCATTAAGGAACCTCTCACTTTCAAATGAAGGAGATGAAGTAAAAGTGGAGGTCTTATGAGCTCTAGTATTCCTATCCATGATGTTAAGGATCAAAAGGACAGACACAAAAAAGACAAAGAAAAAAAAAACCAATGGTAGATTGCAAGTTAGTACAAAAATATATAGAAAATAACAATCTATATGATGCATGAACAATATCAACACATGATACATGCTCTAATGCAGTGAGAATGAGTTCAATTTCACTTAAAAATCACAAAATTGGCTTGAGCATAGAGTTTATATCAAAAACTCCAAATTTTGAAAACCCACTTTCAAAAATCCCAACAAATTGATCAATTGATCATTACACAAGATAGAGAACATAAAATAATGATCAAATCAATCAATCTAACAAGCCAATTTCATCAAATTAAACTCAAGTGAACAAAATCCCCAAATTAGGTAGTTTCAAGCTCTAGAATTTCCAATTTTTTCCAAATTAACAAATTGATCAAATTAATTCACAAAGAATAGCTGTATACCATCCCACAACAAAAACCCATTGATCAATTTCCAAAGAAAAGATTGAAAACATCAAAATCCCCAAATTTTCATAGGTTTAAAATTTTCCCCAAATGCATGACAAAAATGTGTGAAAACATGAAAATAAATGAAAAATGAGGGGTATAAAGGTCTTACTGGCCTTAGAAGACAAAAACCCTTGAAGAAATTTGAGGGAAAATGACAAAAATCTTGCTTTGAATCTTAGACCAATCGAATGGAGAGAGAAAGTGTTTTGAAACTAGTTTGAAAGTGATAGAACACGTGAAAACACAAAGTTTTAAAAAACTCTCTATGCGATTTACGATTGATCGAAAATTAGATTTGATTGATCTAGCAGCAATCGAGTAGCGATCGAAACAGACGGATTCAAACCAAAATTTTAATTGCAATTTTGATCGGTCAAGAAACAGGTTCGATAGATCGAAAATCTAGAAAAATCATTTTTTTTGAAAAACAGAGCAATTTAATGCAGAAACTCCTCAAAGCATAGTATTTTATGAATAAAATGTATGAGTATGAAATGAAATGCTTTTCAAAAACACTTGTAATGAACCCAAATCTCCCAAAAATAAGATTTTCAATCAATTTTCCTTAAATTCTCAAACTTCAAACACATTTTGCATTAAACTCAAGGAAGTTTCAATCTTGGATGGACAAAACAAAATCACACACAATAACATGTACAAAGTTTAGTAAAGAGTAACTTGTGTAGTGTGTGTAACTAGCAAACGCTTGAGGTACATGTGAGGTAATATGTGAATAGTAATCAAGCACAATTTCTACAAAATTCATCACATAAATTTGAGAGAGACTATCATCTAAAGAGTTATATCATATAACTCCCACATCTCCTATAATAAAAACTTGCAATCATTTTACGTTTTTAGACCCCTTTGAACTAGATTGTTTAACCTAATTAATTAATCAAGTGAATACTTAGGTTTATTATTCAGATCTACGTTAAAACAATAGCAATCATATCATGTAAAGCAGTAGAAAATATAAAGAACACAAAGATTTAATGACCCAGAAAAATCAAACTGGTAAAAAAACCTGGGAATGATTTAACCTAGCTATCCTCAAGATAAAAAGCAAATCCACTATAAAAGAATTAAAGTTTGTACAATAAAACTTAGACCATTAACATTCTATTGCTACCTCGAGTAAAAAACTTACTACTATGACCCCATAATAACTCTGAGTCCACAGACTACTTCTTTCTTTGATCTGTAGCAACCACAAGTTCTCCTACTTGTGAATCTTGATCTTCTTGAATGTTCTTTATGCAGCAACTGAACAACCATCAAGTTCTTGATGTAAATCTTGATTTTGATAACTCAATGCGTGTGTATGAAGGTAAACACGTCTAGATCTCACACAAGATTCAATACACAACTCAAGAAAGACTCTAGAGAGCTTTTGGGTACAAACCCTAGATCTACAAAAGAGGCATACTCTTTTCTCTCTGAAAAGCCTTTTAAAAATGTGCTTAGAGTCTCCTTTATATACTAGAACAAGTAGATCTAAAACCCTAATCCTTAATGGGTTTGAACTGTTGTTTGAGCTTAATTAAAATTCTGCATATATGACTCTCGATCGGTCGAGCCTGTTCTTCAATTGATTGAACCAGGCAGTTTCTAAACTCTTCTTTATGCAGCTTGCTTGTTCTTAAATCTTGATTTGAATCACCTTGAGCATTGTCTAATAATACCTACAGACTTTAAGATCTATATTTAGACAAGTTTGTGTTCACGATTTGCCAATTGTTTTACACATTTAGAACCTAACAATCTCCCCCTTTGACAATTTATGACAAAACTTACATACAAAATGAAAAGCTCAAATACAAGAACAACCCAATACAATAAAATGCCCAATTACACATTTTTGTCTAAATTACAATTCAACCTAACTACTATCTATCAGTTGCAAAAGTAAACAACAATTTTAAATGAATTAACCTGTAAATTCCTGAAACACAAAACAAACCATAAACGCATGTGTGGAAAATACAAGTAAACCAATATGAAACACAATATAAAAACAAAAGTAAACTAACCCTCCCTCTAAGTTAGATACATAAAAAGAATAAAAAAAAAAAAAACTATTTTCTCCCCCTTTCAAAAACAATTTCAACTCCCCACAAACAAACAAACAGGATTCCCACCTTTAATCTGTTTCTCCCATTTTTTGTCATGTATTGACAAAGACAACCCATTCAAAGAGTAAACAGTAAACATACGCAACAAAGGATAAGAGGAAATAGAGAATCAAGGAAACAACTCCCTTTATAATCAACATAGGTTTTAAAAACATCTTTCTCCCTGTATAAAAATAGGAAAAACAAAACATGTTTTGGGAAAAAGTTTTGAGGAAAATTTAGGAGGTGGGGAAAACAAAAAGACAAATCAAACAAAAAAAATAAGTTGAGAATACACATAAAGAAAAATATTCTCTCTTTCAATAAATGCAAACTTGACACTATGTGACCCATATCTCTTAAGAAAAATATTTTCTACAGTTCACACATAAAAAAATAGCATATACTAAAATCTAAAAAGGACTAAAAAATTAATCAATCAATTTTTAAATCAAGTTGAGTACCAAATATAGCAAAATGTATGTATGTTATGTGTGAAAACAATGAGAGATATGATTGTAAATCTACAAGATGGATACAAAAAAAAAAAAAGAAAAAAAAAAGAAAAAAGAAAAACAATGCAATGCACGTGAGTCCTAAAAACAATTGATGCATGAAAAGACTATTAGACATGGCAAAACGGGCGGGTCGGGTTCGGGTCGGGTCAATCGGGTTACGGGTCAAACGGGTCACGGGTCAAAACGGGTCACTTTAAGCGGGTCAAAATCGGGTTCGGGTCAATCGGGTTCGGGTCGGGTCGGGTTGACCCGTATTTTTCAAATGAATTTTTTTATTATTTAATTTTTATATAGAAAACAACATGTATATGTCATTTGGAAAGTTATGCAATAAATTACTTAATGTAAAATGCATTATTTTGAATTCACCACTTATATCAAGAATGAACTCAATTAAACTTATTAATACTTATTCAACAATTTTAAAATTATACAAATCCTAACATTACTATCTAAAACAAAATAACACAAAGATAAGTAAAACAAATACACAAGTTTTATTTCTGCACAATATCAACATTCCAAATATAAAACAAAATTACAAATGACTTATTGGATAACTCATTTGATAAAGAATAAAAATATATAAGAAATTTACAATCTTGAAAATTAATTTTATAATCTATTATCAGTTGTGGTTGACACTCTATTTCAATTTGAGATATACTTTAAAATTTGATTGCTTACTTATTCATACATGGTCTCTTTTATGAATATCATATTATTGTTAAGCAACACACACTCTAGAATATATCATAATTTATTTTGAAAAACTGTTTATTTTGGACATAAATTATTAAAAAATAGGTCTAAGTATTCATAATTTATGCTAATTTGATATTTTAGCTTCACTATTTTCACACTTGTGAATATTTCTTACATGTCTACAATTTTAAATCTATGTTTTTAACTCTATTGTAACCAGATTATCTTGGCATGTACTTTACTATTTGATATCTAAAAATATTCATTCATTACAGAATGTTCAACCATTAATCTTTCAATTAATTTGCATATAGTTATGTAAATGTATCAATTGTTTCCTTAAAGTTCACAATAAACAATTAAACCAATATTGTCTTAGTTTTACTATTTTTTTTACCAAAAAAAAAAAGTTTTAAAAAAATGGTTTGGGTTCGGGTCGGGTCGCGGGTCGGGTCGGGTTGACCCGTAAAAAACATTGGTCGGGTCACGGGTCAACCCGTTTTTGCTTCGGGTAAAAAAAATCGGGTTCGGGTCGGGTATTTTTCGGGTCGGTTCGGGTCGGGTCAGAAAATTCTGACCTGTTTTGCCATGTCTAAAGACTATTAGGACATATGTAATTCATGTTAGGAACATATGTTATTCTTTTATGTAATTGACTAATTCTTTGATAAAACATACTTTACTTGTATTTGGGTAGATCTAGGATGTGTTTAATACTTCAAGAAATTTTGTTTCAAGTTTAAGTGTTGAAGTTATGCAAGTTTGTCAAAGATTCAAGTCTGAAAAGTGCCTGTCATTAAAAGCTAGATAGCTACTCGACACCTCTCGATAGCTAGGCTATCTGTCGAGCTCTTCAGCTGATTCTTATCGCAACCTCGATAGCTTTTTGACAGCTGGTCGATCGATCGAGAAAGCTTTTGTCCTCTTAACACCTGCTCGATAGCTGTATCTGTTGAAGCTTAAATCTCGACACCTAATTGACACCTGCTATTTGTCGAGGTTACGGGAATTTAGATTTTCAGATCTGTTTTTAGGCCCATGTTTTTGTATTTGTGTAGGGTTTCTTTTCTCACAACCCTAGACCTATATAAGGCCTATTTTAGAAGCTGCCAAATAAGAGAATACAAGGAGAATATATGCAAAAGGTGACCCATGCCTTATTTTCTCTAAAAGAAGCTACTGCGTCTTTGCGCCTTAGAGTTTTGTAACCAAGTGCTTCTTGATCTTTATTATTGATGAAGTGAAGAACATTGCAACCAATAATCTTCTTCTAGTTGGTGATTAAGTCGTGTACTGAAATCCGCACAATTGGTTAGTCACGTACTGAGATTCGTGCATCAAAGGGTGGCGTTCATATATTGAAGAGTTCAGATGTTCTGAAGCGGTAGAAGATTTCTGTTGTAAGTTCATTTAGCGGGATTGTAGAGTCTAGAAATAAAGGTTTTATACTAGATCTGAAACTTTTCTTTACTATAGTGAATTGCTTTTCGGGAAGGTTTCCCCCCAGGTTTTTTTACTGTGAAACTAATTTGTTTCATTGGTTTTCTTGGGTCATCATATCTTATTTTATTTACTTTTTTGCGGCATTCATTATTAACAGGATATTGATGTTTGTTTGTTTTAACAAATTTTATTCATAATAAATCTAATTAACAACTTGGGTTTAAAACTTGTTAATTCTATCAACCGGGGTCTAAATTTCCCAACAAAGACAGATTGGTCAAATATTTAAAAACTGAAAATTTTCAGTTTCGATTGATCAAGCATCGATCAAATACCAATCGAGTCAGGTAGAAACCGGACTTGAAAAATTTTGAAATTTTCGATTGATCAAAAATCAGATTCGATCGGTCAAAATTCTAGAAAACTGAATTTTTTGAAAAACCATAATTTTTTCTACAGAATCAATTTTCAAAAGATTTTTCATGACATGTAATGCATGAGAATGATTCCGAAAATTTTCAAAAACATAAGTTTTCAACCTAGAACTTCAAAACAAGGTTTTTAATCATCAAAAACATAATTTTTGCCAACCCTTAAACATATTTTGCATCAAATACCATAGAAAACGTAATCTTGGATGGCCAAATTAGATTCATACACAATTCCATGTACAAAGCTTAGCCAAGAATAAGTTGTGAAGTGTGTGCAACTAATAAAAGCATGAGATACATGTGAGGTGATATGTGAATAGTGATCAATCACAACTCCCACGTCTCTTAGAAAACAAGCTTGCAATCATGTAAATTTCTTGATTTACCTCATAATGTACACACCAATTTTATTTAATTTGAACCTATTGTAATAGTTAAGATAATGTACATACCAATTTAAGCATTTAATCTAAGGCTACACCTTATGTTCTTTTTGTGCATGTGCTACATCTTCTCGAGCACAAAATCTTACGATATCTACTAAGGTGTTCATGATTAGCTAGTAAATAGTAGTAAGATGGTTATTTATACCTTTCTCAATAGGTTCAATTCCAACAATCAAAGGCATGTAACTTTAAGATCAAGACAAAGTGATCAAAAACTATAAACATCTTCCCACACAACATGCACTACAAAGCTCAAACTAGTAAAGTGCAATAAATAAGCTCATCCAAGCTAAACAAGGTACATAGACATGTTATGTAAAGATAATATGGCCAATCTTGATTTCAAATCCAAGATCTATAATACAAAAGACAAAAATCTTTTTGGTTTAAAAAAATTTATGACCAAGAACAAAAAGTACACATTGTGCTAAATGATTAAAAATGCAAATGCAATGCATGACAGTGTTTAACTAAGCTATAGATGGTACACAAACAAGAAATATCAATTTCTTAATTAATCATTGAGTACATATACAAACTAGTATATACTCAAAAATAGCTTAGTATTTATATAGCAAATACTATTTAAATTTCTCCACAATGTCAAGCATGTTTGTGAGAGTGCTTTTTTCTTCACAGCACTGTGGCCCAAAGATCCTGGGCCAAATAAATATTCTTAGTGGACTGGGCTTGGTTCATCGCAACTAAAAGGCTGTTTAAGAACCAAGTGGTGCCCAAAACAAGTTTCCTACAATACAAATAACATACAAACAAAAATATCTGTATTGAATGATATTTTAACAGTAAAGGAATGCACAGCAAATGAAATGTAATGTAAGAAAAAGCTAGGGATCCTCAAATTAGTGAGGTGTATTTTATTAATTTCTCTTTGTTATGATTACCATGCTCACTAAGATGTGATACAAGGTTCAACTGAGTTCAAAAATTACAGACTTTGATAGCTATTCAAGCTTCCGAGACTTACAAAGTTTGAATTTGTTGAATCCAAGCATGTGCTATAGTGGCTGTTTCTGGGATACCGAGAGCGGTTCCTCTATTTTCTTTTAATTTTACAGAGCTCTTCCTATGGCTCTATACTCTTTCTGATAATCAAGAAAATGGTCATGAACGCCGGAATATTCTAATCAAAAAATGAATCTCTATTCCAAATCTGAATCCCCTTTCAGCATGGATCCCCTCCTCCTTTTATAGCACAGCTCGGGCTCCGGGGTACTAGTGATTTCTCTCTTTTACCCTTTAGAGTTCGCGCTGTGCCAGTTTACTCAGGGCCATGTCGTTTCATTTTTTCTCATAGCATCTTGCTTTTGGTGAGACCAAACGAAAGTCCCTCAACTGGTTTTCCATTTCCAGCTTCTTCGTTAGCTGGTCTTTGGCTTTTTCTTCCACCTCTCCAGCTTTTTCAATTGTACTCTTCCTTGTCATTTCCTCCAAATGGTTGGAATCACGACTTCTGCATTGTTGCTTCGTACTTTCTAATCCCATTGCACGTCTGGAGCATGAAACCTGCATGCTCTTTGTCTTTTATCCCTCTTTGGATTTGCTTCAATCTTAATTCGTAAACCCAGGGATCCCCGGACTCTGGGGACTTCTGGGATCCCGGCCCAGCCCTTCTTACTAGGCTTTTTTTGATTTGCTGGTTCTGCCCAGTTTGGGCCTTTTTTTTTTTTCTTTTATGGGTCTCTGGATCCAAATCCTCTGGGCCCCTTGCCCTTTTCTTCTTTCTTTTCTGTTTTCTTTATTGTGTAAGCTCAGTCTTCCTTTTTTTCTTATTTTTCTCTTAGCTCTTGTTATTTATTTATTTTTGTGAAATGAGCCCAACGTGTTATTTCTTTGGGCCTTAGTTCGTGACTAGTTTTGAACCTCAACATTTAGCCCCCCGAGCTCATGGGTTGCCTGCAGCCCATGCGTGAGTTTTTGCAGTAATTCTTCCTTTTTTGGGGATCCTGATCTTTAATTTTTTGGTCTTTAGTATCATGGCCCTTTCACTTCTTTTCTTGTAACTCTTCCCTTTTACATGGGACGTGGTAGTTGAGTTTTGAAAAGGAACTTCCACCACCTACTTTTATGTTTCCCATAACTTCCATTAATAACTGCTGATAATTCCTCTCTCTTTAAATTAAATTCCTAGCAATTGGCGCGTTTTTCCACATATTGTCTTCTTTAACTGCTCTTTTATTTCTTCATTCTAGACTTTTCGCATTACCCCTTTGTTTGTCCGCCCGAACCTTCTATTCCTAGTCTTTTTTTTTTTTTTTCCCAATCAGTCTTGTTACTACCTGCTTTCTTTTTTTTCAAGATACCCATTGTTTCAATGGCTTCTTCTTCTTCTTGAAAAAGAAAGGAGCGTACTCCTAGTTCCTCTAAATGTGAAGGTTCCTCTAGTTCTGCGCAAGATGAGTCTGTCATTGGGCGTCCTGCTTTTCCTTTACGAGACCCTTGGTACACTCCTAGCTTATTCTTCCCTCAGGTGTCCCATGGCGAGACCCCTCCATCCACTCATGCATGGGTATTCTCTGGTCAAGCAAGCTTTGTTAATTCTGCGCAAGTTCCAGATCCTAGGGAGATTTTTTATCTCCAGATCAGGCGAGGGCTTCGAGAGGCGGTCCCCATCTTTTTCGATTTTGTCACTGGAAAGATCCAAGGCTGGCCCATCTGGGTGGATAATGAACTTTCTGACGAGGAATTTATGAGCCACTTGGAGCGCGCCGGTGTCCTGAAGGTAGTGGCTATTTCCAAGAATCTTGAAGGTTTTAGAGATGCCAAAGGTCTTAGGCATTTGGTGCGCCGTTGGTGTCCCGCTCTGCACACTTTTTCTTTTTCTATTGGTGAATTGACGGTTACTCTGGAGGACGTGGTTAACAATTTCCTCCTTCCGGTGCTTGGGGATGAAAATCCTTTTGATATCAACCTTACTAACGATGATCTCGAGGTGGAGGAAAAGTTGTTCGCTCATTTTGGTGGACATACTGCTTCTCCTAGCGGGAAGCCAGCCAGAATGGGTAGGTGGGTCATGAATCTTTCACGTGAGAAAGATAAGAGAGTTAGGCGAGCTGGGTTCCTCGTCTTCTGGCTTAGCAAGTTTCTATTCAGCAAATTCTCTGGTTATGGGATCAAATCTACTCTCTTTCCATTGGCGATTAGGTTGGCTCAGGGTGCTCAGTATCCTCTAGCCCTCATGTTTTTGGGTCATGTCTATTCTCAACTGGACCAACTCCATGGAGATGAAGTCGAGGGTGACTCTTGTTATGTAATCACTTTTTCTCTTCATTGCGCCATTCTCCAGGTATTTATGTGGGATCATTCTTTGGTTACTTTGGCAAGATGTAGGAATTTAAAGTTTGTGAATGATAAGTTTCAGGGATCCCCTGACGTGGTCAAGGGGCTTTATGGTAATTCAACTAACAGTCACCCTATTATTTTTCGTTGGCTTAGTTTGAAAGGTGGCAGCCTCAATTTGGTTGAACTATTTGATCAAGCAGGTCACTTGCATTGGCATTCTCCCCGTGAGTTTAGCCCCGGTTTTGTTTGTGATTTTGTGCTATCTCCTTTTCTGACTTCCACAGGAAACACTTTTGATTTGTGTCATGGTGATGAGGGTAGCTTAGCCTACCTTGCTTGCATTAGTCCTTTCTAGCTTTCTGTGCTTTCCTCAAGTGGTCCCCGGTATACTCATTATTCAGCACACTGAGTACTTCGATAGTTTGGCTTTGATCAGGATATTCCCCTAGTGTTCAATGATGTAGTACCATCTCTTCCTTCCTTGGATCCTTTCATGAGACTCCAGGCTTTCTCTTATTGGTCATGAAGGAGTCCTTAGTTTGTAGTGCCCAATTTTCAGAGAGGAACTTTTGTTTCTAGTGGTTATGCTGATTACTGGAGGAGAGTGCAAAAATATTTTGTTGACTATGCTGGTACTGGGATAATTGAGAGGGTTCCCAACCCTGAAATTTCTTCTGTTTTAACATCCAATAAGCATTTATCCCTACCTACTGCTGGTATTGTTTTTGCCGCTGTGAGTAGTAAAACAGGCTTTGTAGAGTGGCACGCTTCTAGGAGAGGTTGGGTTACTTACGCTCAGGATTTTCCCGAAGCTTGGCCAGGATGTGATCTTATAGTTGGCTCTTCTGCTGGGGTACCAATCAAGAGGGGGGCGGTAGAGGCCATAAGTGCTAGTACTCCTATTGGCATGAGTAAGGGGAGAGTAATCAAATAGGAAAAATTGAAGGAGGCTGCAACTGAAGAAAGTGTAGAGGGCATTGGCCCTAAGACAAAGAAGAAGAAAAAGACTGGAAAATCCCAGAAATAGTTGATACTTGCTGAGGAAAAGGAGGTTGAGCAACCTTTGGCCATAAGGGGCTGGGTGAAGACTAAGGTAGAGTCTTCTTTTCCTCAGGTTCCTGTGAATTCTTCAGTTCATGGTTCTTTGGGACCCTCTGGACGCACCCGTAGTAAACAACTGAAACCTGGAGACCCTGTTGAGAGAGAGAGAAGAGCAAGGCCTATTTCCTTCTTTTCTCTTTTAGGTTGCAGTTTCGTTGTTTCCCTTTTTTTTTTTTTTTGAACTAATGAGTGGCTGTCTTTTCTGCAGTCCAAACGTAAGTCAGATCCCAAGAAGGGTAAAAGCCAGTCCTCTAGTGAAGATGTGGTATGGTTTTTCCTCATCTGTGTCTTTTGCTGCTCACTCTTATTCATTTCACAAGTGTTGTGTATCCGTGCTGCCCTGTTGCTCATGCTTCTTTTTTTTTTCTTTTTTCTTTTTATGTTGTTCCCCCTTCTTTTCCTTTCTTAGGTAGAGGTTTTCCCCCTCATGGTTAGTGAGACTTTGGAAGAGGAGATGGCTGCAGCTGCATCTCCAGGTACAGAAGAAGAGGCTCCTAGTGGTGGCATGATTGGGGAAATTGGGCAACCGATATAGGATGTTTAAGCTACCCAGGATCCCATGGCTTCCAAGCTTCCCGTTTCCAAGCTTCCCGTGTCCCAGGGTCCTCAATCTGAACAGATTCCCAGTACTATCAAGACCGTGTTACTTCAGACTGAGTTAAGTATAGAGGTTTTGGGAGGCGCATCACCATCTGGGCAACACAGGTGAACCTCATTCCTCTATAATAATGTTTTGATTCTATTCCTTTTGCATCCCCCCATTTTTTTTAGTTATTTCTTTTCTTTCTTTCTCTTTCCAGGCCAAACCATTCCGAGATCCATTTTTGGTGCTGCTTCTTCTTTGGAATCAGAGGATTCTGAAGGTGGGTGTTGATCGTTCTTACTGCATTCTCTCTTTCTTCCTTTCCTTCTCCTATTTTTTTTGTCATGGCAAAGCCCCCTGTATCCCTTCCTTCTTTTAGTCATTTTGCTGAAGCTTCCTCACCTTTTTTTCAACTTGCCATGTGTTCTTTCTTAGAGTCCTTTAAGGGATTAGAGGAGCAAGAAGAGAAGGCTCCGCCCCAAGAGGCTGATACTAGTTTCCCTTCTGCCATCTTTCCCTTTATTTATTTATTTAACAAAGACTAAGTCTGTTTCCTCCTTCCCCTTTTTACAGGGATCGATATTGGTATTGGAGGTTTCAAGTTTGTGATTCCTGAGGGGGGTGTTAGATCTGCTCAGGTTGCTGGTCTTCATATTGCCCAGAGGATTGAAGGCTCCTTGGCCCTTTCAGGTGGTGATGCAACAATGGGTGAGGCTTCAGAAGCTGCTGTTTTAGATCCTGCTTCGAGGCTCTCTACCTTACTGGCTTGTTTTGATCTTTTGGAGTTCAACAGTCTTCCTACCAGCCACTTTCACCACTTTGGGCCTTCTTGTGGTAGTTTTTTGCGCTTTTCTGTGCCCATGGAGGGCCTGCCTCTGCTGGAAGGGCTGTTCAAGAGCCACGGGGACTTTACCATTGGTTTCAGAGGGGGAGTATTTTTGGGGAATATTCTGATGGAGTTGCTGTGTGCTGTGTTGATTTCCTTGAGAGATTCTTCGCTAGACTCTTTATCTGAAGAAAAACTCTTGGAATGGAGGGGAGTGGTGCAGGATCTTTTAGAAACTAAGTTCAACTTGTCCTTTTTGCTGGAGTACCTGCGATCATTGGCATATGTGTTGTTCCAGAGGCAAGCTTCTAAGAGTATTGATACTAAGATTGCTGCTGCTGTGGAAGTTTTAGCTCATGCTCACAAGACTTTGCAAGATTTGAAGATTAAAAGGCAAAGGGTTCTTTCTTCTTCCACTGTCCCTTCTCTTTCCTCAGATGGCTCTTTGTTGGCTAGCCTTATTTCCTACCCTTCCTTTTTTTTTAGCTGGTTTGGATGTGTATGAACAATTTGGGGTTGTATAAGTTTTCTATCTCTTTGTTTGGACATTGCTTCTGGCTTTTCTCTCTTTTTTTTTTTTTTTAGATCTGCACTTGTGCTTTGAGACTGCTTCCATGTATTTGTGCTTCAGGATTGCTTCTAAGTATTTATGTTTCAAGATTGCTTCTTAATCTTTTTTAATGGCATGTGGATCTTCTTTTCCTTTTGTCTTTCTTGTTTTTTTGTACTGAGTCCTGGTCCGTGATTCCTATAAGTTTTGCTGCAGGTTCCGGACAGGCACCCACCCCTTTCTTCTTGGTTGCGCAAGTACTGAACTGGGTATAATGGGCGACATTTTTTTTGTCCCAGCTCATGAACTTGGCAGGTTTTTTTTTTTTTTTTTTTTTTTTTTATTTTTATCAAGTACTAGGCTAGGTATCCTCAGTATATGCCTAAAATCCTAGGCCATGTATTTGAAACTTAACTGTTTGTAGTTATCTGTGGGGTGGTCCTAGGTCATGCATAAAAAGATTTTCCTAGGTATCCTCCCCTGATTCCATCTGTGTTAGGATTTTGTAATACTTAAGATTTAATAGGTGAGAAATAAAGAGAAATTTCATTGAATTTAAAACATAAACATCTTTCAAGGAACACAGCAAATCTAACAAAGATAGTAAGGGTCATAGAGTGTCCTTCTACCACAGATCCTTGAACAAAATTACTTAATAATATATAAAAGGAAAGAAACACTTAGCAGGTTGGAGAGTTGGCAAAAAGGGATCCCAGTGTACTGAGACCTCTCTCTTCTTATGCATAGTACTGTTTTAGCCACTTTCCATTTATATGCTTTGTCAGGATTGTCCCATCTTCCTTGGTAAGGTAGTAATACCCATTATCATGGGCCTTCCTGATGATGTAGGGTTCTTCTCATTTTGGGGCAAATTTGGAGGGTCCCGGTAGGCTTCTCCTCACATACTCTGCTGTCCTTAGAACCAGCTGCCCTTTAGTGAAAGTTCTTGGGCGTACTGCTTGTGCATATGCTCTAGTCATTCTTTGCTGGTACTTCTGGCTTCTTCTTTTAGCTACTTCTCTTTCTTCCTCCACCCTTTCAAGGTCTGCTAGTCTCCTTTCATTGTTCGTGCCTCCGGTATCCTCTTGGCTTTCTTCAAGTATTACTCTTGGTGTAGGAACTACTAATTCCACTGGACTGATAGCTTCTGTTCCATA
The DNA here is from genome assembly GCA_030445155.1 of Quercus variabilis. Classification (NCBI taxonomy): domain Eukaryota; kingdom Viridiplantae; phylum Streptophyta; class Magnoliopsida; order Fagales; family Fagaceae; genus Quercus; species Quercus variabilis. The sequence goes on along the minus strand of CP129446.1, from coordinate 14,002,983 downwards.
GACTAAGGAAAATGGTGAGAATCCTGTGGCTGTCTTTAAAGAGCTCCTGCACGCCCAAAGTACATTTGCCAAGTGGTCACTCCACTTCCTTCCATACTCTTGCTTCATTTTCTTAAGAATTTTCAATATCACTCTATTAGTGGCCTTCGCCTGGCCATTTTCTTGTGAGTAGTATGATGTTGACCTTCCATGCTTAATGTGATATACTTCAGTCAACCCCTTCATGTCTTTATTTATGAATGAGGTTCCATTATCACTTATTAACCTCCTGGGGATCCCAAACCTCGTAATGATATGTTCTCGAATGAAGTTTGCTACAGCTGCTCCAGTGACTTTTTTCAAGGGGATGGCCTCTACCCATTTTGTGAAATACTTAGTAGCTGCCAAGATCCATATGTAACCACTGGATGAGAGATTTATAAACCCTATGAGATCAAGCCCCCAAGTGTGGAAGGCCATGGGGTTGTCATATCCTGTAACATATTTAGATGAGTATGGATTGCATCTTTGAGGGCTAGATATGCGTGGCAGGTTTTAACTAACTCCTCGGAATCCTTTTTCATTGTTGGCCAATAGTACCTTAACAATAGTAACTGTTTATAGAGCCTCCTTTTTCCTGGGTGACTTTCACAATCACTGGAATGGACTTCCCTGACTGCTTCCCTAGCTTCCCTTAGCCCTAGGCATCTTAGGGGATCCCCGTTGTATCCCTTTTTGAATAGGATCCAGTTTTGGAAGAAGTATTTGACTGCAAGTTTCTTAAGCAAATGGGCCAGTGCCCTGTCAGTCGGTAGGATCCCTTGAGCTAAGTATTCTATGAAGGGAGTCCTCCAATCTTCTATAATAAATACAGCGTAGCTTTCCTCCTTGTCCACCGAGGATTGGCATTCTTGACATTTTTCCTGTATAACTGCTGCTTCTTTGTTCATATTTGGCCAGTAATATCTCATGCGCTACATTCTCCTATATAGGCTAATCTTTTTTGAGGTCTCGCAGACTTGGGTATGTAGTTCTTCTAACCTTAGTTTCCCTTCCTTCTCATTGATACATCTGGATAGATCCTTCCGGGCAGTCTCCTGTATAGTTCTCCTTCTATTAAAGTGTAGTCCCTCAGCTCCTTGACACTCCTTCTGGATCCTGTTTCTTTCATTTTTTCTTTCACTTTGCTCCTCCAGTTCCACTGTTTGGACTCTCCAGGGGATATCTTTTGGAGGATTTTTAAGATGGAATGCTTCTACCTTCCTATTTTGACCAGAGTGTCTTTTCCCTTGAATGGTACTTAGGACCCCAGGGTGGCAAACGCATCTACGAACCTGTTTTCACTTCTCTGTGTATACTCTATGCCAAGAGGTCTGGAATTCCTGCTCCAGCCTTTGCACCCAAGTCCTATAGGCTGCTAAACTTTGTTCCCTTAGTGCAAAGTCACCTTTCACCTGAGAAACTACAAGATTGGAATCTCCCAGTACTCTCATGTGTTTTACCCCTATACTGAGTGCTATAATTAGCCCGGTTAAGTATGCCTCATATTCAGCTACATTATTGGAACAGGAGAACCCAAGCTTGAAAGACAGGGGTATGGTGTCCCCATCCTCACAGCTTAGTACAACTTCCACTCCATTTGAGGTTCTTGTAGCTGACCCATCGAATCTCATTGACCATTTTTTTCCTGGAATTTCTGCTATTGCTACCTCACCTGGGATCTCTTCACTTAGTGAGCTTTCCTCACTCCCTGGGAACTGTGCCAGGAGGTCAGCTATGGCTTGACTTTTGACAGCCCTGGGGGTCCTGAGGCCTATGTCATATTGAGAAAGCATGACCAGCCATTGTGCTATTCTTCCTGTTAGGAGGGGCTGGCAGGAGTACTTTTATAGGGTGTGGCTTAGTCACTAAAAGGATTTGGTGAGCTGAGAAATACCTCTTCAGCCTCTGGGATGCGTAAATAACCACTAGGCAAGCCTTTTCTATCTTGAGATACTTGGTCTCGGCATCCTTAAGTGTCCTGCTTACATAGTAAACAGGTTGCTTATTTCCATCATCATTTTCTTGCGCCAGTAGGGCTCCTATTGCTTGGGCACTTGATGCCAAGTATAGTAGCAGGGGTCGCCCACGCACTGGTGCTTAGAGGGTGGGTAAATGATTCATAATCTCCTGAATCCTTTGGAAGACTTCCTGTTGTTCCGTTCCCCAGGTGAACTTAATTCCTTCCTTTAATAGTTTGGATAAGCCACCTGTGACTGAAGCCAGTCCTGGCATAAATCTCCTGATGTAGGAGACCCTTCCTAGGAAGCTTTTGAGCTCCTTCACTGTTGTTGGTCTTTTCATGGTGGCAATGGCTACAACTTTGACTGGATCTACACTTATGCCTCTGTGATGTACCAGGAACCCGAGGAACTTTCCCGCAGATACTCCAAAGGCACATTTCATGGGGTTCATGCATATTTTGTATTCTCTGCATCTTTTGAAAACTTGTTCAAATGCCTGGAGGTGTCCTGTCCTAGTTTTTGACTTGACCACAATATCATACACATAATCTTCCATTTCCTTATGCATCATGTCGTGGAAGATGGCTGTCATGGTTCGTTGGTACGTGGCCCTTACATTTTTTAGGCTGAAGGGCATTACAGTGTAATAAAAATTTCCAATTGGGATCCTGAATGTTGTCTTCTCAACATCCTTGAAAGCCATGCGAATCTGGTTGTACCCACTATACCCATCCATGAATGAGAACATAGAACTTCCCGTAGCTGAGTCTATAAGGAGGTCAATATTAGGTAGAGAAAACTCATCTTTTGGACATGCCCTGTTTAGATTGCGGAAGTCCACACAGCAATGAATTTGGTCGTTCTTTTTCTTCATAGGTACTATGTTGGAAAGCCATTTGGGGTTTTGAATGGGTTTGATAAAACCAACTACTAGTAGCTTCTTGACTTCTTAGGTTATCTGGGCTTCTACATCAGTGTGAAAGACCCTAGTTGGTTGGACTACTGGTTTGACTCCTGGGTCTACGTTGAGAGCATGGGCCACCAGCTCAGGATCCAAACCAGGCATCTCATCGTAGGTCCATCCGAACACATCTGCGTATTCTTTGAGTAGGGCTACTAGTGGCTCCTTTTCTTGTGCTGTCAACTGGCTACTGATGAAAATAGGCTTCTGGGATCCTAGCTCAATTCCCAAGTTTATTTCCTCCAATTCTTCCTCAGGCTGGATCTGTGTCTCTTTAACTGGTTCCTCTGGGACTTCCTCTTGAGCTACCATACATTCTAGTGGTCTGGAACCTTCCTGCATGATGCACTCAGGTCCCGCGCACCTTCATAAGCGGTAAATTAATCTATCCCCGGGTTCTCGTACTACTACGCATTCCCGGGATCCTGAGGTGCTAGGCTCTTCTTTTGCCTTTTTCTCTTCAGGAGGTCTCTTAAGTCATGGGTACCTCCTCCTTCTTTCTTTTCCAAGATAGGTGCTCCTAGGGTCCTTGGCATAGGACTCTCATCGTCAAGTTCTAACTCATCATAGAACATTATTTCTACAAAGTTTACTTCTCCTTGGCTGAAAGGGTTATGGTTGGCAAGGATCCTTACAAGCCTCCTGTTCAATTTCCCCTTAACACACTGATGATATGTGAATGGTATAAGGCGGTGCTTATGGAGCCATAGCTGTCCCAGCAGTACATGGTAGGACACCTCCGAGTTGATTACATGAAATCTGGTCAAGGCTACTATTGGCCCCACTCTTAGGGCCAGCTGTATATATCCCTTGGTTGATCCTGCTGATCCTCTAAATCCAGTTATCTCCATGGGAGCCCCCAGGATCCTCCTTCCAGCTAGGCCCACGGCTTCCAAGGTACTCAGGGCTATGAGGTTAAGTAATGCCCCTGTGTTCACCAGTGCTCTTCTGATTTGGACACCGTTTATGGTGGCCATTAGATAAAGAGGTCTACGGTGGTCTAGATGCTCAACCTCTATGTCTTCATCAGTGAAAGTTATGGCATTGGTTGTCTCCAGGAAAACTCGACTAGCATGTGATTCTACTGTGAAACATTCTATTCCTGAATCTGCTGCTATAGTCATGAGAGATTCCGTGGCCACCCTTCTTGCTTTTAGTCCAAATCCCAGTAGGTTGAATAGTGATCTAAACTTGGGATTCTTCTAGAGGGTCCTGACTATGTTCGCGTGGAAAGATCCTTCTGGCTCTTCTGCTTCGGCTGGGTTTCCATGGATTACTACAGCCACCACCCCCTTTCCTTTGTGGTTGGGTAAGGGGTTCCTTTGTACTTCTGGCTCTTTCTGGGTAAGCTCTAGGGTTCCTTCTCTTAGCTTCTTGTGAAAGAGCTTGCGGAGGGTCCAGCAATCCTTGGTGGAATGCTTGACATAATTTTGAATCCTACAAAACAAAGGATTTTTTCTTTCTTCCTCGATTGGTGGTCTGGACACAGTAAATGGCCTAACCACTCCATCCCTGATCCATTTGTCCAAGATATGGTTTAACTCTTCTGCGATACATGGGATCACCGGTGGTTCCTCGAACATTTTTCCATCGGGCCTCTTCCTTTTTTCTCCACCTAATGCTGTCACGGCTTGGACGCTGGCGTCCTTTTTGCCCTCATAGTTTGCACCGTCCTTCTAGTTCTCTGTAACAAGTCAACGAACTGTGTGATGCATAAATTTTTGAGGTTAAGTCTGTAATCGAAGAGCATGTTAGATATGCAAGTTTCTACGTGTACTTTTTCTTCATGGTCCCCATAACAGTCTAGGGACACATCTTCAAATCTTTTGATGAACTAGACGGGATCCTCTCCAGGCCTCTGCCTTACCATCTGAAGACTTTGGAAAGTGACCTTGTCTTTGCCAGGGTAATATTTTGCACAAAATTTCTCCATCATTTCGTCCCAGGTCTTAATGGACCTAGGTCTCAGTGTGGTGTACCAAGTGTATGCTCTGTCCACTAAGGACTTAGCAAACTCTCTTAGACAGCTCTCGGTTCCCTGCTAGGGGCCCATAGTGTGGACGAACCCACTCACGTGTTCTACTACGCTTCCATTCCTTCCATCAAAAGGATGGAACTTTGGTGGTTCATATCCCTTGGGGTATGACTTGCCAAGGAGTTCTAGTGGGAATCGGGGATCCCGAGAAAATTGCTTGGGGATCCCTGAAAGTTTTTCCGGTCCAAGAGGGCACTGACATCTGCTAGTGTTAGGTATGGGGGTTGGTTCCTCCTCCCATCGCTGACCCTCCTTTTGGTTGGGTCCTGTCTTGGGTGCCCACGAGGGGGGCGTTGTCCTTGACTTCCTGTGTCTTGCCTTCTTTGAGAAGGCAAACTTTTTGTTGCAAGTCTTTCAACATTGCAGTCATCTAAGCCATTGGGTTTGGCTCCTGCCTTGCATTTCTTTGTTCTAACACGACTTCTTGCTCTGTCAGAGGCACCTCTCCTCTTTGTCTGGAGGCCACTTCATTTTCTCCCATGGGCTCAGAGGCCGCGGGTGGCATATTAGCACCTTTGCTATTCCTTGGTCTTGGAGGCATGCTCTGCGAAGGGATTGTCTTCTTCCCTTTTCTTTTCCCAGTCCCCAGCGAAGTCGCCAAAATGTGAGAGTGCTTTTTTCTTCTCAGCACTGTGGGCCAAAGATCTTGGGCCAAATAAATATTCTTGGTGGATTGGGCTTGGTTCACCACAATTAAAAGGCTGTTTAAGAACCAAGTGATGCACAAAACAAGTTCCCTACAATACAAATAACATACAAACAAAAATATCTATATTGAATGACATTTCAACAGCAAAGGAATGCACAGCAAATGAAATGTAATGTAAGAAAAAGCTAGGGATCCTCAAATTAGTGAGGTGCATTTTATTAATTTCCCTTTATTATGATTACCATGCTCACTAAGATGTGATACAAGGTTCAACTAAGTTCAAAAATTACAGACTTTGATAACTATTCAAGCTTCCAAGATTTGCAAAGTTTGAATTTGTGAATCCGAGCATGTGTTATAGTGGCTATCTCTGGGATACCGGAAGCGGTTCCTCTGTTTTCTTTTAATTTTACAGAGCTCTTCCTATGGCTCTATACTCTTTCTGATAATCCAGAAAATGATCATGAACGCCTGAATAATCTAATCAAAAAATGAATATTTATTCCAAATCCGAATCCCCTTTCAGCATGGACCCCCTTCTCCTTTTATAGCACAGCTCCAGCTCCGGGGTACTAGTGATTTCTCTCTTTGGCCCTTTAGAGTTTGTGCTGTGCCAGTTTGCTCAGGGCCATGTCGTTTCCTTTCTTTCTCATAGCTTTTTACTTTTGGTGAGACCAAACGAAAGTCCCTCAGCTGGTTTTCCATTTCCAGCTTTTCCGTTAGCTGGTCTTTGGCTTTTTCTTCCACCTTTCTAGCTTTTTCAGTTGTACTCTTCCTTGTCATTTCCTCCAAATGGTTGGAATCACGACTTCTGGTTGTTGCTTCGTACTCTCTAATCCCACTGCACGTCTAGAGCATGAGACCCGCATGCTCTTTGTTTTTTATCCCTCTTTGAATTTGCTTCTATCTTAATTCGCGCACCCAGGGATCCCCGGACTCTGGGGACTTCTGGGATCCCAGCCCAGCCCTTCTTACTAGACTTTCTTTGATTTGCTGGTTTTGCCTGGTTTGGGCATTTTTTTGTTCTTTCGTGGGTCTCTGGATCCCAATCCTCTGGGCCCTTTGCCCTTTTCTTCTTTCTTTTCTCTTTTCTTTATTGTGTGGCTCAGTCTTCCTTTTTTTTTCTTATTTTTCTCTTAGCTCTTGTTATTTATTTATTTTTGTGAAATGAGCCCAACGTTTTATTTCTTTGGGCCTTAGTTCATGACCAATTTTGAACCTTAACAATGTTCTAAATCAAGAGAGAGATATCACAATTCATGTAATCCTCAAGAAAAATAAAACTAGACACAAAATAAAATATTTTTGTCTTTTTGAAAATTTTCAATGTTTTTGGATTTTTTAAAATAAAACAAAACAACCTAGGAAAATAAAACAACCAAAAACTAAAAGAAAACATGTCCATAATTAATTGAAAGAATTAAATTAAGGACAAGTAAACAACACTCACCTTAGCAAGTTCTTTCTCATCCATATAGCATGAGTCTTTGGCTTTGTAGGTGAAAATCCATGAGAAGCAGAGTGTATTTGAGGGATTACACAAATCTTCTAAAAAGACTAAAATTCTGCAAATTCCTTTCACAAGCCAACAAGTTTAAATTTTTCAAAAGAGTCAAATTTGACTCTTTACTCTGATACTACTTGTTTGTTTTTAGACCCCTTAAAACACAACCAGATTAACTTAGTTAATTAGCCAAGTGATTACTTAGTCAAATTATCAAATCTAGGTTAACACAAATATATCATATCATTGTAAAGTGCAGAAAAAAAAAATAATACAACAATATGATAACCCAAGAAAACCAAATCGGTAAAAAACTTAGGGAAGATTTAACCTAACTATCCTCAAGGTAAAACAAATCTACTATGAAAGAATTGAAGTTTACACAATAGTGACTTAACCACTAACATCCTATTGCTACCTCAAGTAGGAAACTTATTACTATGACCACATGACAGCTCCGAGTTCACGGACTACTTCTTTGTTGGATTCACAGCAAGTACAAGTATTCCCACTTATGTATCTTTAAGCTCTTGAAACTGCAACTAAATTGATCACCAAGCTCTCGACATCAATCTTGAGATTGGAAATCCTAAGTGTGTATGAAGGCAAACACCTTTAGATCTCACAAGAGATTCACACACACAGCATAAAGAGCAATCTTAAAGCGTGGCTAGTATTTTCCCTTTTATACTTAAGACAAAACATAAAACCCTACACATCAAACGGGCTTGGGCTGAGTTAGAAAATTTTGCAGAAAAACAATCTGCACAAGCTTTGATCGATTGAGTCTAATTTTCGTTCGATCGACCCAGGCAGATTTACATAGTAAATCTTGCAGTACACTCGATTCCAACTTTACACTTAAACATACTTTGAGCAAGTCTAAAATAAGACTAAACGCTTTGATCATGGGTTGCCAACATTACAAATTGAAATTCTAATACATTTAAACCTAAAGTCTTAGAACTCAACACTCTCTTCTTTTTTTTGGTTTGAAAAGAAATCTTCTAGATGGTCGAATAGAAGGAATTGATTCATTTAAAAGCAAGTGTCTAAGAGGGAGATTTTTTCAGGGGTCAAACTAAATATATGAATAATTTTTACACGCCTAACCATATTTGTAACATGATACAATATAATTCATGAAGTCGGTTTTATATGATTTTAAAAAAAAAAAAAAAAAAAAAATCTTTAAGTCATGTGTAAGACTGTAAGAGTATCCTTGAAATTGTATTTATCATAATTAACATTCTCTAAATATTTTAAAATTAAGTTTTTTGGTTAAATAAATTAAAGATTACACAATACAGTATAATAACAATTTTGGAAAACATAAAAATTATAAAAATTAATTAATTTCAAATAAATTTTGTGGGGTCCAGATTTGTAGCCCAAGTCCAAAAGATTTGGAGTATAAGCCCAATACAATGAATTTGTAGAGAGTGGGTGAAAAAGCTGGGCTGGTTGTGAATTAAACAACGTTCAACAGAGGTTTTACTAGATGAATCAGTATAAGAACAAACTTGAAATTTAAATGAATTCATGTCCGAAGAGACAAACTTTTATATGTATCACTCTTAGAATTATCATAGACCTTTTTTCTCCCCCCCCCCCCCCCCTTTCTGTAAGAGGTCCCTTACATTTATATAGTGTTCTTTTAGACTATCTTAATCGTCCACTTGTCTTCATCTAAACGTTCACTTGAGTACCCATCCCATCAGGTACCTTCGTCGGTTCTCCATGAGTGGCGGTAGTTGAGTCTGTATTGTTCAGAGGTCTTCTCCACATTAATGCGGCAAGAAAAGTTGCTGCAGTGCATTTAATGCAATGGTAGCAGCTTTTTCTTTAGATATTTCTCAGTTCTTATCATCTCCATACATGCTTGAAGTTTACCCTTATCATTGAAGTCGTTAGGAAGGTCACTCAAAACTCACAGGTATTTGCTTGACCGAGATTTTTTATATCTAAGGAGAACACATTCTTCGGACTACTAATACTCTTTTCGGACTATATCCCTTGATCATTTCCAGGTATATCTCTCTCACTTGGGATCCTTCTTAATCATTTTTTCCTCTTCGGACATACCTTAATCTTCAAATAGGGCCTTAGGCCCAATACACAATTTTGGACTTTTACCCCCACAAATTTAATAATAAATGTCACTTGTATATGCCTTAACATATATAATGCAATATAAGAAATGTAAAATGTAAAACTTTTCTTTTGTTTATGGATCACAAATAGAAAATGTTCCAAAATTTTAACCACAAAAATCATATATTTTCTCATAAAAAAATAATTCATGCATTCCTATATCCCTAACTATCTAAATGCATTGCTCAAAAGAACTATAAATGCAAAATAAAAGTGTGTTTTCGAAGATAGATTTTTTTTTTTTTTTTTTTCACTTAGATATTTTTTATTATTATATAATTTGACAATTACAATGAGAATAAGAAATTTGAATCCTAAATTTTTCCATTGAAAACACCAAAATGCTAAACAAAAAGGCTTTTGGCCATATAAAGATTTACTTATATATTTTTTGGAACATGTGCTTTAAATACTCCAAAAATTAATGAGTTATATATGAACCAAAAAAAAAAAATGAAACATTAATATTTTCAATCAATGCTTGTACAAAATTTTACGAATATGAAAAGGGTTGTTAAGTAAAATTTATACATAATTTCATAAATTTATTTGTAAAATAGAGGGGAAAGATGAAAATTGAAAAAGGATAACACCTTTCCTTTCACGGTGACAAATAGCGCCCTTTAGTTCATAGAAAAAGATAAGGTGACCACTACCTAAGTACATAGAGTATCATAGTTTGCATCCATAATTGATTGGTAGGCATAGCATGCGTTAGTAGTGACTTTAAAGTCTGCTGATATATCGCATCAAAAAAAAAAAAAAACAAAAAAAAAATGAAGAAGAAGAAGAAGAAAGGTTTATGCTGATATAGTTTCGTTTTGGTGAAAGATAAAATTTAAAGCAACAAACATCATTTGTCTCTGAGGGTTGTCGTAATAACTTCATGGGGACAATCATCATATTATAAGTTCAAGGTCTCTCTTCCTTTTACCGTGATTCTTTATCTTTTTTGTTCTCCCGTGTTCTTAAAATATGGATCTAATTTCACGTGCAGGAATATATAGTCAGTCAGCACACAGTTATTTTTTTATGAGGTTTCAAACATGGATTTTGTCCGTTAGAACTTAGAATTGGGGAGTTCTTTCTCTTTGCTTAGCTTATAGTTTTCTACAGAAAACGAGATCTTTTTTTCTTTTTTCTTTTTTTTTTTATCAACTTTATATCGAAAGAGGATAAAACTTTTTGCATAAGCAAAATCTAAAACATAAATCAAAATTCTAATGGTCAAACCAATGGAGCTGATCCATAATTTATAATGATGTATATAGTGTGTTACACATGTAGTAATAGTATCATTGAGTTTGGGTTAGCTTAAAAAAAAAAAAAATTTATTGAACTTTATTTTTTTGAGAAAAAAAAAATATTTAACTTATTTGTTGATATACACCAACTATTAGGTACAATAGTATTTATTCACTTTCAGCAAATAAGAAATGGCCAAAACATACTTTTTTTTTTTTAAGTAAAATTTTAAAAAACTATGCACTCACACACACACACACACACATATATATATATATATATATATATATTTGATGGACTACTATACATATATAATTATAGGATAAAACTTAAGTACAGTATTTTAGGTGTTATTTTTTAGGTTCTTCTCTTAAGATCTAGTCATGTGGCTACTTAACTAAAAATTACACTTATTTCTCATGAGAAAAAATTCATATGACAAAATTTTAAGAGGGAAACCTAAGAAACCGTACTTAAATATTGTACCTAAGTCTTGTCCTAATTATTTATTTAAAAAAAAAAAAAAAAAAAGGTTAGGCGTTACATTAAGCTGGGCTTTTAAAGTAGTTATACTTTTTAGGCAATAATTAATGCATGTTATCACGCTTATCTAATATAATCATGTAGGGTTTGAATTAAATTATACAATACCATTTGAACAAAAAGAAGGAAAAATATTGTAGTATATGTGACTATGTTCATCGAAGGAGAGCTCTAAACTAAACAAAGAGAGCTGTTCCAGACCATGAAAATCGTCCCCAGCAACCAACTTTTCTATTATTTCGCTCTCACTGAGTCATACATTTGACTAAATTCAAAAACTCTCATTGACCGAAAAGGTGGAATTAAGAGAAATAGGAAACTGCAAAATACTACGGATATTAGGCTCAAAGCCTAACGCTTAAGAAAGCTGAAAAGGCCATCAAAGCTTCTCGAAAGTTTGACCACACTGAAAAGTCCTTTTATTTGGTAACATCTACATGATTTCAGATAGTCTCCTTCTAGATTATTAAAAGAACGAAAAGAAAAGAAAAGAAAAATATAGTCTTCTTCTAAGAATTCAAGCAAGAAGAAAAAAAAAAAAAAAAGTCTAGAGGCATACCTAATTCTGCACTCAAATTTACAATATGTTTAAATTTGTTATTAGTGCACTCAAATATTTTTTTTCAATTAAATTCGTTTGTGGGTGTATAATTGTTGAAATCTAAATACAAAATGACACCAATCAAATTGTAAATTGTGAAATTGGGAATGATAGTAAACGTTTTGAAAAAAAAAAAAAAAAAAAAAAAAAAAAAAAAAAAAAACACTGGTGTTACCGCAAAAAATGAAAAAAGAGTACATTTCTGATAGTCTTCTTCTAGATTATTAAAAGAAGAAAAAAAAAATTATAGTCTTCTTCCAAGAATTCAAACAAGAAGAAGGAAAAAAAAAAAAAAAAAAAGTCTAGAGGCATACCTAATTCTGCACTCAAATATTTTTTTCAATTAAATTCGTGTGTGGGTGTATAATTGTTGAAATCTAATTACAAAATGACACCAATCAAATTGTAAATTGTGAAATTGGGAATGATGGTAAACGTTTTGGAAAAAAAAAAAAAAAAAAAAAAAAAAAGACACTGTGGTGGTACTGCAAGAAAATGAAAAAAAGAGTAGGTGGGTGTGACTTTTACCATTTTTACCAACCCATTTATGATGATTAGGTTAATAGGGTTTGTACTTAGTACAGAATGGGTCAATAGGTTTTCTCTTTCTTATTTTTCAAAAAAAAAAAAAAGGGGTTTCTCTTTCTTATAATAATTGGATGTCCATTCTACGCGCTGTAATATGTGAGTGGGTAACGTTTTTAACATAATTTAAGAGCACTGTCAGTCCTCAATCATGAGCCTACAGATACGGTTTGGTAGGTGCAGAAACGTATTCTGTATCAGTAAATATCTAGGCTACCCTAATTTTGTTTTGAGGTACATAGCCTGCCCTAATTTAAATTGAAGAAACCCAGCAAATAATTATGATTGGATTACAATTTATTTCTCCATTATTATTATTCTGACAGTTTCAAATGATATATTAACTTTCATTTAATTTTTGAACAAAAGTGATATATTTTGATGAATCTATAGTTAATTACCTTAATTTCATACCCAATTTTATATCCAGTCAAGTAGTTAATTTGAATGTCTCAAAAAAAAAAAAAAAAGTAGTTAATTTGAAAAGAGAATTTTTAATAAATTATTTTAAAAATATTTTAATACTGTTTTTGTAGAAAATATAAAAAAAAAAAATTATCAAAAATATCAATTACTTGTTTTATAAAATTTTTTTGAAAGTATTTCAAACTAATGTCTTTAACATCATACTTTAACAGAATTCATTAAGTTATAAACAACATTTACCTATGGAGTTGCCATCTTTTACCATGCAAACAACATTTTCAAATGATCTATTATTAATATTATTTATATTATGCATCGATCCATTTCTTGACATGTTAAGTGTGAAATTGGATGAATGCGTCTGATCATTGAATGCAGAGTTTAAGAAGAGGATATGAGGAAACCAAAAAAGAAAAGAAAATATTTTTTATAATAAGCAACAAAAATTAGTGAAACATTGGATCACTAATTAATTGATTTATCAAACTAAGCATATTAGTTTTATCCAACCAGTATAAATTATATGTATACGTAACCACATAAAGATAAATACAATAGCAACTTATTATCTAAATAATTATACTAGTAAATAGATAACTTTTTTTTATTTATGAGAATCTAGTAAATAGATAACTGACATTTAACAATTAAACAGGCTTCAATCGAATTTGGACTAAAAAAAAAAACAATTAACAGGTTTCACTCCAATGGTAAAAATTAACTGACAGGCATGCATGAAATTATGAAGATTGAAATCTCAATATCCTTTGACTATGATCTTATAATTAACATGATTATACATGGAGGCAATAAACAATGAAGACCATTATAAAGGCAAGGTCCGGCTTGAAGCCCTTCAATGGAGTCATCATTTCGGTCTCATGAGCTCTGACAAAATAATGTCTTTGCTCTCTTTTTTTGGTAAGCAATGCGTGTCTTCTGATTTCCACTATAGCCTCCACTTTTTCAAATTCTATTTTCCTTTTTTTTCCTGTGTAAAATGTAGTGGTAGACCTTCATGACTTCTTCCTTCAAAAGCTTTTTTTTTTTTTTTTCTCTCTTGAAGCTTCCCTGAATTAGATGCAAAGAAAAAAAGAGACAAAAAAAAAAACCCTAGGCCAGAATACAAACAAGAAATTAGAGTGAAAAACAAGACCCTCTTGAAAATGTTTGGTGAGAAAAACAAAAAAAGGTCAGAAAACTAGGGGTTCCCAAATAGCAGCCAAACAAGATCTACATATATATGATCAAACAGAAACCGAAGAGTCCGTGCATGATGTTTGTAACCAAGTCCATATAAAAAGACAAGATATTTGAACCTGCAACATAGATTACACATGACATGAAGGAGAAATTGTAGTACACAACATGGAACAAAACAAGAGTAAAGTTCGGGTGCTCTCAAGTGGATAAGCATCAAAGTCCAGAAACTGCCACTGCATGATAATTCACCATCAGTAAAATCACATAAAGTAAATTAAAAAAGGAAAAGAGAAAAAGAAGATGTAGAAGCCAACAAAACATTATCATGCTGCTCTATACCTTGGTCTCTATCACACAACAGTTGAGAACAGCTAAAGCTGGAGGGGAAATATCATCATATATCACGAGGGTCTTACAAAGAGAAGCCAACATAGCTCACTTGGCAGTCTGCCCACCTCCATGAGAGAGAAAGAGAGGGAGAAATAGAAGGACAGTGTTTTTCTTATATTGATGGAGGTGGACAGAATGCCAATAAACTTTGTTAGAAACCCTTTGCTAAACCCACATGAAAGCAAAGCACAGTCCTTGTATTCACCATTTGTTTTTGAAGATCCACACACACACCCACACATTCAAACTCATATATACACACGCAGAAGGGGAGGGAGTGGGTAATAATAAGTGTATGGGAGAAAGGAGAGGGGGCAGATGGGTTCTATTTAAGATGTGATGGATCAAGTACAGTAAATAAGAGAGAGAGAGAGAGAGAGAGAGAGAGAGAGGGATGGGGGTGTAATTAATAATAATTGATAAGGAAAGTGAAAGAGAGGTAGTTTCAGACTGAGAGAGACTCAAAAAAGACGGATAAATAATCAGAGATTGGATGGTTCATTGACATGGGTAGTAGTATATTTAGAAGGATCAAAGGATCATCATGGTTATTCTTCCCCATTCACCTCGTTTCTGATGAACACAACCACCACCCCCCCCCCCCCCCCCCCCCCATGCTATATGTATATGCCTCCACTCCTTCCAGTCTTTTCTCTTCTTGCCTTTTCTCTTCTCCACATCTTTCTCATAAGTCCTAACCCCTTTTCATCCCTCGTTTCTGATGCCGAAAGGCTTACCCGATTCTTTCTCTCTCTCTCTCTCTGGAAGCGAAGAAAAGGGGTTGGCCAACTAAGGGAACTGATGAGTCTTCGCTAACTGACCAAAAAATGACAAGGCTTAAGAGAAAATCGGTTTCAGATTAAGGGGAATCTTTTTTTCTTTTCTAAGAAGATTAAGGAGAATCTGAGTTACTTCTATTATGTGTTTCCGCTCCAGCCTCACGTTATTTGACAAATAGGCGACTAGGAGCTATCTATCATTCATCATGACCGTTGAGCCCTTTTTATAGGAGGGGTCCGGCTTGTGTCAGTGGCCAGTGGCCACTTAACCCGCTAAGATACATATACATATCTAGTTATGATGTGTATCAAACACGTGTCAACATCGTAACGTGTTCAATGATATCGGCCATTAGACACAAACTCTACTTTTATATGAACCTTTTTTTTTTTTTTTTTGGAAAAGAAACTAAAATATACTAGTTCTTTTATTGCTTAGTAGGAGTAATGCTTCAATTAAGGTGCTGTCCCTAAAATGATAATCTTAACATGCTAGTAGTATACGTGTTATTACTCTTATTGTCATGTGACATGAGACGTGATGTAATGTGAAATTGATAATTTTACACTAGAGATCTTATTTTTTTATTTAGCTAAAAAATAAATTACATATTATACAAAGTCTATTAGAGGAGAGAAATCTTTCACTTGATTGAAGACACGTGTCAAAATTATGACTTGTGTTCACCTATGGTCAATTATTATGATCGTGATAGGTCCCATGCATACTGGACTCAAGCCTAAGTTCCATGAGAAAAACTTGTTCAATTGTGATAAGATTTTGAGATTAACTGTAATGTTTATCCCCAAGAGGATAAGAGTGATCTACCTATGGGATAGATCTCTCTCAGTTTCAACCATAAACCAAACCAAATCCTACGCATGATAATAATAAATAGAGAAATTACAAGGTTACAATAAAATTTCATAACATTTTTACAATTTTTTTGTTTTTTTTTTTTTTTGTTTTTAGTAAACAGTAATACTTATTAGAATACACACGAAAATAGTAATATTCTTGTTTTAAGTTATGATGAGTCTTGGTATAATAATTTTTTTAATTTTATTTTACATTTTGTTTTGACCTAGGTTGACAAATCCACTTAAGAAAATATTGAGATATTTTTGTAGTAAAAAATTGTATATATCGTATGTAAATTATCTTAGACATTTCATATATGTACTATCTTTTTCATATTTAAGACGGGGTTAGTAAGAGTAGAGGTTGGGTGGCACGCTAGATAAAATAAAAGTTAATATTATGCATCACATTAAAAAAGGGGTTAATATCAAGAATTTCATTATATTCCACTTTATGATTGATGTCATCGACGGTGGAGTTATTACTATGTTGGTGTTGTAGAATATTCATCAAATGTACATTTGATAAGGATGACCTAAGAGGGAAAGATATTAAGAACTTTATTTCACTTAGCTAATTTTGTTGTATAGAGTCCTTACTATCTTTCCCTCTCACTCTTAGGCCATCCTTACGTTTTTGGGGTCTTATAAATAAATGCTTGTCCTCTGTTGTTAAGGCGTATGATGCAAGACTAGAGATTGACCATCAATATTCTTCATAGTTTGGTGGACTTTCAACTTTTTTATACATTTAGATAATAAATAATATTTGGTAAAACGCATGCAGAAAAGTCAAAATAATAAACAAAATATGTTTATTTCAAGATAATAACCTTTATCACCGCATACTCTTGGTGCTGTGGTCACTCTACAAATATAAATACTTGTGGGGTATGGGAAACAAGAGTCGAGGTTCAAGCCTTCAAGAGGGAGATTCACACATGTATATATTTAGATTAAGTTAGAATAAAAATTCTATTTTGTAAAAAATAATAATAATAATAATAATAATACTAATAATAATCCTTGAATTTACAAGGACGATTCTAAAATCCATCATAAAATAAAGAATACAACCCTTTCTAAAATTTTATTAATGAAAAAACTAAATTCTCTTGGCAGTTACAATTCATTTAAATAGAAAAAGAAACTCAAGACAATGAGACCCTTAGGAAATCTAAAGTACACCTAAGGCGGTTAGGAGACTCTTAAACACTATAATTCGTGTTAATCATGTAATTTAAGTAAAAGGAAAAAGAAAAATTACCAAAAAAAGAAATTTTTTTTTGAGAAAATCACAAATTCAAATTCTTCAACTTTAGGAGAAATCCCAAAACAGGCATGGCCTTATTCAGGTTTTTTACATTAAAAGTTATAATTTTAAAAAATTACAGTTAACAAATTAAAGGCCTAAACAAAGTAATTTGCCTAAAACATTGTAGGTCTTGGCAAGAAGGCGGTGAATTTTTTATTCTCATGGTGATTCTCTTCATGTTAACAAATTTTACACAATTCTTTCTATAGCTTTGATAATTACTACTAGTACTTGCTATTTTATGAATCTCTTGCGTGTTGACGTTATTTGATAGTTTAAAGTTAGTGTTTTTTGTTCTATATCATAAACTAACAATAATACCAATGTGTTCTCTTCCAAATATACATACTAATATTTGATTTAGGCTGTTATCTATTCCCAAACAAATTAACTAGAATTATGGGGTTCAAGTGATAGTACAGTGGTAATGGCATTTGTGGCTCTAACCCTCTTCCCCTCCCCCACTACCTACCTAAAAAAAACTCTTGAATTGTGATATGACTTTAAGTGTACACATAATGAAAATGGCCCTAGATTTCTCTTCCTGCTAAGAGCACCCATAGCAACTGTTGCAAAAATTATGTCATTTTGCCATACCAAAAGCATACTTTATTATTTTATTACACCAGCCAAAAGTCTACTTTATTATATTACCACATCATTTTACAATATCCCATTTATCACATGTTCTATATTTTTACTACTTCATTTAAATATTATTTCTTAATTTTTTTTTAATTCTTATTTTATTCTTTCTTTATTATTTGTTCCTAACGGTAATATTTGTTCCTAAACAGTCATATTTTCAAATATTCTTATTCTTACGTAACATTTTCAAACAGTCCTCTTAATTCAATTGTCATATTTTTAAAAATCCGTATTTTCTTAAGCATTAAAAAAAAAAAAAAAAAAAAAAAAAAAAACTTAGAACCTGTCACCTTCAAAAAAAAAAAAAAAAAAACTCAAAACCTGGGGACTTCAAAAAAAAAAAGAAAAAGAGAAGAAGGCAGATCCGTACCGTGAATAGCTAAAGGAGAAGACGAAAGAGATAATTGGGATGAGAGAGAAAGAGGAATAAAAAAATGATAAAACCATATGCCATAGATGTCCGTACTGTGCCAAATATGTGAGGATACTGTATCATGTTGCAAAAATTATGAGATTTTGAACATCTGATATTTTGTGTTTTTTGGTTTTTGGTGTGCCAAATGTGCCAAATATTTGGCATTTGGCACATTTATGTGGATGCTCTAATATCACTTGTAAACTCACTAAATTTTCTGTCCCAATCTACTTTTACCAAACCCTTCTTTTTTTTATAAATTAATTTTTCAAAAATATGCTCAATCAAGTGTATCTTTATTGGCTCTCCCAAGTGAAAAGGAGAGATACTGTGGCAATTAATCTAATTACTTAAAATTTTCACATCTATTAACGTGACATGCTATGACTGTTGTATAATAAAAGTAGCGTTGCATTATGGTTTATGAATTCACATTAGTTCAATATGTAAAATTATATATGATTATTAAATAATAAATTTGCATTCAAATCTTGCTTATATAAAAAATCAATTGGTGTTTTTGGTATAATGGTAAAAGTCAATCTTATTAAATGGATTCTACAAGTTTAATTATATCTTAACTATTGAAAAAAATAATATTACATGGTTAGTGGTATGTCCAAATGAAAGAATTATTTCTTGAATCATAATTAACCATCTGAAGAGATTGTGAAAAGGATATACATTTTTGTTATATCTTTGACGTTGCTCATTTAATAATTACATTTGAAGTTTATACCAACGCAAAGTCTAAGAACGAGAGAATTGATAAGATTGCTTACCAAAATAAGGACGACTAATTGAGCTTTGTTAGGCTCCTTCTGCTCAGTCCAATCCAAGTAATCGAGTGTTCTTGATAATCTAATATCCTTATTGTTTCTTCGATTCTCAAAGATGTTGCATCACCTAGAAATGATTCAACTTTGACTGGGAAAAAATATTGAATGGAGGACTAGAAGAAACGGGTCCTTAATCAGAAAATACTTTAGTGCTAATTACTGGTGAAAATGAGCGCTCAACCAAGCCTTTTTAATGGTAATGGAACGGCTTATTGGTGGGGGAGGCAAGGTTATCAATCATGGGTCCTACTACACCACTAAGTGTGGAATCCTAGGTACCCTTTGCTCGCACCACACCCACAGAAGAACTGAAGAAACTACAGAATTCAAAGTATCAAAGTTCAAACCAAATGAATTCCTTTTGTTCCTTTCTTTCTGGCCAAATTAAAATAATAATCCTTTTGACCTATAAGCCTATAGGACATGTTGAAAATGCGATTAAAAGGTAAAACGTAGGTCAATCCTCCACAATTATAACATTAATTGACACCTAATATGTCTGCCATAGCCATATTTTATTGACTGATACACACAGTTATACAGTTACTTCATAGTCATACTTTGTTACCCCAAAATAAACAAATAAATAAATGGAAGAAGTAAGAAATGCACAGTTTCAAATACCACGGACAGAGAGAAAGAGATATGAAATCTTCCCTTTTGTCGATCGATACGTCGCACTCATCACGCCCACAGGGCCATAACATATTTACACAACCCACTCTCCTTAAAAACACTCACCAGTCACCAGCTCCATCCTGCCAAATATTTATATGAAACAAACTTCCACAAATATTAATTGTTTATACGTTTTTGTATTTCAGTATTTAATTGACCAATCCACATATTCGTACTATTTATTGCTTCAAATCTACCTAACCAACCATACCCAATTAATTAATTTTACTACCTATTCAATTCATAGGTTTTCAAAACAACAACACTGAAGAAATGAGCAGGATCCCACGTAGAATTTATAGACTGATGTGGACTTTGTTCCCATATAAACAGTTCCTTGTTTCCGTCCCATTGGTCTGTGAGCTACATACCAGTTGTCCTGCTCAGTTGAGTTGCTATCTCACACCGGGAGCCATGATTGAATCATCGGTACAAAAGAGACATTATATCGATAATGGAATAATAATGAATAAAACAAAGACGTTTTTACCTACAGCAAGAAAGTTTAACTTGGGGTTCTTTTGCTGCTGCACTTTAACTACACAGCAAGCAAGTTTTTTTTTTTTTTTTTTTCTTGGAGAAAGATACACAGCAAGCAAGATTAACTTTCTCATTAAGCTCCACAATCAAACTGAAAAAGATATACCCAAATAATCTAAGTTTGCATTAAATTCTGTAGGATTGATTATGGAACTACCAGCATTATTATGGGGTGGCCTGACAAGTGACAACTGGTCAATTGAAAAAAGGCATTGCGATTTGGTATATATATGTAACCCTAAAAGACGAGTTTTTTAGTGAACTGTCGAATTTTGTAACCTTAAATGGTGGTGGGGAACCAAGCTGGCTTTGGGAGGTAGTAGTCTCCTTTCCTTTTACAAGGAAAAAAGGACAAAAGAAAAAGAAGAAGAAGGTAACTACCTCATAAATTTAGAGTCTGATCGAGCTAGGGTAGAAATTAAATCTTGAAAATATAAATATATATCAGTGTACCTTCACTAGTAGTTTTTGTTAGTTAATACATAAAGGAAGAAGTACCCCGAAAGGATTTCTCTATAAAATAAAAAAACCCTTTATGGCTGTGTTTGGTTGAATGTAAAATATTTTCTAAGTGTAAAATATTTTTGAGAAAGGAAAATATTTTCAACTGTTTAGTTGCATTATAAAAATTGTTTTAGAAAATGTTTTCATGTGTTTGTTTGCATTCTAAAAATACTATTTTTCTACTAGTTTCTCACATTTTCTCAACCATTTTCTCAGCTTCTAAACAATTTTTATAATAGAAAATTTTAATATATAAACTTGAAAAAACAAAAAATCAAAATCAAAACAAAACCATTCCTTAAACTCAAACAATTTGGTCAAACTGAGAGAGGGAGGAAGAGAGAGTGATCAAAAACCGAGGGAAAGGGACAGGTAGATCGAGAAAGAGATAGATCGGTCATGGGTGGGTCATAGGCGACGATCTCGACAGTGCTGGGGTGCGATCTCGGCGAGATCTTAAAGGTGAGGTTGAGTGAGAGAAGAGAAGAAAAGGGAGATGGGTTTGAAGGGATGTGATATTGTAGAGGGTGGGTTTGAGAGAAGTGTTTCGCCAGCGACGTGGGAGCAACGGATCGGAGATGTTGGAGGTGAGATGGGCTTCGCCGATGTGAGGGAGAGTTTTGCCTTGGTGGATCGAGTACATTTGGAGCTCGAAGTGGGCGGAGGTGAGGTTGAGTGAGAGAAGAGAAGAAAAGGGAAAAAAATCACCCGCACGAAGGGGAAAACGGTGGCGTTGCTCGTCGGAGTGTGGGTGGACCTCGGACCGACATCGGCGTGTGGGGTGGAGCTTTGTCTCCCTCTCATTGGTGCATGGGGTGGAGCTGAAGAGCTTGGAGATTCGGACTGTGTGGAGGGAAAAAATTCCGAAAATGCTTTGAAGGTAAAATAACTCCTGCAATTGTTTTTTAGGTCTGAGGGGTTTATTTTACGGTCAACACAAATGTTTTTCATTTAACCAAATTTTTTATGCGCAATCAAACACACGACAGGGTGTAAAATATTTCCCCGAATCCATTTTCAACTGAAACAAACGCAATCTAAAATTTTGAATGTAATACACTAATACTTAATCTCATATGGTGTTGTTTTATGTGTGAACCCTCTATAATAAGTTGCTCATGTAATGACCTATGTTCATATTTAAAGCTATATTTTTACATAAAATAGTATCATAAAGTAAGTTCTGTATTACCCTTAAAAACTCAAAGATTTTTTTTTTTTTTTTTGGGAGAGAAAAGACATCCAATTTATTTAAGCCAAAATAGCCATATCATCTTGAAGTATAAGATAAATAAGTGGTGGAACATCTTTCATCCAAATAGCACAATTTGGATAATTAATTGTCAATCTAGGCAAACTGTGTGCGACTTTATTGTCTTCTCTCTTAGTATGGGAGTAGAGCAACTTAGAAATATAATTAGAAAAAAGACCAACATCCTTAGTCAGCTGCTTGCGAGAAAGCCAAACTTGGATTATCTTCTACCAGTGTTTTCACCACAATCTTGCAGTCCCCTTCCATAAGTACTCGATCTACACCAACTTCCAAGCCAAACTCAAGGGCTCTAACTACATCCGTAGCTTCAATCTCCATGGCCTGGTATGCTTGTGACAGTTGTTGGGCTAAAGCAGCAATCACCAACTCCTGATTGTTGCGAATGATAACACATATACTCGATTTATTCACTTGTATGAAAACAGTCCCATCATAATTGATTTTGAAGCAATCCAATGGTGGAGGAGACCAGGTGACATGGGTTGCTGTTGTCGCAGGAGCTAGCTGATCTGTGGGATAGCACAATTAAGTATTACTGTTACACAGTTAACAGTTTAAATATAAAACAATATAATATGGAAGTAAAACTCAAAAGGTAGGTTTCATGTTTTTACAGAAAAACCACATAGGGTTTTGGATATTTTTTCCAAATATAAACGGAAACCCATGTATGCTATTGAATAGAATTTTTTGCACTATTATGTTATTTATTTATTAATTATCTAGAATCCAAGATAGGTTCAAATCATGGACGAAAACAATACTCCAGTTTTGGAGAGTCAAAGTATGAACATTTATTTTCTTCAATTTAATTATAAATTACATTTAAAAATAAATTAATACATAAAAAATTATACTAGCATCCATTGAATATTAACAAAATAGAAACAAAAGAAAATCACAAAATAATTGTTTCTCAGTACATTAATAATTAATCAAATATCAAAATGGAACTTGATGTTCTTTGAAATCCCAAAAGTCATATACAATTGATTTTATACTTAATATTTTTAACAATTTCTATTTCTATGTACAAAATTAGAGAGCATTCTAGAAAACCAACTTCATTTTTGTTGTGAATCCTAATTTTATCAATATTCATAGTTGAAAACACCCATGTCATAATGTGGTTGAAATATTAGATGTCTACATTTTTTTTGTTAAGAAACAAACACACATACACACAAGGAAGAAGAAAAGAGGTTCTAACTCAAAGACACATTACAACTTCACTTAAAAGTTATGGTAACTTTTAAGGGAAAGTGAGACAAGTTATACTACACACAACACACTCTCTTAAACAATGTGAGACAATTACCCATTCTTTTTTTTTTTTTTTTTAAAAACAAACACACACACACACACAAGGGAAAGGAAAATGAGTTTTAACTCGAAAGCATAACACAACTCTACTCAAAAGTCATGGTAACTTCTAAGGGAGAGTGAGACAAGTTATACTACATACAACACATTTTTTTAAGTAATGTGAGACAATTATCCTTTTTTTTTTTTGGAGAAACAAACACATACACACACATACCAGAGAGAGGGAAAAGGGTTTTAGCACAAATGGCACATTATAACTCCACTCAAAAGTCATTATAACTTTTAAGAGAGGGCGAAGCAAGTTATACTATACATAACATATTTTTTTAAGTAATGTGAAACAATTACCTTCTTCTTCTTCTTCTTCTTCTTCTTCTTCTTTTTTTTTTTTTTTTTTTTTTGAGAAACAACTCCACTAAAAAATCATGGTAACTTTTAAGGAAGAATAAAACAAATTATACTACACACAACACACTCTCTTAAGCAACGTGGGATAATTATCTTTTTTTTTTTTTTTTGGAGAAACAAACACACATACACAAAAAAGAAGAAAATGAATTCTAACGCAAAGGCACACATTTATGTTAAAAAGTCTTTAATTTTGGGAGGAGGGTTACACGTTATGTACCTACCAACCATTTCTTTTTCCTTTTTCCTTTATAACCTTTTTGGACCTATTGAATTCTTGGGGTTAAGTATTGTTTTCATTTTTTGGGGAAAATTTTTAAATATTTATATAAACATATATCATTTAAAAAAAAAATCAATTTGGGAATGTTAGGGCATTATATTACACAATTTCATTTTATTTTTATTCATATGTTTTGTGCGTGGCGCCGCGCGGGGGGGGGGGGGGGGGGGGGGGGGGTTGTCATGATCATAGTGGTCCTAACTCCTAACATAGTTTTGTCTCTTTCTCAAACGGAGTTATATATGGGTTCTTCTTGCTACTTTTTAGTTATAAAAACTCAAGAATGAGCCGGATTTAATATTATTTTGAAAATACAAGATTGTCATTTTTTTCAATTGAAACTTTAATATTTTATTTTGAATAAAAAACTTGGAACTTTAATTTATAATCAAGTCCAAATTCAACTTTTAGTTGGAATAAACGTCTTGAGACCTTAAATTGAAATTATATAAGAAGTATTATATAATAATAATAAAAAATATGTGGTCTATTTTTTGATCTGTAATGGTTTATTGCTCAACTTTAAGCTGTCTTTGACCACTCTTATTAGCTTGACTGCTTCCTTCTAGTCTCAAGGCTTAGACAGTGCAGTAGTAGTCTAGGTGAGGCTCTCTCTCCCGCTCCTATAACACTGAAGCAGTTAATCAAGGGCAGCTTGGTATTATGTAATTATGTATCGAATTATCATTCTAACAACATCTAACCGAGTAAAGTATAAAACCTAAAAAGTTGGTGTAATCACAAGGAGTAACTTTTTGCTTCTTTTACATCTGAAAGCTTTGAATAAAGTTCATGGGCTTTGTTCCCTGTGCTCTGTGCAAGTCTTTAGTGTCAACTTTTATTCTTCTCTTCTTTTGTGTCCTTTTTGGAAAAAGTTCTTAGGGTTAGGTCTATGGTGGGGACCAAATAAAGTTTTGATTTTGCAAACTCTGAGTGGGTCACCGGGAGATTCAGCAAAAGACATAAAAACCCATTTGATATATTTCCAAATTGTACCATCTTAATTAACTGCATTTCTGAGATTTCAGATTAAAAAATAAAAATAACAAACTTTTTAGCTAACCTCAACTCAAGCACATTTAGAACCTAAAAGTCAGGAACGCTAATGAAATGCGCATTTTTAAGTTGACTAGTTGTTAAAATATTGAAAAACAAAAGCGCTAAGGCAGGAACATGCAAGGCTGCAAGAAGAATTTTCGCTTTTTTCTTATTGCAGAGCTCGATGCACGGAAATCCACCCTTTTTCATGATTATAAGCTATTTGGGTTCAGGTGTAGTTGCTCTCGATCTGTAATGCTTAAGATTTGAGTATTATGTATCCTCGCATGCATTTTCTTCTTTATACAAAGAGAGTGCAATATGAGTGTTGTCTGTTAGTTGGTACTAATCATCAAAAGGAAGCAATTGTTGGTCCCAAAGGCCAAAGAAATGAAATTAATCGGGTGAAGGTAAAAAATTCACATACAGAGAGTTAGGTATGCAGAAAAGAAATGAGGGTCTTACACAGTTGCACTTCTTTTATAAAGTGCAATGTGCCTTTCCATGAATCAATCTTCATTTGAAATGAATCAATCTCATGATTAACTAAATATTCTTTAGAGGTGGTTGTGGCTTTAAGATGCTAATTAGAAGTTTTGAATTCAAACCCTCATTAACTTTATGAGACCCTAAAAATCACTAGACTAATCACTTGAGGTTAAAAACTTAAAAGCATTTACCTAGATGCTTTGACTTCAAAACATTAAGTCCTACAAGTTGGTATAACTTTATTTTTGTTAATATAACAATAGATAGTTGAAAGTAAAATATTTGAACTCGAGATATCTTAATTAAAAATATCTTGAGATGCCAGTTGAGCTATAAAATCCTTCCTCAAGTTAGTGGAAATTGAACTGCCCCTTGAGCTTAAAAAAAAAAAAAAAAGATAATTAAAAGAATTAATATACTACGTTTATGGAAGAGTGGCAGACAGGTGTTGACATGAGAAAACTATTTAATATGCAGCACAATCAATTAAAGTCATGCTTTGCTGATAATTAATTAGTGGAACTAGTTGTAAATTGTAACAATATCCTAACTCCAAAGGCCAGTGGATAACGTCAAACTCAGATAGAAATGCTAATTATTTCACGTGTCCCACAAATGCGAGAAAGTATATTATGTTTCGATAATACTAACTTAGTATCTGTTTTGATATTTTTTACTCAATTAATGAGCGACACTTGTTTCAAAAAACCACATCATGCTACCATGCATTCATGATTATGGCTCTAGCTTCTAGTCTCTTGAATGTTAATGTGCGCAGACTGAGAACTGCCTTTTCAATATTTATGAGCATGTCTACACGTATATGACCTTTCAGTCGAAGACTAATTTTCATTTTGATTATGGTTCCGCTACATTTCAAATTTCTCTAGCGATACAATATTTTTTATAACTTCTTGTGATTGTTATATAATAAAAGTTTTGTTAATGATAAATCCAAATAATTAAACATGATGTTACTTTAATCATAAAAGATTATATCAGTAACTGTAAAAAAAAAAAAAAAAAAAAATTGTCCATAATATTGGTCAAAACCTAATATTAGTAGTTCAAATGATGGTAATTTTCACAATGTGATTTGATGGACTCGTCAAAGGCACTGAGGATTACATGGTGCATGTTGATTGTTGTTTGTAATTTCTTTTTATTTATTTTTTTTTTTTTTTTGGTAGAATCATTGTTTGTAATTACGAGTGATGAGAAACTATAGACCTTCGAGTCTTCACAGTAACTTTTGACCTTTTGAGAGAGAAAGATACTTGGAATTCGGGTACGTTTGATTTTGATTTTTTTTTTTTTTTTTTTTTTTTGGATAAGGTTTGATTTTGATTAAACTATAGAAAGATGACAAAGTTCATAGAAATTAAAAAGGACAAAGCATTTGGGGCGCTTCGAGCTCTTAAGGATGGATAATGGGCGTATTTGTTTGTTTTATCAATGGATGATAGATCCTGACACTGTATGTACGTCACGTGAGAGGGAATAGTTTTAGTGGTTTGGTTTTGAGGACATGATATTAATTAGAAATATTGTCTTGTTGTTCCGTTTGATTGAAATGTTAGAGCAGCCATGTGGCCAAGGTGTTGTCTTAATGAGTTTCAATTCAAAACATGAATGATGAGGTCGATGACGATGGTTATGATGTTGATGTGGGAGACTCTTTCCAGCTCTATTACCATGTGACTCTGCAAGTGATATCCATTATTACCAATATAGGCTTCCAATACATTGGGACCCATTCACACAAGATCCACATATATATATCAGCTCAATTGCAGATCTTATACCATCTAAGATTCTAAATTTTGTCCCTCAAATGTAAAGCTGTATTTCCTGGATATAATATATACGTGGAGATCTCATACATATGGTGAAAATAATATACATTCATAACACGTAGATTCTCTGTACGTACTGTAGTGTGATTTGACTAATGCAGTTCGGGGTTCATAACTCATTAACTCCATATGTCCTGGCACGATAAATTCTAAGTTATTGCACCTACCGAGCTAGCTGTTTTTTAAATCTTTCTTTACTAGAATTCTATTGATTATTACCATTGAAGTCTCACTGTCTCTTGCTATTGAGCAATTCATAAACAATATTTGTGTAATACAGACTGTTGCCAACATTTGTGTTGTGTGGAAACACCTTCGGTCGTTTTCACTTAGTCATCAGTCTTTTCACCCGAAGAGATGACACAAACGAGCAGAACTGAATGGTCACATTCTTTTTTTTTTTTTTTTGGGAATGGTCACATTCTTATGACTTACAGTACAACATATCGTTAATTATAGGCTTATCGCTCTCTTCCCAGCTATAACCTTGACTGTATCCTTGCTGCATCTCGGACTCGGCTTATCTTTAATGCTCTGGACACAATACAGACATGTTTTATTTTTGCCATTTATTTGAATCATTTCACTAGAACCAAGCCTTATGCTATGTCTCATAGTAAGATTGTAGTGGTTTTTCAAAAACCTGCTTACTAGGCTCTTGATTTTAGCCTGCCATGGACCTTTGAGCATCAAGTCCATCAAACAATAGGTTGGTGGGGGGCATGGGGCAGTTGCATTTTTTATTGTACAAGCCTAAGCAATACAGACTGGATACAATACATACATGTTTAATTTTTGCCATTTGTTTCAATCGTTTCACTAGAACCAAGTCTTACGATGTGTCTCATGGTGAGATTGTAGTGGTTTTTCAAAAATCTACTTATTAGGCTCTTGATTTTAGCCTGCCATGGACCTTTGAGCATCAAGTCCATCAAACAATAAGTTGGTGGGGGGCATGGGGCAGCTGCATTTTTTATTGTACAAGCCTTAACAATACAGATTCGGCACAATACAGACGTGTTTGATTTTTGCCATTTGTTCAAATCGTTTCACTAGAACCAAGCTTTACGCTGCGTTTCATAGTGAGATTGTAGTGGTTTTTCAAAAACCTGCTTATTAGGCTCTTGATTTTAGCCTGGCATTGACCTTTTAGCATCAAGTCCATCAAACAATAGGTTCGTGGGGGACATGGGGCAATTGCATTTTTTATTGTACAAGCATAAGCAATACAGATTAGGCACAATACAGACGTGTTTGATTTTGGGCACAATACAGACGTGTTTGATTTTTGCCATTTGTTCGAATCGTTTAACTAGAACCAAGCCTTACGCTGCATCTCATAGTTAGATTGTAGTGGTTTTTCAAAAACTTGCTTATTAGGCTCTTGATTCTAGTCTGCCATGAACCTTTTAGCATCAAGTCCATCAAACAATAGGTTGGTGGGGGACATGGGAAGCTGCATTTTTTATTGCACAAGCATAAGCAATACAGATTGGGCACAATACAGATGTGTTTGATTTTTGCCATTTGTTCAAATCGTTTAACTAGAACCAAACCTTACGCTGCATCTCATAGTTAGATTGTAGTGGTTTTTCAAAAACCTGTTTATTAGGCTATTAGGCTCTTGATTTTAGCCTGGCATGGACCTTTGAGCATCTAGTCCATCAAACAATAGGTTGGTGGGGGGCATGGGGCAGCTGCATTTTTTATTGTACAAGCCTAAGCAAAGCTATGAAAATATGCTTTTTCCCAAACCCCAATGGCATTTGTTGATAAACGTATTTTA
Source organism: Quercus variabilis (assembly GCA_030445155.1). Taxonomy (NCBI): domain Eukaryota; kingdom Viridiplantae; phylum Streptophyta; class Magnoliopsida; order Fagales; family Fagaceae; genus Quercus; species Quercus variabilis. Next base: position 13,973,667 of record CP129446.1, on the reverse strand, counting down.
AGGAGAATGTCAGATCCAAGTTGATAGGAAGACAACCGATTAAGATAAATTGTAATTAGTACAACATCAATTTCATAATGCACCTTGCTTTTATCATACACCCATCATCACTTACCATTTTAGTAATTATGAAATTTGTCGTGTCATTAGATTTATCAAAAAACTTGAAGCTACTACGCTCTATGCATATGTTACCAATGCAAAAGTAGAGATTGGAGGACTTATTCATAATAAAATGTTTCCCAATATTAGGCGGAATATATAAATTAGTCACTGTTTCCCAATGCAAAATTGGAGATTGGAGGCCTTATTATTAATACAATATATATAAAATGGCTGTAGGGAGAAACCAACCCCCAGCCAAGCCTCCTGGCCCCAAAAATAGATATGCAAATGAAGATAGTATTTGGAAGCATTATTACTTCTGCCATACTGCATATCCGTGGCCACAAGTTGCAAGTGACCACTCTCTGCCAGTTGGGCACCATGATCCATCCCCAATCTTCATGCACACATTCTCCCCAATGATTGCAGAGTATAGATTTGGCTGTGCCTCCATAATTCTAATTGATGATCGGCTGTGAATGTCCTGATGCTTTCGAATGTCCATCTGCAGACATATTTGAGAAGCTAAGGAGAAATTTTCTCGAAGAGGAAATTTTAATAAGGTTGTGGTTGCATCTGAGGATTTAAAATCAATTGATTCTAAGAAAAATTGCTAGTATATATTGCTTGACATAAATTTCATTGCATATGATGATTTGAGTTTTGGAGAGTTTGCTCAATCTATTCATCAATGGAAAAAAATTTGCTATTTCATACTATATTCAAGTCATTTGTACTAAAATTTGAAGCCCAAATCCTTCTCTTTAAATATCTCTACCCAAATTATCCATAAGTTAAAACAGTTTGCAGCATACCAATTTTACGATTTTCTCATGAATGGCGTCACCCCAATCATAAAAATGGTCATAAAACACTGATGGTATCCCTGGATGTGTGAGAATATATGCATAGCCCTGCAGAAGATAATGGAGTCATATGTCATTGCCAACATTCAAGAATTAGATAAAAAAATCATGAGAAATAAACAAAACTTTCTTTTGACTTGGGGATATTGATGGCGAGTGAGTGATAATATTAGTTTGAAGCTTGAACTGGAAGGAAAAAACAATATTTTCTGATATGTATTTCCTACTAATAAGAGGCTCATTGTCAAGAAAACGTAGTAGGATACTCCACTAGTTGTCATACTCAAATTCAGAAGTCATTCATAGAAAAGAAACTGTGGGTATCCTAAAGAGTATGTAGTGACCTTCCTGTTTTAAGTTGTAATACCTGTCACCTGGTGGCCACCTGTTTCGGACAATGACAGATAGACATCATGAAAGTAACCATAGGCAATCTGAATTCCTACATGCAGGACATTGCACATGACATAACTCTGAACCAAGTCGAACAGGATTTTGTGTCGCCATTATTTTCTTTGCTTATGTTGCACAGATAAAGGAGAGGCTTTTCAAATTCAAGAATGTATTTAGAGGGAAAACCCACAAAGAAAAGATTCTTTATGCAAAACTAGATTCACAATGCTATCAATAGAAAAGGCACCAATATAAGCCTATAATGGTAGGAATACAATTTGGAATTTCTGGTTGAGCTGCCAGCCTCAGAGACATTTTCTGTCATTTTTCCTTTTTCCTGCTTTATTGGTAAGATTTGAAGCTAAGATATACACCAACCACATCCCACCCTTTTACCACATGATGATGGCAGAGGTAAAATAGCAAAGTTAAGAAATTATCTTTGCATGAAATGATGAAGGTGACTGAGGCACGATTGTAAATTGTTACTACTTCAAATCAAATCCACAAGTTCCCTAATTGTTGACTCTCCAGAAAGGGTAAACAATTTATCTGGAAAACCTAAGCACCATCCAAATATTTGGCACTGATCAACATAGAAAAATAAAACCCACGTCCATGTGACATGGACAACCACATATTTTCTCTCAACTCGTCTAAGCCTTAGATGTAATTAATAATTATACCTTGCCTATTAGACAAAACTACAAATTTGGACGGTTAAATTAATAAGTAAAGTTCTTTGCTTTGCTTTTTAAAACTAAAGTTAATAGAAACAAACTGTGATGCAAAAAACTTAACAAAGTTACATGAAGACAACAAGTTTACATACCTCCAAAATGTGATTTGAGGGGAAGGGCCAATGAGCCTGCAAGAGTAAAAGACTAGCTTGAGTTGATTCCATACTTTCTATTAGTGAACATAGGATTAATATCTAAAACATTAATACCAGTAACAAAAACATCACAATTATATATGAAAAAAAAAACATAATTGTAGATTATGTTGGGTTATAATTTGGAGTTGGAATGATCCCACAAATGTTGAAGTCCAAATAGGACCTATTATCTACAAATCTGACCTCACTTGGGACTTTGTTGACCAGCAAGGCAGCAACCAAATTTTTTTTCCTTGGGTTAACAAAAGAAACTAATGGTATGTCTCAAATTGAGGGAGTGGAGGGGAGAGGAAAGGGGCCCTCATCCAACATAGGGTAAGTAATGAACCAACTTTATTCTACTTTTACAAACAAATTAACTGATGTTATAAATGCTCAACTGTCGGCCAAGCAAAATCTTAATCACCACCATTTGTGGTAAGCTATCCTAGAGCCTAACCTGAACCCTTCCAGAAAAATGCAATTCATATGCAGTTTCATACATCACAAAAAAATTATGCACCATGCATGGACTGTGCACAAGCAATTGCAATAAATTCATACAATCATCTAAAAAATAATCACAGCCCTCTTGTATCAATGGCAAAGGAAATTAAGTACCTGGGTTGAACCTGTGTCATGGTTATCTAAGAATGTGACAGCTCTTGAAGGCCACCATCCCATTAGACCTGGTGGTTTCCCTTGAGGATCACGTAGACGCCAAAGTTGTCCCTTAACAGCTTCCTACAAAGAAATGCATAAATAAATATCTTTTCTAAGGTAAATGTATACGACCTCAATGGAAAATGTAGTTCTTGCTGTTATTTATTAATATTACACATATAGGTTAGCCCAAACATACCGAACATAGCAGAGAGCATATGCCTTAATAATTCCTGAAAACTAACATTCTGAATGGATAATTACAATCAACACCCACCATGCCCTTACCATATTTCTTTGAAAGCACCATCACTAATTATATAACAATCTCTAAATACCTGAAGAATTCCCTTTGTTGTGAAGTCAAATGCAGTTGAAAGCTGTCCTGTGCCATCAATCCAATTGATTATCCGCTGTCTATGGTTATCTGCAGGTATAGATTGCAATAGATTCATGATAATGGAAATAGTACGCTCATCACAAGATTAGAAATTTTATTAACAAAAAAGGGTAGGGATTTTTTTTTTTTTTTTTTGGGGGGTGGGTGGGGGTGAGGGTGAGGGGCTAGGTGGAACCATTAGAAATGTGAAAAAATGATGCTCAAAATGAGGCAGTATATGATATTGATGGATAAAGTCAACAACATCAACACCAAATCTCTCCGGCTGGAAAATAAAGTAAGCCAAGTGCATGCTTTCAACAGGGAGAAGCTAGACTTTATAAATTGACATTTATGTTTCAGACGTATGCTACACTCTTACAGAATATGATCCAGTACTTTGTATATCTCTTAAAGCTAAATTACACTTTTTTATAGGCACTAAATTATTTCACTCAACCAAAAAATGAATCATACATGGGGAAACAACAGAGAATACTGGTTATACACCCAAAGGTAAATAATCTAAATTACTTCTCTAGCAAATAACCTCCTCTTCCAAAGGTCAAACTCCATTAACAAAACTTATAGGACTGGAAATAACCAAAGTAGCCCAACAGGCATGTCTTTTGACATTCAGATTAAAGGACGGAAAATGAAGAAGAAAAATCAACAATGCCTCAAGTCCATCTTCAAATATACATAAGAAAATACATGTTGAATAAAGAACATCAACTAAGACATTATGAAATCTAATATGTTGCTAGATTCATGGTTTGTTAGTGTTTTGATAGATTCATGTAATTTGTGTGATTGATTGTATGGTCCTCAGTTGTTTACTCCCTTTATACTAGGGAAATTCTCTTTTTTGATAGCAATAAAAATCGCATTACTTATTAAAAAAAAAAAAAAACCAATATGTTGAAATAGTGGAAACCAAAACTCATCACCCTCCAAAGCTGAAACTAAATATTACATGTCAGCCACAAGTCATAGATTAATTATTAAAACTAGTGTATGTGATCAACCTCAAGAGTTGCTTTCTTATTTTCTTTTTTTCTGATTTCTTTTTCCACAGCTTTTAAGTTCTAGACAAAACATATATCTATTAATTTAGAGTTCAGCTAACTTTCTTTATGAAAAACCAAGCAATCAAATGTTTTGGACTGGTCCATGACAAGCATAAATGAATCATTATACCTTGGTTGTAGTCCAAGCCATGACCATTATAGTTGCAAGAATCCCAGTACTCCCCAACAGAAAATAATGGCTTAGCTCCTTCAATATATTCTTTCACATATTTTGCTGAATAACTAAATTAAAACATAGAAGAGACATGAACAATGAGCAGCAAGTAAATCCAATAAAATACAATTTATTTCAAAGCGTCGAATAATAGTTACCCTCTTGCAAAATCAAAACGAAAATCCTGAAACCCAACACTATTTCGTAGCCACTGGAGCCATGCAGTAATATCTTTTCGAACAAATTGTTGGCTATGATCAATATTTGGAAACCCATGGAAGTTGTCCCCAGTGCTTTGATTACCCTAATAATAATAATAATATATGAGGCATCATGCCAAATTGAAAATATATTAGCTATGCAAGTATCATTACCAATCCACCAGTACAAGATGTGACAGCATGTTCGTCCCATGGTAAAGGAATTCCATCATAACGGTTATACATTCCCCCATGCCCTTGAGTAGTTCCACAACGATGATTGATTACTATGTCAGCCATCGCTCTAACTTTGTATTGCTTCATTTTTTGAAGTAAAGCTCTTAACTGGTGCTCAGAACCATATGAAGAATTGAGGGAATAAAGGTTCTGTGGAACATAACCTGTAATTGAGAGGAAAATGACAAAAAAAAACAATGAACAAGATCCAAAAAATATAAAAAGTCAATTTACATGTTCAGTGAATTAATTATTCCAACCTTGAGGCGCGAAGGAATGAGTTGCTGGTGGCAGCCATGCTGATGTAAATCCACATTTTGCAATATCAGGAACTTTCATTTCCAAATTTCTCCACCAATCATATTTATGAGACTCCCAGTTAAAAGCCTGTAGAACATTTTTTTTTTTCTGTCACCATCTATGTGCTTCAATGTTCTTAGCAGGTCTAAAAAAAAAAGGTTGTACCCTGTGTATAAAGGTCCCACTTTTGAAAGGTCTGGGAGAAGTCATAGTAGGTAGCCTTACCCCCAATTTATTGGAGAGGCGATGTTCTTAGCAGGTCTAAGCAATCAAAATCTGAGGTCTGGTATGATACGATTGAATGTAACCAAACCTTACATATTTCAGAAATAAAGCTACAACAGCTTCTATATTAGACCGGACATATCCCATTTGGAAAAATTCAATTGTTTTATTTATCTTATATAGATTACAGATGTTATAAGCAGGATACTGTCAGGTGATAATGGCCCCAGAAATGGCTTTCTGTTCTATGGAGTAAATAACAGAAAATATCCTTGTCAATCTTACCTGAAAAAGGATTTCTCTTCCACTACGTACAACTGCACCTGCAAATGAATCCAACATCATAGTTTGAAATCTATTAAAAGATCCATATCTTTATCTTCACAAATCCAATATTTCTAAAATAACACTTATTATGACACCCTTCAACTCAGACTCATGTTTCACTGCACCACCAGCAACACAAATCTGCGAAACAAGGATCAACAAAGCCCCTCATTTTGCTATCTCCAATTTCTCCTTCAGGATATGAACATCAAAGTTCTCATTTCTTACAAAAATTGACAACTTAAGTCAAGATTCTATTCCCTGTCTCTATTTCATTTTCCTCTTTATATGTGTGTGTGTGGGTGTGAGTGCATCAAAACATGTAAAAGTTTCAGATATCTTCACCTCTTATAATCTATCTCAACATTAAATTATACCCACAAATCATTATACTTCTCTATCTAACAAAATTTTCTAAGCAGACACATAAAACAATTATGGAGTCTATACTATGTCATTTCAAAGCTACATTTATAGAGCATTCATATCATCAGATACCAATTCCATTCTCAATGAACGTCAAAGTTAGATGACATAATCTATTTTATTTATTTATTTGTTTATAAACATGAATTCATCTATTTTATTACCACTACTGTTCACATTAATAAAACAAGGAATAAAATGCATGTCCAATGAGTAAAAGAATTGACCCTTTTTTTCTTTTTTTAAAAGGCATACCAAGATCATTCTGCTGATTTCTTTCATCAAAACCCTGCAATTTCAACAAAAGATAAGATTAAAGAAAGAAATGCAACATGCAGGTCAAAAACCTACATTTATCAACCAAAAAAAAAAAAAAACAAGTGTTTAAAAGGTTCAGATATTAAGAAACAATTTGTTAAAACGTATTCTTTGTTTATTGAGAGAGATTGGAAACAGGATGCATACATTGCTCAGGTAACCCATAATGAATTACAGGGTAGTTGTCCAAATGTTGCCGCTGGATCGCCCAATACAAAGCACAAAGATATCCTGAATCCACAATGAACTCACAAGGTATGGATACTGTTTGACTTATATATATATATATATATATATATAAGTGAAAAATCTAGTTTAGACCCCAATAAATTTATGCAGTGGAATGAAGGGATTTATTGCACGGGTTTCTTAGGATTCCCACACAGATATCACAAGCAATCGATATTAACCACAGATATCAAATAGTAAAACTAAAACAATAATAATAAAAGCAGTAAAAGCACACAGATATTTGGTAACGAAGTGGAAACCAATGAAGAACCTCTTTAATGGAATATACTACTCTAGGGACCTAGTTCTATAGCAAATCTACTAAGGAAGAGATACAAAATTCTACTTATAAAACACTTTTACAGCTAGACTCTCTATTGTAACCTCTGCAAACGCCCCACTTGTCTTTCCACCGTAGCCCCAGAAACTTTGGAATCCTTCAATAGTAATTTCCTCTAAGAACTTCTCTCTGCACGAACCAAAACGCCTGGCACTCCAAGGAACCTCCTTGAAGATTTGTTGTAGTAAACTCACTGGGAAAAAAAAAAATGTTTGTGGTTTCAAAGAAAGGTTTAAAGGCACAGGGTGCTATCAAGAACACAATTTTTTTTTTTTCACTAGGCACAATGATGATATTTCTCTGTTTATTCTTAAGAAGAATGTTTCAAGATATGAAAGTTTTAACTTTGGTATAGAAGTCTTCCTCCCCTCTAAAATTCGTGCATAAGGAGATTCATATAGGTTAAGAAAGTAGCCTTTAAAACTAAGCAATAATCATTTTTCTAGCAAAATTTGGAATTCAGAACCCAGTGCTTTCACTCAAGCAAATGACAAGTGTAACTCTCAAGAACAACACAACGTGCCACCTTCAAAAAAATCATTTTCTCACTCATTTCAAATTCAAATTGTAACCATTTTGAAGTTCCGGATATCTACATTCCAATAAAAAAAATTCGCTTAGAAATTCATTATGGTGCAAAATATATGAGCAATGGATCATCAATTCATCGTCTTTGAACATATTGAAATTTTATTGTCTTTAAGCAACTTCCGGCCCAAACTCAACCTTAACACAATTTTATCGATACAACCCAAATTTGATATTTTCTGGCACTAGGATTTTCCGACACTATCAACAACTTAATATTTAACATGAAGAATGAGAGAGAAGAAACAATGTCGTGCCCAACATGATCCCAATCTAACCATTATTATAACTTTCTTTTCCTCACCCTCATACTTTCCACAAACCATACAGAACGCCATAAATCTCCCAACAAAGTAATGGGTAGCTCATATATTTAGCTAAGTAATCTTTTAAACAACAATTTCATCCTAGGGACATGTCACTAGCTCAAAAATATATATAAAGAAAGCACAAAATGGTACGTGTTTAACAGTTATCAATGTCAACATTTTGCAGGCATAGGCATAAACAAAATAACATGAAAAGCTTAGGAAGGCACGTACCAAAAGCTTGAGGTTGAGAACGCAGTGTGGGCTATGGGGTAGCGAACTCGGCCAATAAATAGAGAGAGAAAAGCTGAAGATTCGGTCGAGACCACCGAATTGGAATCACGCAGTTCCGTCCATAAGATGAAGGAGAATTTAGCCCCAAAAAAAGTGATCAGAGAATTTGGAAAGTTTATGCGATAAAAGAGAAAACGAATCGTACTACGCAATGAAAAGCCAGCGGTTGGGAATTTCACAACTTGTAGACATGAAAAGGGAATCGGCTTTTCGAAAGGGGATGTCACATGTCAGTGTTGCGCTTTCCATTGGAGGAAAATGTTCAAATTTCAATGGTGGGAACTGAGAAGTGAGTGACTCGGTTGGTTTTGACTCGGTTGGTTTTGGGATATGCGCGTGGGTTTGCCGCACGCCGTGTGCCAAAAGCCTTAAGAATTAAGCAACTGCCAAGTGTGCAAGCGGAATGGGACTCGTAGAGTTGATGTTGACGTGGATGGTGCAATTGTGCCAGCTAGATTCTTCTTTTAGGATTGTCCAACCCGATCCGCTGCCCGAACTGAGTGATCCGAGATTTGATTGATTCGCTCAATGTGGTTGTTGACAGCGGGTTGCCTCCTTTTTTAAATTCGGTGAGATCGGGTCAAGTAGTGAGTTTCCTCTTTCAAAACTTGATGAGCTCGATACAATCGATGTTGGCCTTCTACCTTCGTCAATCTTTGCTGCTCTTTATGTGTGTCGTCCATAAATCGAAATTCTTGTGAGATCTTAACTAGGTCTAACAATATCCCGACCAATACAACAAGATCTTAATGGAAAAACACAAGATCTATCAAAACAATAACAAAAGTAACAGCTTTGTCTAACCAAAGTGTTTTGATAGATTCGACCGTTATACCCGTTAAGGTGTGGCAATTGAAGATCCACAGTAAGCGATGGGTGGCATGATTCTAGACCCTCGTTAATTTAGTTGACTAATAATTTGACTCCAAACTAGACCTAAATCAACTTGTGGACACTAGTTTTACTTAGTTGTGAGGTCCATTTTCCTTTAAAAAAAATGATAATGCCTATGTTACAAATTTTACTATACATAATATGAATCATAATAAAAATAATAATTTAATTATTCAAGTTTATATTCATCATCACATCTATTGGGGTGAAATGCATCGAAAGCAAATCTACTTTTGCTATTGGAGCTGAAAGCGAATGTCCAAAGTGCAACAGGATTGTTTATGAACAATATTTTGTGAAAATATTGTTTACTAGTTTTGTCTTCTTGTGTTGGTAGGATACAATTTACTAGTTTTGTCTGGATAGTGTTCAGATATCAATGTGATTATAGTGCTTTGTAATATATATATATATATATATATTAGGCGCCATAATTAGAAATGGTCACGCATGAAAAAAATTGATCAGTCACTTTCTTCTCAGCATCATTCTTTGTTCATCATGCTTTTCCAATATACCTAAGAAAAAGCAATTCTTCTATCTACGTATACCTTGCAAATAAGCCATGTCAACTTTAATATAAGCGACAAAGACGTAGTCTCATGGAACTGCATGCCTCATCAATGATTACTCTCAACGGGGCCTATAGTGTATTTTGTTATGGAACTCTTCCAATGTATGAGTAGAGAATGCTTTGCCAAATGCCCATATTTTGCCAACATTTTCACTAAAATTTCGAATATGATAGACATCTACCCATGCACTTGCAGTTTAAACTGCGAGTTTTTATGACGACTTTGTAATTTGTTTAGAGCCCACTAAGGTTTGTACTATAAGGGCTTACATTGGAAACTCGCAAGATGTTTGATAAAATGCAAGAGGAATTCAGTTCTTGGGCTACAACGATTTCTAGGTATGCAATGAGACAAATGACTGAAATACTTTGATACTTTTTGAATTCATGCGTCAGGAAGAGGAGGATGCGAATGAGTTTGTCTTGACAAGTGCTTTTAGTGCATTGGCAAGTCATGAACTTGCAAATAATGGTAAGAAAATCCATTGTCTTGCATTTAGAAATGGGCTGTTATAGTTTGTTTGTGTTGAAAACACTCGTCAAAATATGGGAGGTTAGATGAGGCATTTAAAGCTTTTGAGGGATTCAATGAAAAGGATTCTACTGCATGGTCAGCGAGGACTACAGAATATGGATGGTTATGCACAAAAAGGGATTCTCATTAGGCTTTGAAATTGTGTTCACAACTGCATCTTGTTGGGATTAAGCCTAGTGAGTTCACTTTTGTTGCGACATCAATGCTTATTGTGGCGTTTGTGCTATTACATTAGGAAAGCAAGTGCATGGTATTCCTTAAGCAAGCTCCTTTTGATATGCATGTTGGCTTTTTTGCTGATTGCTTATTACGAAAAAATTGGTTCAAGTACACTTTTTTTTTTTTTTTTTTAAATGATGCTTTAAAAAGTTATACATTAAAAAAAAAAAAAAAAAAAAAAAAAAAACACTAAACGAAAAAGTTGCTATCAAACGAACAAATGTGGTGACATATAGTTGATTTGATTATTTACAAGAACTTGAAAGATAGGAAGGATGTGTTTAGGAGGATGCCCCATGAAGGAGGCCGAATGCAATGAAATATGGCCTTCAAAATGGGTACATCATGACATTTTAAAAGTTGTTTAAGAAGCAATTTTTGGACATGCAATATTGAGCTTAAATAAGCTCTAGCCCATTTATTTCCTCTTCATGAGATATTGGGCTTTTGACACAATTTCTTCACTTCCCAGGTTGGGCCATTGTTCCATATTTCTCTGTTACTTGGGTTTTGAATTTCAAGACCCATAATTACAAGTAAGCTCATAACCATGGACATGCAATATTGGGCTTAAATAAGCTCTAGCCCATTTATTTTCTCTTCATAAGATATTGGGCTTTTGACACAAATTTCTTCACTTCCCGGGTGGGGCCATTGATCCATATTTTCTCTGTTACTTGGGTTTTGAATTTCAAGACCCATAATTACAAGTAAGCTCATCACCATGGAGCTAGTAGTACTGCTTGGATGACAACGAGTAGATAAAACTTGCACAGGGCGAAAAAAGGGTAGGTTGAAGGTATTTGGTTAGAGAGAGAGAGAGAGGTTAAACACAATATTTTTATAGGTCGTATATTAAACGGGTCAAATAGGTCATGTCGTGTCATTCCATTTATTAAACGGAAATGTTAGACTTTAGGGGTTTTGACACAATTATGATTTTGGTTAAGAGAGAGAGAGAGATTAAACACAATATTTTTATAGGTCGTATATTAAACGGGTCAAATAGGTCATGTCGTGTCATTCCATTTATTAAACAGAAATGTTAGACTTTAGGAGTTTTGACACAATTATGATTTTGGTTAATTTAGGGTTGAGCTATGTATTATAATACTCTTTCCTCAAAATGACAAGAACCAAGATTTATTAACACAAATTGCTAACACTACAAAAATCCCTGCATGATCCTTTTGTCTCCTCTATTTCATGTGATTTCTACTCTTGTTTTGCCCACTTTTGGTCATGTCTTGCTTACATCATTCGAAATGTGTTATGTGTGTCTATATAAATAAAGTTGTAGGTGTGATAGGCCTAGTAGTATATATCTATATATATATATATATAAGTTGGGCCGGGGGCCCAGTCTGAGGATGGGTAAACGCTGTCATAGGAGTCCGCGTTAGTGAATGAAGAGGTAGGGTTTGGTCATAAAAGTCGAAGAAGGTGGCCCAAGGAGTAATGCCTGCTCGGCTGAGTAAAGCAGAGGTTTGAAGGCATGGTCGACCATCGAGGGTAACGTTCTGGGAGATTCTATTGATAAGGATACATATCATGAAAGCACAAGATAGAGAGAAGCTATGAAATATCTAAGAGAGAGCTACAACCACCGTATTAAATACTTTGTAGCTAACTCTTTGGCCGCATTAATGAGAAAGTGATACTTAAACAGTAATTTTTAAGCTTATAGCTACTCCCAAAGACTTCAAGAAGGTGTTGAGGGGACAAGGATCAATACCAGTGATCTAATCTACACATGGAGGGTGGAGATGAAAGAAAGAAGATAATATAAAATAGAAAGAAGACCTTGAGGGAAAAGGAATAGGAATTAAGAAAAAAAAATACTTTAGGAACAAGAACTAGACGTGTAACCAAATTCAAAAAAGATATATACAAGAACTGATCTCTTCGAATTGCATCGATGACGATTTTATTTAGATAAAACCAATCTATCTTTACTTTCTTATTATCTGGATCCATTATAATTGTTGTTAAACTCATTAGAGTCTAGTTTTCTAACCTACTCTCTACAAATTTATTATATTGGGTTATTTGAATCTAGATCTTTTTACCTTTTGGACTTAAGAACCAAATTAAGGCCTTACAAAAGCAAAATGAGAATTTTTTTTATTTTTTTTATTTTAGATAAGATGGTTAAGGATTTTATATTCTCAATGAAAACTTTTATCAACCTAACCATTAAAAAAAAAAAAAAAAATCTTCCAGTCAATCAAATATATTTAATATTTATAATTCAGGTTTATGTTAAATAAAATTGACTTTATTTTTTATTTTTTATCATATGAATCATTTTGGATTGATTACTGGTTAAGAATGTTAACATGAAATTACCTCATTTATTAATCACTTTAAATCATGCCGAATTGCTTTGAAATGAATTCATTTACACCTTAGATTTTTTTGTGACCCTTCCACTCACACTATTGAGATATTGACTATTCGATCATTTCTTCGCCAAAATCCTTATTTAATTTTTAAATTTGTTTTCATCCTAGGGTTTTATGAGGGTATAGAAGCAAGTGTAGAACACAAACCTCGACTCGACACTCAAAAAAAAAAAAAAAACCGTAATGGATACATCGACAACCACCTTGTCCAAACCCCACACAAACCACTGAAAATGGAAAGCCCAGATTCAAAAACCACAAGATCTCCTCCACCACCGCCACCACCACAACAAGAACCCGAACCCGAACCCAAAAAGCTTAAAATGTCCACCACCACCACTTCGGACGACGAAGACACTAACACCACCACAAGCCCCAAAAAGCAAAGATACAAGCGCCGCAAAATCGCGATCTTCTTCGCCTACTGTGGCGTGGGCTACCAAGGCATGCAAAAGAACCCAGGTGCCAAAACCATCGAATCCGACCTCGAAGAAGCGCTCTTCCTCTCCGGTGCGGTGCCCGAACAGGACCGAAACAACCCGAAACGCTACGACTGGGCCCGCTCGGCCCGAACCGATAAGGGTGTCAGCGCCGTGGGCCAGGTAGTCTCGGGCAGGTTCTATATCGACCCACCGGGTCTCGTCGAGCGGCTCAATTCGAATCTCTCCCCTCAGATTCGGATCTTTGGGTTCAAGCGTGTGACGGCGTCGTTTAATGCCAAGAAGTTTTGCGATCGAAGGAGGTATGTGTATTTGATACCTGTGTTTGCGCTTGATCCCTCTTCGCATCCTGATAGAGAGAGCGTTTTGGCTAGTGTAGGGTCTGGGAATGAGCTTGTTAAGTGTTTGGAATGCTCCGAGAGAGGCCGTAAGGTCGTAGGTATAATGGGTAAGCGTAGTTTTGAGGTTAAACCTGTGAGTCCTGAGTCAGGCATTTCGTCGAACAGTGAGGATGCTATGGTAGAATCTAACATTAACAATGAAAATAGGGGTTCTGTTGAAAATGGTGATGCTGATAAGTCAAATTCTGAATCTGTGGAGGAACCTAAGGTTGTAGATCACAAGGAAGTTTCTGAAATTGTGGTTGAAACTGTAAGTTCTGACCAGAATGAGGTTACTGATGAGAAAGCAAATGGAGAGGAGAAGGGTGCAAAGGGAAGTGGGTTTTGCTATGGTGAGAAGGAGAGAGAGAGGTTTAGTGGAATTTTGAAGCATTACGTGGGGACTCATAACTTCCATAACTTCACCACCAGAACAAAAGCCGAGGACCCTGCTGCTAAGCGCTTTATCATTTCGTTCGAAGCAAACACTGTGGTTACGGTTGAGGGCATTGAATTTGTCAAGTGTGAGGTTGTGGGACAGAGCTTCATGCTTCATCAGATTCGTAAAATGATTGGGCTTGCAGTGGCTATCATGAGGAATTGTGCTCCTGAGTCATTGATAGAAAAAGCTTTTCAGAAGTAAGTGCTCCCTTCTTTGTATTTATTGCTTGCACTTTTGTTTGAAAACTTACAATGTGATTCTCATAACATTATGTACCAAAAAAAAAAAAAAAAAACAATTGCAGGGATGTGAACATTAATGTGCCTACGGCTCCTGAGGTTGGTTTGTTCTTGGAGGAATGCCTTTTTAGCTCATATAACCAGAAGTGGAAAGACACTCATGAAGAGCTGTCGATGAAAGCATATGAAGAAGAGGCGGAAGAGTTCAAAATGAAGCAAATCTACTCTCATATTGCCTTAACAGAGCATAAAGAGGGAGCTGTGGCCCTTTGGTTGCATTCTCTGAACCACCGGAATTATCCAGATTTAAGCATTGACAACAATGAAGACACCAGTAATGGGAAAAGTACTGAAGTAGTGAACATGGCTGAGTGAATTGGTACTGCAGGAAAGATGATTTGGAGCACTGCATCGTCTTTTATGTGTGCCCTTATTTACAATATTCATATACTAATTGATCACCATGAAAAACAATCACGTGTTGGATGTATGACCCCAATATGTGTTCTGTTGCAGTTAATCATTTGAGGTAATCCATTTACATAATTTATATGATTATTGACAAGTTTTGATAGGATTACTGCAACTGTTGGTGGTTCTTTTATAGCATATGGATATTAGAAATACTTGGGAATTTATTGATTTTTTCGACTTCTTGGGAAAATTTTCTGCAGCATCTTTTTCAGTTTCTTCATTTGTGGCATTTTCATGAAGCCGAATTTGTTTTTTGAGAAAATTGATGAAGCAAAATTTAAATTTTACTCATTTTAGCTTTGTTAAGTCATTCTCCTAAAGCTTTATTAGTAATTTTTTGAAGAAAAAAGAATCAAACACATGCCTTGCATGTGCCACCAAAATTATTGCTCAAAATTATTGTTTAAAAAGGGGGAAAAAAATTTGAGGCCTTATCCTTCGGTATGTGTAAGTTTTTGTAACCTTTTCTTTCCCACCCTTTTTGTGGTTTAGATGGTTGGATAATTAGAGGAGCCTAATGCTAGTTGAGCATTTTGGATATCATGTTGCTTGGTACTTTTTTTTAGGATGATTAAGCCTCCAGGAGTGGAGAGGCCAAAGCGTATTATGAGCACTAGATCTGGGTAAACACCAGAGGCAAAATCAAGATTTCAACATCGAAAATATCATGTTCTATCTTACATGCGCCACACAGATGTAGAACTGTATGAGTTGTAATAAGGTAATATTTGTATTGGATATATGGATTTCATCATTACATCAATATTGTATTCAAATAAAATATTGAAGAGACGGGCAATTTCTCACAAATGCAAATAGCCATCAAGTAGTAGGCAGAAAACATATTGGCATGGTCAAACTTACTGTAAAGCACTTGGATTACACTGTAGAGGCATGATACATTGATACTTACATCTTTCATGCTTTAATTCATCAAGTAACAAAGAATACGTTAGAGCTGGAGAATAAAAAAACACAGAATTAATTTTGTACTGCCTTCATATTAGACACAAAATAGCAGAAGCAAAATTCCGTGGGTGATAAAATCACAAATGAAGCTTTTGGGAATGAGAAATGCTATGTTTATAACACTTTCACAATAAAGTTTAAGTACTAGATTGTTACTTGTTGTTTAGCCTTTTACTGATGGGCAAAAAATAAAATAGCTTGTGTACCTACTTAGGATTTATTAAAATGTCGTGGAAGTAGCGTTTTTTTTTTTTTTTTTTTTTTTTTTTTTTTAAGAATTTAAGAGGCAAAAGACTTTCTTTTTAGGAATTGAGAGGCAAAAGACCCGTTTATAGGTTAGGCAACAAAAAATGCAAGCAAACAATAAGCATTTGTGAATCTCTCTCTTTTGTTAGAAGAGGGGGCAATTCTTCAGCCATCTCTTAGCCTCTCGGGCTGCCTTCTGGCATAAATCTGGGCCTATTCCTTTCTCTTGCCCTCCTACTATTGTAGCTCAAGCTTTGGAATGAGATGGGTTGGGGCCCAAGCTGGTTGGGTTTGGCCTTCTTTGCAATAAAATGAGGTTATTCAGAAAAAAAAAAAGAAAAAGAAAAAGAAAGTAAATAAACATTTGTGAAGGGCATAGAGTCAATGACACTTATTTTTATGATGATGTGGCGATCAAACATTGGGTAGAAAACATTAGCATTTTCTCAATTAATTGTTGGTATGCAATAATGCAATACTGACCGCTAACTGAAGTATAGGCCTCTTCGAGGTCAGTATCAGATTATCAATTATCACGGGGCATTGAAAAATGATAGAATTAGGCACCCAATTGAGAGGGAAAGGCCCGTACATTGCCATTAGGCCCAAAAAAAAAAAAAAAAAAAAAATGCAAGCAAACGATAAACATTTGTGAGGGGCATGGAGTCATTGACACTTATTTTATGATGATGTGGCGATCAATCATTGGTTAGAAAACTTTAGCATTTTCCCTATTAAAATTGTTGGTATGCAATAATGCAACACTCACCGCCAGCGTCAGTAATGGGCCTCTTCGAGGTCAGCATCAATTGTTACGGGGCATTGACTCTCTGAGATTCCAAATTAGTCTGAGAATCGGAATTCCTGGAAAAACATGAATTCCAGGGAAATAGAAATGGCGGTTGACTGGACCCAACTCCCGCGAGACATCCTGGAAACAATATCCAAGAATCTCACAATTTACACCGACTACCTCCGATTCCAAGCCGTATGTCACACGTGGCGAATCTCTGTCCCAAAGATCCCTCGCCACCTCCCTCCTCAACTCCCATGGCTCATGCTCCCACTCTCTCAACAATCCCGATCTCAATCCCACCGACCTTTCCTCGACCTCTCCGACCACAAAATCCACCTCCTCAACCTCCCCGAAGCTGCTTCCCACCTTAAACGCCGATGTGGTTCTTCACACGGCTGGCTCGTAATCCTCGACGAAACCCCGACAATTCTTCTCCTTAACCCTCTCACTCGAGCCAAGCTCAATTTGCCTCCTCTCTTCACTTTCCCCAACGTTGTCACCTTCAACTACTCCGAAGTCGGCAAAGAATACGCCCTCCGATCCTTGTCTGGAAACATCTACCGCCGTAGTTTGAAAGAAATGCGCGACTCTTTCATCAAAAAACTCGTCCTCTCCTCGAGTCCCGCTCTAAATACCAACTTCATTGCGCTGGCGATTCTCAATCAAACCGACGATTTAGTTTTCTGTAAGAATGGTGATCAAGCTTGGACTTTCATACACGACGCAAGGTTTTTCTGCGAGGATGTGATATACCATAACGACCTATTCTACGCGGTGGACAAGAACGGTGGTGTTGCTGTGTGCGATGTACACGGTGAGAACTCGCCGAGTGTTTCGATTATCGAAAGATTCGAAACCCCGAGAATATTCGGGGACGATATGCAATACTTGGTGAAATCTGGGGGCGATTTGTTGTTGGTTACACGGTACTTGGATCTTGGATACGAAGACGGTGACCCTTACAACAGTCCCACTGTGTTCTACAAAACGGTGCAGTTTGAGGTTTTTAGAATGGATTTTAGCGGAGGACCGCCGATGTGGGAGAGGGTTTGGGACTTAGGTGATCGAATGTTGTTCGTTGGAGAGAATTCATCGTTGTCGTTGTCGGCTTCGGATTTCCGGGGATGTTTAGGGAATTGTATCTATTACACGGATGATTACTGTGAATCGAATTATGATGGTGCTTTTCGAGATTATGATATAGGGATCTTTAAATTATGGGATGGAAGTATTGAAGCTTTACCATGTTATCACCCAAATTCACATTCTCAGTTACATTGGCCTCCTCTTTGGGTTTCACCCAATCCATGCTAAATAATAATATTGGAGCTTGAAGCCTTGAATTGATGTAAGTTATTCACTTCTGGGGGTCCTAATCCTTTAGTCCTTTCTTTCTTTTATATGTACATATATGTTGCTTGTAAAAGTGCTTTGAATTCAATTGATGATTTTAGCATGCTTTTAGTAATTACATTTACCTGAAGTGACTTTGTTTATTGGATTTCTACATGATGGTTTAGATATTTAATTCAGATGGGAATCCTAGAGATCATAAGGTCTTTGAACAGATTAACTTATGACAATATCTGAAAATTTACTGTAGAAGGGATATAATAATCAAAGTGTGCTTTGATGCGAAACTTGGGTTTTTGGCTATGATATATGAGGATGATAATATATGTCTCTTTTACTTGGTGAATGAGGCAAGAGATCTGGACCTCGTGATGCAAATATGGTAGGCTTGCCTGATAACCCTCATGATATAAAATTGGCATATTCTGAAAATTGGATTAAAATCGATACATATAAGTAATGATGTATAAATGAACATAATGTTTGTGATGGCTTAATTGGGGCTGGTCAATTGAACAATTAGAAAGTCACTAGAGTTCCAACTTCCAAGTGTAGGGAGGGGAGGTCGGAGCATATTTTGAACAGAAGAAAATAGACATCATATTATTGATATTTCATTCACTTGCACAGTTTATAAGGTAATATTCCTCAATCCTCACCCACTACCTCACCCTTCAACAAAGTAATCTTGTGGTGGGTATTTCGATTTCAATAATTGATATCTAATGTTTCATATTATATAAATAATTTTAAAAATAAAGGTGACAGACACATTATTTACTACACATGCAATTAGCCAGCAAATATCAGGCAGAAACCATATTGGCCATTGCCAAAGTACCAATCACTTGGATTATACCGTATTACCATTTTTTCAAGCTGAACATACCTAAAATATGGTCACCCACAAAAGCATTCTTGTGCAAGTCCAAGAGAAAAGAATATACTGCAGTTGTCATTGTAGAATATATAAGGCTCTAGATACTGCAAGAAATAACAAATCCTGATTTTTAGACTCCCATCTTAGAGTTTATTCACACTTCAAAAGTTCCAAGAGTTGCACAAGCTGAAGATTTGATCTTGACCCTTTTTTTTTGTTTACCTTGATTGACTTCTTAAGTTTGGCTTACTCAAATTAGGTTTACTCCACGACAGGAATTCAAGAACGTCTGCTTATTGCCAAATAAAAATGGCAGATTCTTGTTGGTCTAATAACATGTTTTAGGTTTAAAATTTTGAAAATACAATTGATATATACTCCATAATCCTGAATTTAAAACCCTTTGAACTTTCACTCAAATCTTTGATGCATTAGATGGCCAAATCAATTAAAAAAACGTTGTCACCAAAGTTTTACTTCGAGAGAGGGACACCAGGTTGATGAAATTGTTGGTTGCACGATTGACTACTGTGGGTTCCTTTTTTTCCTTTTTTTTTTTTTTTTTGTGGACAATATCTAGGCCCAATTGGTAACGAGAATCCTAGACTTCCAAAGGATTTTATATTTGTTGGTTGGTGGACTGGGTTTAGTTCACCGCAGCTATATTGGGCTGATTACAAACCAATATGTGCACAAAAAACATAGGCCCTACAACATATATACATTTATTCATACAAACATATACCTATTGTAAAATAAATGGCTAAAGAACAATAAAGAATTATCAAAAAATGTAAGTAAAAGACATCAGGGATCCTTAGAAAATAAATTGATACTTCATTATATTGAGTTTTAAGTACATTGGACCCTATTTCTCATTGGGATATGCCACGAAGTTCAAATAATTTCGAAAGTCACAAATTTGGATAGCTCTTTGTAGGCTTCCAAGATTTGTTAGTTTTGAATCCCCTTGAATCCAAATATATCTGTAAGCACTTATCATAGAATCTCTCATGATATCTTTCTCTTTCTCTATTTCTCTGAGGTTTACTAAGTCCCTCTAATGCTCTTTTTGATCTAATTAATTGTTGCTAAATGAATTTTGTTGATGGCTTGATCCTCCTTTTATAGTACCTTCCTAGGGTTTTTTGGTATGCCATTGATTCCCTTCATTTGCTGCCTTAGGTACCAGAAACCAATGTTGTGTCAGCAACATTGGTGGCTGGTCATTTCCTCATTTTCTCATTATATTCTTCTTTTGAGGTTTCCTCCAAAAAGTCCCCAGCTAACCTTCCTCTTTTGGGGGGTCCTGATGGGGCTGACTTTTAATTTCTTTTTCCAAGGCTTCTAAAGAGACTTTTCAGAATCCCTTTTTGACTACTTCACCCTTTGTCTTTTTTCTTTAAATAGGTGGATTCCTCCCTGTCAAGTTGAAAGATCCTCAGCCACATTCTTTCATGGTTCACCTTTTTGCTTTTCTCGAGGTACCAGGCTTCCCTTCATTAGGTGCTGGTTCCTAAGTCATCATCTATTTCCAAAGCTTTTCTTTTGAGTTGTAGGCGGCTGATGAGACATATTTTTTTTTTGTTCCTTGTGTTCATGAGTATGCTTCCCTGAGCTGTCCAACTCCCAGCTGATTCTTTCTTGCACTTCTCAAGGATCCCTTCCCTGGTTCTGGCAGCTCTAAGGTATTCTGGTCCAGTCTCTTTTTGGGTTCCTTAGGAGCTCTTCTTTTTAATTTCTTTTTCCAAGAATTCTAGAGAGACTTTTCAGAATCCCTTTTTGGCTACTTTACCCTTTGTCTTTTTTCTTTAAATAGGTGGATTCCTCTTTGTCAAGTTGAAAGATCCTCAGCCACATTCTTTTATGGTACCTTCTTGCTTTTCCCGAGGTACTAGGCTTCCCTTTATCAGGTGCTGGTTCCTAAGTCATCCCTTTTTGGCTGCTTCACCCTTTGTCTTTTTTCTTTAAATAGGTGGATTCCTCCCTGTCAAGTTGAAAGATTCTCAGCCACATTCTTTCATGGTTCTTCTTCTTGCTTTTCCCGAGGTAATAGGCTTCCCTTTATCAGGTGTTGGTTCCTAAGTCATCATATATTTTCAAAGCTTTTCTTTTTAGTTGTAGGCGGATGATGAGACATGTTTTTTTTTGTTCCTTGTGTTCATGAGTATGCTTCCCTGAGCTGTCCAACTCCCAGCTGATTCTTTCCTGCATTTTTCAAGGATCCCTTCCCTGGTTCTGGCAGCTCCGAGGTATTCTGATCCAGTCTCTTTCTAGGTTCCTTAGGAGCTCTTCTTACAAAGGTTCGGCCAAGGTTCCTTTGCTTTTTCTTCCTTTTCTAAGGCCTAGGACTTGCCCATTCATGAGCTTAGGCTTCCTTTTACCCATTTTATATGGGCCTTGGCTCACGAATTGGGCCTTTCTTATCTTTGAGGGCCTATTAGCTTTGAGTTTTAATACTTATAAAATTTTAGACCTCAACAACTACACCAAAAAAAAGAAAAGAAAAAAGAATCAAGTAGAGGACATTAGTGTAATGTTGATTATCAATGTTTCGATGCTTAAATTGGCAATCAGGTTTGTGTTGTTTTAGACAAGAAGAATGGAATTAGTATGTACCTTCTTTTTTTAGTATTCTCCTTTTTGAAGATTGTTTTAGGCAGTTACTGATGGAGAATCGATTATTAATGGCAAGTTGTAACCCTTGTTATTGATCTCATATCCTAATTGGTTCATTTCTCTACTAGTTTCTCATTCTTAGATCATAGGTATCAGTTGGCATCAATTTAGGAACTAATACCATTATATTGCAGAGGTTCAACCAAGTAGGTGACCTATTTCTAATAAGTAGGTGATATGGCATTCTTTGTCTTGCATATTTATATCAGTGATTATCTAAACCCAAACCTAATTCATTACCTAGTCAATAATAAGATAATAACCAGGCTCTTTTTTTTATTTGAACAAAATGGTTGTCAAAACCCACGAATGGGCGTCTTTTTTGGAACACTTAGAAGTTATGCATGAAAAATATCAACTGCTTAATAAGCTTCTTGAAGCACATCAAAGTTCTTTTCCTAGATTCAAACCTAATCAATGTTGATCAATGTGGTAAATCATAGCTAATTGCAACTTTTGTATTTCCATTTTCTCCTGCATAAATCATTATATAGATGTGAGTATTGAAAAAATGGTTAAAATCCAAAATTACTTCTGTTTAAATTGATTGTCATTTTTGTCCTTAAAGTTCATCAAGTTTGTTGCCAATCTAATTCTTCTATCCACTGTTGTTAAAAAATTGTATATTAACACCTTTTAAAATGACGTAATTTGTATATATATATATCTCTCTCTCTCTCTCTCTCTCTCTCTCTCTCTCTCTGAATTAGTATGATGTGGTAGAGGCATAAAGTTCATGGCTCAAAGATTGGCTCACAAAAGCAAGCTTGTACCTTTCACTTGGATTAACCTCCTTATCGATCACAATTCCAATTAAGTGTCGGTTTGAGATTCGCTTATTTTGTTGAAACTGAAATTTTTTTACTGAAAGTATTGTAGATAAAAGTAAAAGTTAATTGAAATAATACAGTAGGACCCATAAATAGTACCAAAAAGTGCAATAGAAGTCATGAATAATAGCAAAAATAAGCTAAATAGTAAAATAAATTGATAAAAATAATCTTTACCAAACGAATACTAAATGTTGACCCAAACAATAAACCAAACTCATGATTTGGAGAGAATATCTTAAGAGACTAGCCTTTCAATGTGTGTGACCGGCCCATACATGTGGGATTGAAAAATATTGTGAGACATAAAACAAAACTATGCAAAATGATGTTATTTTAGCAATCAAATAATGAAAAATGTACAAAGCAAAAAATGTCGTTTGTGATACTTTATCTCCTTCAATCTCTCTCTTTCTCTTTCAGTTAGTTTGTTGTCGTTCTTGTTGTCTTTTACTTGCATTGACCAAGTCGCACTGCACTAAGCACAATAAAACCAACCCTAATGAGACTTGTCGATTGCCCTTCCTAGGTGCAATTCGGTTGGGTTTTTGAGAAACTTACACTATGAACACCTAACTTTGAATTTGAAAATTGGAAACTTTAAGAGTTGAAATTATTGTTTGTACAATACGTTGGCTGACTCTAGAGACATAAGTGAGAGCGCTGTTCGGTTAAGAGAGGAAGACGAGAGGAGCTCCAACGGAGCACCAAAAAAGTCAAAGAAAGTCATTGGTTGAGGCAGAGCCATGAAGACCCTCCCTATCCCGACCAAGGTGGGAGTGGCTCGTGTAAAGAAAAGCTTATTGGAGTGATGCCAGGAGCTTTTGAGAAGGCTTTTGCTTTTGAAGCTAACATGGAGACCGAAGTGGAGTCAGATGATGAGTTCTCTGACCTCCCATTAGGTGAACTAGCGATGAAGTTATATGGAACCACCAAAGCTAGAATAAGATCTCAACGGGCGAATGCGCTGATAGTAAAGGTATTTGGTAAAACGGTAGGGTATAACTACCTTTATTCATGTGTTATGGGGTTGTGGAAACCTACGGGGAGGATGGATTGCATTGGATTAGGACAAGACTTTTTTCTTATTAAGTTCTCAATGCAAGAAGATCATACCAAAGTCCTTAAAGAAGGACCTTGGTTTGTTGAAGGACACTATCTGTCTATCAGAAGCTGGGACCCGAATTTCAGGCCTTCATTGGCCAACCTATAATCAGTAGCGTATGGATTTGCCTCCCTGAATTACCTATAGAGTATTATGATCATTCGGTGTTGAAGGAAATAGGAGAGGCCATAGGACTTGTTCTAAGGATCGATACACACACGGCGGCAGAATCCAGAGGATGTTTTGCAAGGTTGTGTGTGCAAGTCAACTTGGATAAGCCTATAGTAAGACTTCTTAAGTTTGGAGGGATAAACCAACGAATTCAGTATGAAGGGATCAACTCCTTGTGTTTTGATTGTGGATGAGTGGGGCATAAGGTTGAGACCTGCTATTACATGATCAGAACTTCACTGGCGAAAGATAGGAACAGCGAAGAAAGCAAAATTCAAGGCACTGAAGAGTGCACTGTGCAAGACACTAAAGGCGAACCTTGGGTCCTTGTTACATGAAAGAGGCAACAGTTTAAAAGGGTGTTGAAAGACCAAGCCCGACCTTCCAATTTGGGATCCCTAGCCCATAATCCTATAAAGCAGAATGCTAGTAGCCCTCCCAACCAAACATTGGGCCTTGACAAAGTAGAGATTGGTAACTGTAAGGGAAAGCGAAAGACCAACGATCCTTTAGAAAATTGTGCCACATGTGCAGACAACTTGGTGGAGCCCCATCATACTGAAAAGCCTAGTGACATGAATTTAACACCTAAGGACAAAAAGGCATCCCATGGTCAAAATATGAAAAAGAAAAGTCGAGAATCCTTGAGCTTAGTGGGTGGCAGCTCTAAGCCTACACCCACGTGGAAAGTGGTAGGTACCAAACCATTCGGCCCTCCCATTGAGGCTATAGCCAAGCAAAGTTTCCTCAAAACCATATAAAATTCAAACACAACCTTTAAGGAGTTCAAGGTAGGAGGTTCTTCTTCTTCCATGGGAGATTCTTGCAAAGCTATAGTGGTGGAGGGAAATATGGATTTGGACAGTGGAGTAAAGGAGCGTGCTCAATCATTCAACCTTGAAGTTGTTTCTGCCACCATCTCTAATTACCCTTTAAGGCGAATAGGTCCTAAGCTTCGGCCAAGGAAGATGGGGCTGATTGAAGATGATTCAGACTTTAAGTAAATGGGGGGCATGGATGCCTCAATAGAGAGTGATGCTTTCAGTCCGGTAGAGCAAATGGGGGGGATGTATGCCTCAATGGAAGTAATGCAACCCGATAAAGTAAGTCATATCCTTATTCCCTCTTGAGTTGTTAAATTCCTTTTTATTAATTCTATAATGAATATATTAATTTAGAATTTTCAGGGTGCTCTTAATCCCAATTTTTGCAGTATTGTGAATGGTATGGTCAGCTCTTACTCTCCTGCTATTATTATTATTTCTGAAACAAAAACCGGTGGCGAGAGAGCCAAAGGAATTGCTGACAGATTACCCTTTGATGGGGCTATTTTTGCTAACACCATTGGTCTGACTGGGGGGTTATGGCTTCTATGGGACTCTGCTCAAGTGGATATGGTCAAACTATCCTCAACAGAGCAAGAAATTCATGTGGTGGTCACTCCAAGCTATTCCAATAATCCCTGGCTTTTGTCTGCCATCTACGCTAGTCCAAAGTATGTTGAAAGACGCCTCTTATGGGAAAATTTGGAAGTTGTTTCAGGTCTCCATTCCTTTTCTTGGGTAATTGCTGGTGACTTTAATGAAGTGCTTATGGGAGAAGACAAATTTAAGAGAAGACTGGTTAGCATCAATAAATCCCTTTGGTTTCAAGATTGCTTGGATGCTTGTAGGATGATTGACATTGGTTATTCTGGACCTCGCTTCACGTGGTCCAATAACAGGCCATTGACTAGACTCATTTAGGAGAGAATTGATAGGGTCTTTGTTAATGCTAACTAGAATGGTCGTTACCTTGAAGCTTATGTTAGACACTTGGAAAGTTCTCATTCAGATCATTGTCCTGTGTTACTGAGTATGGCTAGGAATCAGGGCATTACTCTTCCACGCCACTTTAGATTTCAGCTTATGTGGCTATCTCACTCATCCTTTTCTACTGTGGTTAGAGATGCTTGGATGAGCCTTACTGTTTTGTCACAGGTAATCTCTAATTTTGAGACGAAAGCGAAAGAGTGGAATAAAAATGTTTTTGGGGATTTATTTTGCCAAAAGAAAAGAGTTATTGCTAGACTTAAGGGTGTACAACTAGCCCTATCAAGGAATGCAAATGATTTCCTGGTTGGTTTAGAGAAGGACCTTAGAGTGGAACTTAATGAGGTATCTAAACTTGAAGAGGAGTTATGGGCTATAAAAGTGCGTATTACTTGGCTAGTTGAAGGGAATAGAAACACTGGCTTTTTTCCACACTTCAGCCCTTGTTCGGAGGAGAAGGAATCGCATGTCATGTATAAAAGACAGAGCTGGGAACTGGATTCATGGGGAAAGGGATATAGCCGACTGCTTGAGGCTTGACTTCGTTGAATTATTTTCATCCAACCACATCTACTCCACCCTCTCCCCCTAGGATCCTCCTTTTTGGCAAGCCTGCATAAGGGAGGAGATGATGTTAAGATTACTTGCCCTGTTTCTAACGAGGAAATTAAGGCCGATCTTTGGGCCCTAAAAGTTTTCAAAGCTCCGGGACCTGATAGGCTTCATGCGGAATTTTTTCAAAGGTTTTGGCTATTAGTTGGAGATTCGGTTAGAGAAGAAATTAAGAAAATCATTTCCTCTGCCAAGGTCCCAGAATACCTTAACCAAACCTTGATCACTTTGGTTCATAAGTGCAAAAACCCAAAATCCTTCAACAATTTCCGTCCTATTAACCTCTGCAACATTGTGTATAAGATTATTTCAAAGGTCATTATGGCCAGGATCGGGCCTTTGCTCACTAATTTGGTGTTTCCGTTGCAAGCTGCTTTTGTTCCGGGAAGGAAAGGCATTGATAATGCTATTATTGTCCAAGAGATTATTCATACTATGTCTAGGAAAAAAGGAAGGTATGGTCTCATGGCAATAAAGATAGACCTTGAAAAAGCTTATGACTGCCTCGAATGGAGATTTATAAGGGACGCCTTGAACCTTTTCAAGTTCTTGACCCAGCTGATTTCTCTTATCATGAGCTGTGTGTCTACATCCTCGATATCCATTCTTTCCAATGGAGGAGCTCTTGAACCTTTTCATATGTCTAGGGGCATTCGTCATGAGGACCCTCTTTCTCCCTACCTATTTATTCTTTGTATGGAAGTGTTGGGGGCCCTCATTTAGAAAAAAATGTAGTGTTAATTTGTGGAATCCAATCAAGGCATCCTAAGGAGGCTTAGCTTTTTCCCATCTCTTTTTTGCAGACGATTTGGTCTTATTTGTGAAAGCAGACCGCAAGAACTGCATGGCTGTTAGGGATGCACTTGACACCTTTTGCAGTCTTTCGGGGCAAAAGGTGAGTCATGAAAAATCCAGAGTATTTTTCTCTCCTAATGTGGCTATGGACACTAGGGCTGATTTGTGTGAAATATTGGGATTCTGGCCTACCTCCTCTCTTGGTAAATACTTAGGTTTCCCAATCAAACATTCAAATATAAATCAAGATTTTGGGTACATTATAGAGCAGATGCAAAATCGCCTTGTTGGATGGAAAGCAAACCTCCTCTCCTTTGCGGGTCGGATGGTCCTTACCCAAGCTGTGACAATTACCATTCCTAACTATGCCATGCAGTGTGTGGCCCTTCCTTAAAAGATTCTTAGTAGCGTGGATAGAATCAGCTGGAATTTCCTATAGGGATCAACGAAATCCAAGAAAAATATCCATTTGATTAGTTGGAAAAAGATCACAAGGCCAAAGAAAGATGGTGGCTTAGGAACTCAAGTAGCAAAGGAAAAAAAATATTGCCTTATTAGCCAAGCTTAATTGGCGTATGTGAAAACACTTCCATTTGGGCAAGAGTCCTTCAGAAATATCGCTCCCCTAAGAGAGTTCTTAATCTCAACACCAGAAGCAAGCCATGCTCTTCCACATGGTTAGCAATCCGAAAGGGTGAGAAGATTTTTTAAAAAGGGAACAAATGGGCTGTCAGAAGGGATAGCAATTTGTCGTTATGGCATGACAAATGGATGGATAAGGCACTCTTAGAAACCAAATTGTTGGGCCTCTTAATCGTGAAGAGGATGGACTTTTATTGAAGGATGTGATTAATTATTCAGGTTGGAATTGGCAAAACTTATCATTCTCCCTCCCTAACTCCTTCATGCAGGAAATTAAAGCGACTCCTATTTCATTTGCAGCTTCAAGTGTTGATTGCATTATTTGACATTCCTCTTCTAGTGGAAATTTTGACCTTAAAAAAGCTTACAAATTGGCTTGCTTGGCAGACGAGGGCTGGTCCTCTGTATCTTTTAATGGTGAATGGATTTGGAAGGTGAGTACCATCCCTAAAATTCAGTGTTTTATATGGCAATGCTTCCTCCAAAGCATACAGGTCCATGGAGTGCTCTCTACCAGGGGATTGAATATACTTGATGTGTGTCCCCTGTGTAATGAAGGTATTGAAACCATTACTCATGCTTTAGGGATTGCTAAGAAGCCCAAGTTTTTTGGAACTCTCCAGCCCTCCCCCCTTTGTCTGCTTCTCTCTTTTACAGGTCTAGCCTGAAGGATTGGCTTCGGCTCAATTGTTGTTGCTCTCGGGTCTCCTCTTTATCTAATATTAGCTGGGGAACTATTTTTTTCCTTTGGTATTTAGTCCTTGTGGATTCGGTGTAACAATGTTATTTTTCGAAATGAGAGGCAACCATGTAATTTAAGAACTGACGCTATTGCGAAAGCCACATAATTTACTTTCATCGGGTCCAATGGGAAGCAGACTCGTGCCAAAACTTCCATTAAAGTTAGCTGGATAAAACCGCCGTTAAATTGGCATAAGCTTAACTCTGATGGCTCTTCTTTGGGCAACCCAGGTTTGTCTGGTGGAGAAGGCTTAATTCGAGATGACAAAGGTCTTTGGGTTAAAGGGTATGCAAGGGTTGTTGGTTGCACCACTAGTGTTGCAACTAAATTATGGGCTTTAAGGGACGGTATCAGGCTTTGCATCTCCCTAAAACTCCCTGTTGTGATCGTGGAACTTGATGCACAGCTGCTTGTGAATCTGTTGAAGAAGGATGATGGTTAGTCCAATAGCTATGACGCTCTCCCTAGTGACTGCAAGGCTAGGCTTCAACAATTTCCCATGGTTCGTGTCCAACATTGCTTCTAGGAAGCTAATAAATGCACGGATGCCCTTACTAAAAGGGGTGCTCTTCTCCCACAATATTTTGTAGTGTATTTAGACCCCCCCCCGCCCCCCCCCCCCCCCCCCCCCCCACTGAGGTTTCCTTATTACTCAATTTAGATAGTGCAGGGGTGGCTTTTGATAGATTTGTATCTGTTCCTTAGTTTTTAATGAAAGCATCATTTTCACCAAAAAAAAAATTATTGTTTGTTTTTACATGTTTAAAAATAATGACTATGTCTACAACAAATTTTATTACATAAGTTTAACAAACCAATTTGTTAACTTGTATATACAAAATAAAAAGTAGATATAAAATTTATTTGTTATCTTGCTGATTTGATAAAAATCGCATATATCATTACATCAATTTGTAAGAATTTATTCAATTAAATTGATAATATTTTATATTTAAGAATGACTTAGTGGGATTACGATGATAACAATGCTTAAAAGTCAAGAATAATTGTTGTGGATTCTAGAATTAAACATTTTCTCTGGGGTTATCATTGTTTTACAATGAACAGTATTCATACTCTTTCCTATGTATGTTAAATGTAATTATCTAATGTAAAAACAAAAACATTGTGTAGAACATTTCTTATTCCAGATTGTGAAATAATAATCAGTGTTATCCCAATGACTTTTGGCATGCGCGTAATTTTTTTTTTTTTGATACAGCACATATATATATTTTTAATTATTAAAAGATGGTATGATATTTATAGTTTAAACAGTACTTTCTGAATTATTATTAAAATAGTATAATTATCATTTTTTACTTTTGTCTATCATTCTTTTTTTTTTTTTTAATGTATTTTTTAAGTGAATTTCACTTAGATAAGTATTAGATACTGATCTCTCTTATTATAATGTTTAGTTATTTAAATTTAACCAGAGAAAGATATATAATTTTCATTTATCATTCCTTCTCTTTCTCGCCTTAATTTTTTTTTTTTAAAATACTAAAAAAAGAAAAGAGTAAGATATCAATATTCTTTTCTTATCTCCTTAATTTTAAAACAAGAAGAGAGAGAGAGAGAGAGAGAGAGAGACTTGAGAGGTTGCTTAGATATTTTTTCTTCTTACATTTTTTTGTTTGACTACCATTCTTTTTCTCTTTTATTTTTGAGGTGGTGGTTAAGGGTGCCCGGGGATATGAATTGAGAGGTTTGCTCATTGAGATAACAATTAATTTAGTACTAGTGTACTACCACTTAAGCTAGGTCTTTACTAAGAAGTTTTTGTGCTTTCAATACTAAAACCCAAAGAAGAAAGTCATTTTCAGTATTAAGCTATGGTTTTTTCTCTAATTGCTGCTAGCAGTTATAGAGTTGGCGTGTTGTTGGATGTTTGTGTGTTATAAAAAAAAAAAATAAAATAAAAACTATGTTTTTTCAACCTTCATTTTACTTACACGGCATTCCTTGTACAACATGACAAAAACCCCCGAAAGTCTCCTAAATCAAACAAACCAAACCCAAAGAAAAAACGAGAGGACATTATTCACAACACACCCACCCTTGTTCAACACGAACACCATTCATGCTCATGCAATGCACCTCATGGAATACATGGACACTGCAGAGTCCACCGATAGTGTACCGTAGGCTCTACGATGATCGCTCTCTAACCCATACTCCATCATCGGACGGTGCTCGAGCTCTTCATCATAAACAAACACAAATTCTGGTATCTCAAACTCAATCTCGTTCCTCCTCACATGGTCCCACAGAAACTCAACCCTGTTTACGTATTGAAGCTTCCTGTACATCCTGTTTTTGCACACAACTCAAAGTCAAAACTATTCATTGAACCGTCCAGCACGCTAAAGCTAACTACTTTCCAAACCAACCCGTAATTAAATAACTAAAAACAAAACCAAAACGCGTGCATATGGAAACATAATTATTAATGCACAGCATTCAAAAGCTTATCAAAGGAAAAAGCTTTTTTTCTTTCATTTTTGTCAGTGACATTAAAAGAATAAAAATGGGCCATATGGGTTATTGACTTTAGAAGAGAATCTTTTATTCTTACCCTCCAGTGAAAATGAAACGACCAAAAGTGGCAAGGAAGAGACGAGACTGTAGACCTGGGTGTACAAAGTAAACCGCCTCGAGATTATCTCTAACGTTGATCGGAATAGCATCGTATATTGATCGTAGGGTCGAGATTCCAGGGAAGTTTTCGTTTCTTTGTACACCCGTGTTCACATACACCACTGAGAATGGCTTGTCCTTGAAGTTCGCGAAAATTTTCTCCTCCAAATACTTGTTCAAGACCTCAGTACTCACTAGCCGAGCTGAAATAAAATCACAAAGGGAACTCAATCAAGAAACCTTATCTAGGGTCCGTTTGTTTAGATGATTGGGGAGTTTAAAAGAGCGAGTTTTGTAATCACAACTCTCCATGACTAACTTTTACACAGTTTTCAGCTTATACAAACACACTCTAAAAAAAAAAAAAAAGCAATTCTAATTCAGACAAAGAACCCAATTGACGACGAGGTTTCTTATTACCTGGGAAGAGCTTTCCGATTATGCAAAGGACCTTACGGCCACGTTTATCTCGACCATGGATCTTGAAAACTTGGAGCTTATCGATAAGGTGTTCTTGATCAGATGGGGAGAGTTTTAATGGAGAAGTCATGGTTGAAAGGCTTTAGAGGTAGAGAGAGAGAGAGATTAAAAGCTAATTAAGGAGGAGTTGGCGGTGTGTTTGGTTTTTAGAGGGAATGCGATATTGACATGAGTTTTAAATGAGCGAGAGCTTATATACAACCGTGGGTTCGAAAGGAGTGGCCTGTGGCTTATCCAATTGGGCTTTTGGTTAAAAGATGTAAATGATATATAGGGAGCATATTCTCAAGCATCTACCGTTTTGGATTGAACAACTCGGTGCTACAGGTATCGCTGCTACACTGACACCTGTGAGTCTTCAATTTGAAATCTCCAATATTGATCTGAACCGTTTGATCTGTGAGTCTTAGGTTTTGGCAGCGGTGTTTTAATAATATTGTTTGTATTTTTTAAAAATATGATCAGATAAGTGTAAAAATATATATAATATTATTTAAAAATTAAAAATATGTATTTAAACTTATGTACTAAATAGGCTCTTAATTTCTACATTAACCTAACCAAACAATTCAAACTCATTGATTTCACTGAAAATGAGTTTGAACATTGAATTATTAATCTAATTAGTGAGCTGAGTCAGGATTGTTTTCTTAATTGATAAGCGAAGTGTATTTTGGGGGTTTTGTTTGGCAAGGAAGTCAATGAGGGGAAAATTAACTAGTTTAGAGAAATAATGTGCGCATAGGATGTGCAGGCATCGATTTTTTTTCCCTAGTAGAAACTAGAAATGAAAAGAATCTTTTTTCCACGGAAAGAGACATAGATTGTAGTTAAATTCATTTTTGTGTTTAGTCTGTTCTGATGTGTTTATGTCACCGCTCTTGTTGCTAGTTGTTTAAGTGTGGTGTGTAATTTTGGTGTTGTCATAGTAGATGTTGCTGTTGCCTGTTAGCCTTTGCTTGGGGCTTTTGTGGTTGTAATTTCTAGCAGTTTGGCGTGTTGAAATCTCTCATAGTTGAGGCTTTTTTATTTTTGTTTTGTGTCTAAAAGTCTAATGTAAATTATGTATGGATAATTAGAGTTGAGGTGTCCTATTCGAGATAGTATATTATATTTCAAGTGTATATGTTATCTCTCTCATAACAGCTGGGTCTCACAGAGTTGTGTGACTCAACTGCTGTGAGAAAGATGACATATACACCCGAAATATAATATAATTTTTCATCCTGTTCAATCAGGGAAAGGAAAAGATTGAGAAGATTCAAGTAATTAACTAATTGTAAGGCTGTAACTTTATGACCAATTATTAAAAAAAAATTTTTAAAAAAATGATGGATAATGGGTTCATCACAATCAGTCAAAGTTGACCCAACAACTCAAACTATTGATTGGTACATTTAGATGGCCATGGTGTTTCTTGCTTAAACAGGCATTACCATGACGATGCAGGTAACGTCAAAATGATGGGATAGCTTATCCAAAAAAAAAAAAAAATGATGGGATAGACCTGGATCATCAGTAGAAAACGTTGCTCATACAACAAATATAAGCCATAATAGATAGGCTAAATGCTCACTGGTGGTGCAGGATTAAAGTTTTTATGAAGTGAACGATAAGATGTTTTAATTATATTGTTGAAAATATGATGGTGTGAACTGTGATGTGACTCTTTAATTACAAGGAAACAAAGTGAAACTGGACCAGCGTTGTATTGAAGTCTTCAAAAGCTTGATTGAGAAAAAGGTTAATATCAGATGGATTTAATTAATGATTAATAACCACTAAAGCGTGTAATTTCAAAACAAATCACCGCATAATTGGGGCATTCCGAGAATCGAACTCGGGACCTCTCGCACCCAAAGCGAGAATCATACCACTAGACCAAATGCCCTACTGCATGCTTTTATTGATTTTAAATATACCTGACAACAATTACATGGGCTGTTCATATACAGCGTCTGTTGCGAAAAGACATGAGCTGATGGGGAAACGAGCAAATCTGAAGATGTCATGGTGAACAAAAATACCGTGACTGCTCTCATTCCAAAGCAACATCATTGTGGTCTGCACAGGCAGAATATTATTGATAGCCAAGGCACGTTAATAACATTCTTGGATTTTTCTTTTTGGAGGTAATGAGATGGAAAATTCTTGGATGTTACAAATTTTTGTTAAGGTTGTGTTTGGATGACAATATTTGAATTTGAAATTCATCGATTTAAAATACCTTAATTTGAAATCTCTTGATTTTGAAATTTTTTGTTTAGATCTTTTTAAATAATTAAGAATTTGAAACTTATCATTTGAAATTTCGTTATTTAGATACGTAAATTTGGATTTAAATTTAAGATCAATAAAATATATCTTTTAATTATTATTTTTCTTAATTATTCTACATTTTAATTTTAAATATATGAGGTAATATTAATAATCCAATTCACAAGATGATGGTTAAAAAATTTTAGCTATAGCCAACTAAAAAAATATCTTGCTAACTATTGACAACTAAAATATTTTATATCTGATGATGCCGAAAATCTCACCAGTGAGCCACACGGTCCTCACACGCTCGGAACAACACCTGCAAAATAAAAAGGAGATGACCTAACAGAGAGCACCGGTGTGGTGCCGGCCAAATACCCTCCGAAGGTCAAGTTAGAACTTCTTTCAACTCTAGAGTGCTAGAGAGGGTGTAATTATGCGTACCTTGATTTGTGAGGGTATTGGGGTTTTTATAGTAGTTGAGGGTTGACCCTTTTCCTTGAAGCAGAAATTTTTTCCTTATAGGAATCCTCATGAGCGTAGATTACGGGATCCTTTCCTTATAGGACCCGGATACTAATCGTGGAGTGCAAGCAATCTTCCTATACGTGGTGGGCAAGTTTCTAACTTTTATGGAGCCGTCAGCCTTACAACCGTCAGCCTTCTTTCTTTCCAGCAGCCGAGTGGTCGTCAGCTTCCTGCTGTTTGTATAACCGTCAGTTTCAAGCTTGCAGTCCGTTTACATTGTCCCCGTCAGCATGACTCTGCCCGTTACCCGCTTTTGGACCGTCGGCCTAAACCTGTGCTGACGTTCTAGCCCATGACGGATGCTATGACTATTCTTCCATCAGTTGCCCCCTACTCCATATGCCCGTCGGCCATACCAGACGGGTTATGGAGTTTGCTTCCGTCACTAACTGCTACTTTGATCAAGAGAAAAATAATTGCTGCTGACATTAAATGCTGGGACAGGTGGCGTGCTTGGATTGGCCCCGCGTCTGAATGCGGGCGTCGCTTCGTCTTCCGTGCGTTTAACTCATATATATATGTGGCCCCCTCCTCCCATTTTCACTATTTCATTTATCTGATTCCTGGAGAGCACATCCGTCGCCCACATTCCGTCAGTTCTACCAACGTTCCTGCCGTCGCCTTTTCAAACGTTACTTCTAGAACTTGTAAGTTTCCCTTTCTTTTTGCATGCTTTCAATTTTTCTTTTAAAGTGAGGTCGTCATCCTAGGTGCTTAGTTTACACCCGTCACTTGTAGGTAGATGTCGAGTGACGCGTCGAGTGACCAGTCGTCGGTCCGCGAAGGGGCGGGTTACGACGAGGTGTTTGGTTCGGGCTCAAGTAGTGAGTCTGAGAGTTCCTCCTGGTCGTCAGAGAGGGAGACGTCAGCCCATGTTGCCGTCGAAGAGATAGAAGGCCAGGGAAACGTCAGTCAAGAGGAGGAAGTAGGCGAGGGGAGCGAAGTTGAGTTAGGAGGGGGGAATGGAGATGAAGGTGACGAGGAATCTAGTGAAGAGGAGTCTGAAGGTCCTGAAGGTAGTCGTCCCTTCATCCTTCCCAAGGATTGGGCTGTAAACAAATTTCTTCCAAAGACGACGCTTAAAATTTTTAATGAACTGCGTGTCCGTTTTCAAATCCCTGATCATATTCCCATCCGTCTACCTATGGAGGGTGAGAAGTGTTACACGGGAAAAACTGCAGACGTTGGCATGTATGACGCCATGTTTGCTGCCGGTTTGAGATTGCCCCTGACGGCTTTACACCGTCAGCTGGTTGATTACCTTGGCATATCAATCAGTCAGATTGCCCCAAACTCATGGAGAATTTTTATAAGTGCTGAGGTGTTGTGGGGTCATCTGAGCGGAGGTCACCGTCAGCTTACCTTGGATGAGTTTTTCTATTGCTACAGACCCCGTCATCTTTCTTCGTCAAGGGGGATGTATCACTTTGCTGTTAGGGAGAAGGAGTTAAGGCTGGTGTCTGAAATGCCGGACTCCAATAGAGCCTGGAAGGGTAGGTTCTTTTTTGTAGAGGAGACGGACTGGGTGTGCCGTCAAGACGAATGGGAAACAATTCCCTTTGGCTGTTTTGACAACACTTGGGGTTTTGTCAAGGAGTCAGGTTTTAGTCGTCACCTTTTATCCTCGTCAATTTGCCATATTTTACTTTTCCTTTGAAAAGATACTAACACATTCAAGTTTTCTTTCTTCTCTCTTTTTTCTCTTTTTTTTTTTTTAGCTTTCGTTCGTCCGTCAATAACTGACGAGCAAGAGGATTTCATCCGTCGGGTTCTGGGGATACCTATAGGGGAGCAGTCGTGCCGGGACTTGATTACCCTAGATACTCTTTATACATACTGTGGGGGTCCCGAACCGACGCCCGAGGCTCGCAGGTTGGAAGAGCTTGCTCGTCATCGTAAGTCTTTATCTACCCGTCAGCTTCTATACTTCTAGTCGTCAACTTCCCTTATGTTTTTTCTCTTTTTGTGCAGAAATGGATGCTGCTAAGGAGCGAATTAAGGCCGTCGCTGCCCGTCAGCGGGAGGAGAAGAGGGCGAAGGGAGAGACAACGTCTATACCTGCCCTCAAGCCCGTCGCCAAGGGCTCCCAGAAGAGGAAGTCTGACCGAGTGGTCATTCGCCCGTCGAAGAGACCAACTGTCACTCCCGTGAAGTCGCCCTGTACGTCGGGTCATGGAGCTGGGAAAGGCATCATGACTTCTTCTGGTCCCGTCTTGCAGGGACCCCAGAGCTTGCTGACGCATAAGGACTTTGCCGTCGAGGCCGTCGGGACACTCATAAGGCCGACGAACATGGATCCTTGTGCTCAGTTAGGGACGGACGAGCTGGGGTCGTCGGCTTTGTTCGACCTTTCTCGGGTAAACCGTCAGTTTTACTCTCTTTGACTGATGTACACAAACCCCTTCTTTTTTTTTTGTAGCTGACGGTTATATTTTTATTCAGGCTTTGGTCCGTGTAAAGGCGCTGACGGAGCGATGTGTGGCCAAGGAGGGCGTCGCCTCTCGTCTTAGCAAGCATAATGCCACCCTGCGAAACGAGTAGGGCCAGTACAAGGATGGGGTACGGACACTTAACCGGGAGCTGAAAGAGGTGAGGGACGAGCTGGAAGAGGTGAAACGTCAGCGGGTTGAGACAGAAGGAAAGTTGACGGCTCTTTATGAGCAGTTAGAGACAGTAGGGGCTGACGCTGTTGAGAAGTTCAAGGCGTCAGATGCTTTTATCGAGTCCTGTGGCAGCTATTATGGCACCGGATTCGACGACTGTCTTAAACAAGTGGCGTCAGCTTTTCCTGAGTTGGACCTGTCTTGCATCAATATAGATGACGCTCAACCCATGACGCCTGCCACTGGTGCCGTCACTCCTCCTGCTGACGATTTGGTTAATTCCCCCCTTCCTGGAGAGAGTGGGGTTGTCTTGGCCCAACCTGCTGCGAACCTCTCGTCGGCTGCCGTCACCCCTCCTACGGTGTTGCTTGATGAAGAGGAGCCTGCTGCTAAATAGAATTTTTGAAGTGTTTCTTATTTTTGTTTCTCACTTATTTTTATTACTTTTCATCTATGTAGAAGACAATCTTATTAAGTGCCCTTTTGGGCACCGTCGTGTAATATTTTGACAGCTTTTAAATGCCTTCTTTTAGGCTTGGATTTGTTTATAACGCTGTCAGCTTTTTATTACCTGTTTGTAGCTTATTCTGCTTGGTTTTCTTGTATGTTTCGAAACAAAGATTGCAGGCCTTGTTACTTTATTTGCGCCGTTAGTTTTACTAAACCGTCGGTTAGTTTTAATGAACCCGTCAGTTTTTGATCATTTTGCCTTAATGATTGTAGAAGGTTTTGGCAACATCCCATCGAGGTTCTGCCTCATGGTTGTCCGTTTACGGGCTGACGGTTTCGGCCCTTTTTAGACCGTTAGTCTTATTTATTGGTCCTTGTATTCCGTCAGTGCTTAGTCCGTCTCTGGACTTGCCATTTTCAACCTGCCAGATTTTTTCTTTGGGCTTGTCTATTTTGAACGTAGGTTATTTTAAACCGTCAGGTATTTTAGTTCGTAGATTTAGACCGTCAGCCTTTCGTCCATCTTTGGACTTGGCTGTTTTTAGTCCGTCGGCTTTTTTAGCCTAACCCATTTTGTGGACTTGGTCATTTAGACCATCAACGTACCGTCCTTTGGCCTTTTTAGACCGTCGGCTGTTTTTGCTCGTTTATTTTTGGACCGTCAGCCTTTTGGCAATCCAGCTTGTGGATTCGGTCATTTAGACTGTCAGCCTATCGTCCTTTGGACTTGGCCTTTTTTAGACCGTCGGCTGTTTTTGCTCGTCCATTTTTGGACCGTCAGCCTTTTGGCAATCCAGCTTGTGGATTCGGTCATTTAGACCGTCAGCCTATCGTCCTTTGGACTTGGCCTTTTTTAGACCGTCGGCTGTTTTTGCTCATCCATTTTTGGACCGTCAGCCTTTTGGCAATCCAGCTTGTGGGTTCGGTCATTTAGACCGTCAGCCTATCGTCCTTTGGACTTGGCCTTTTTTAGACCGTCGGCTGTTTTTTTTTTTTTTTTTTTTTTTGGCTTGCCCAATTTTGGGCTTCGTTGTTTTTGACTTCATGTTTGTAAGTAAAAATTTGTCTTGAGTAGACTCTCATCGTTATGCATAAATATAAAAGGTAGTCTAGGAACAAAATTTGCCCATGTTGGGCTTATTGTAGCAAAAACATAAGTAGGAAAGAACTGCCCTTTGGGCTTATTGTAACAAACGCTTAAAAAGGTAATTGAAAAAGTCTTATTCCGAAAAGAAAGATGCTGCTGCTCCTACTGGTAGTACTTTCGTAGGTGTTCCGCGTTCCATGGATGCGGTAGCTTTCGTCCGTCCAGAGTCTCTAGATGGTAGGTGTCCTTCCTTTGCCATGCTGTAACTCGGTAGGGTCCTTCCCAATTCGGGCCGAGCTTTCCTTGGGTGGAGTCTCTTGCTGCACCCATTACCTTTCTTAGAACGAGGTCTCCTTCCTGGAAGTCTCTGTGTCTGACCCTGGAGTTGTAATTCTTGGCCATGTGATCCTGGTATCGCGCGAGCCTTTGTTCTGCTGCCATCCTGACTTCGTCCACCAGGTCGAGCTGCAAACGTATGGCTTCGTCGTTCCTTTTTTCGTCGTGGTTGTGCACCCTGTAGCTTGTGAGACCGACTTCGGCTGGGATGACCGCTTCGTTCCCGTACGTTAATCGGAACGGTGTTTCTCCTGTTGGTGTCCTTACTGTCGTCCTGTACGCCCATAGTATGCTCGGCAACTCTTCAGCCCATATGCCCTTTGCCCCCTCAAGCCGGGTCTTGATGATTTTTAGCAAGGACCGGTTTGTAACTTCGACCTGCCCATTGGCTTGGGGGTGGGCGGGGGAGGAGTAGTGGTTCCGTATCCCTAACTGTGAGCAGAAGTCCCTGAAGGAGTCGTTGTCGAACTGCTTCCCGTTGTCTGAGACTAAGACTCTTGGAATGCCAAACCTGCATATGATGCATCGCCAAACAAAGTTCCTTACATTTTGCTCTGTGATGGTGGCCAGTGCTTCCGCTTCTACCCACTTGGTGAAGTAGTCGATACCGACAACTAAAAACTTCAGTTGTCGTATTGCAGTGGGGAACGGTCCCATAATGTCCAATCCCCACTGAGCGAACGGCTATGGTGCCGTGATTGGGGTTAATTCCTCGGGTGGTTGCCTGATGATGTTGCTAAACCTTTGGCACTTGTCGCAAGCCTTTACATAAGCCTCGGCATCCTTCTGCATTGTTGGCCAAAAGTACCCGGTTCGTACTAGCTTGTGTACTAGCGACCTTGATCCGGAGTGGTTTCCACAGATTCCTTCGTGCACTTCCTTCATGACGTAATCCGCTTCTTCGGGACCCAAGCATCGTAGGTAGGGGCGAGAAAAACCTCTTTTGTATAAAACATCCCTGATTAGAACGAATCTTGCCGCTTGAACCTTCAGTTTCTTTGCTGCCTCCTTATCATTTGGTAATACGCCATTTTTCAAAAAGGAGGTTAATGGTGTAGTCCAGTCATTCTGGGGATCGAGCTCCTATATGTCGGCCGCACTGATGAGTGGAGAGAGCTGCGTGAAGGAGAGTGTACTTCTAGTGGCGATCATGTGCTCGGCAGAGGCGGCTTTGGCTAAGCGGTCGGCTTGCTCGTTTTTCCCCCGGGGGATTTGCATAATTTTAACCTCCAGCTCGTTTATTCTCCTCTTCGCTTGCTCCAGATACTTTTTCATTCTTTCGCCTTTGCATTCGTACTCCCCGCTTATCTGGTTAACTATGACTTGGGAGTCGCAGTAAACAATTGCTTTCTCGGCTCCTGCTGCCTTAACGAGGTCGAGCCCTGCTATCAAAGTTTCGTATTCTGCCTCGTTGTTAGTAGTGGGGAAGGCGAAACGGACTATACATTCTACCGTATCCCCTTCTGGTGACTGTAGCACGATGCTGGCTCTGCCGGCTTGTCTGTTAGAGGATCCATCCACGTGTATACTCCACTCTGGGGAATCCTCTGCCCCCTCGTCCTCGCCATTCGTGAATTCAGCTATGAAATCTGCCACGACCTGCCCCTTGATAGCGGTGCGCGGGCGATATTGGATGTCATACTCGCTCAGTTCTATGGCCCAAAGTGTCAAGCGCCCGGCAGCCTCGGGGTTGCTCATAGCCCGTCGCAAAGGCTTGTCGGTTAAGACCGTTATTGTGTGAGCTTGAAAATACGGCTTCAGCTTGCGTGCCGCCGTAACTAGTGCGAAAGCAAGTTTCTCCAGTGGTGGATATCTTTCTTCAGCTCCGTGCAGCGCCCGACTGATGTAATACACGGGTTTCTGTATCTTCCCTTCTTCTCTGATCAAGGCGACGCTGACGGCGCCCGGGGAGACGGCGAGATAAAGAAAGAGTTCTTCTCCTGGCTGTGAGGGACTCAGCAGTGGTGGGGAAGAGAGGTAAGCTTTTAATTCTTCGAACGCTCGCTGGCATTCATCGGTCCATTCGAAAGACCTTTTTAATATGCGGAAGAAGGGTAGGCACTTGTCTGTCGCTCTGGAGACGAACCTGTTTAATGCTGCTACCTTGCCGTTGAGGCTTTGTACTTCTTTCACATTTCTTGGTGGTGCCATCTCCATTATAGCCCGGATCTTGTCCGGATTGGCCTCGATGCCTCTCTGGGACACCATGAATCCTAGGAATTTTCCTGCCGTTACCCCAAAGGCACATTTTTCCAGATTGAGCTTCATGTTGTAAGAGCGAAGGGTGTCGAATGTTTCCCTGAGGTCTTCTAAATGATCTTCCTCCCTTTGACTTTTAACCAACATGTCGTCGACATATACCTGGACGTTTCTCCCGATCTGTTGTGTGAACATTTTGTTCATAAGCCTTTGGTAAGTTGCGCCCGCGTTTTTCAAACCAAACGGCATTACCTTGTAGCAGAACAGGCCTTGGCTGGTAACAAAGGACGTTTTTTCCTGATCGTCCTCGTGCATCTTGATCTGGTTGTAGCCGGAGAAAGCGTCCATGAAACTTAATAGCTGGTGCTGAGCTGTGGAGTCTACCAGAGTGTCGACCTTTGGGAGGGGGTAGCTGTCTTTAGGACACGCTTTGTTCAAATCGATGAAGTCTACACACATCCTCCATTTCCCGGAAGCTTTCTTGACCATCACCACGTTTGCTAGCCAGTCGGGGTAGTACACTTCTTTAATGAAATTGGCCTTTTGCAGCTTGCGGACTTCTTCGGCTATGGCTTGATCTCGCTCCGGGGCGAAGACCCGCTTTCTTTGTCGGATGGGCGGAAAAAATGGTGACACATTCAGCCTATGTACGATGACGGAAGGGTCTATTCCTGGCATATCCTCGTGACTCCAGGCGAATACGTCTCGATTCTTCTTGAGGAATGCTGCAAGCGCTCGCCGAGTGTCGGGACTTGCGAGGGTCCCAATCCTTGTTGTCTGGTCAGGTACGGAGTTGTTTAGAGGTACTTCCTCGAGCCTCTCGGCCGGCTCTGTTGCGCTCTGATGCTCTTCTATGTTCATGGTTTGGAGGTGATCGTCCATCTCCATCATGGCTACATAGCATTCTCGTGCTGCAATCTGGTTTCCGCGTAGCTCTCCGATTCCGTGTTCTGTCGGGAATTTAATCATTAAATGATAAGTTGAAGTTGCCGCCTTCCATGCGTTAAGGGTGGGCCGTCCTATGATGGCGTTATAGGCGGATGAATGGTCAACCACGAGGAACGTCACTTCCTTCGTGACTTGCTGGGGGTAGTCGCCTGCGGTTACGGCCAACGTCACCGCGCCTAACGGAAACACCTTTGCACCCCCAAAACTGACGAGTGGAGCGTTCGTCGGGATCAGTTGCTCCTTGCTGATTTTCATTTGCTGGTACGCTGGGTAGTATAGAATGTCTGCCGAGCTTCCGTTGTCGACTAATACCCGATGCAAGTTGTAGTCCCCGACCTGTAAGCTGACGACGAGCGCGTCGTCGTGTGGGTGGTGGATACGCCGTGCGTCTTCTTCTGAGAATTCGATCACGGGGCTTTTCGTTTGGGCTATGTTTCGCACTGGGCCCGCCACTTGGACGTTTTGGACCATTCGGAGGTGCGTCTTTCGAGCCCTTTTTGACGGTCTGGTGGCCATCCCTCCTACAATCATTCGTATATCGCCAATGGGAGGCCTGGGACGATCATGGCCGCGCGGGGGAGGGTGCTTCGGAGGCGCTGGGTCTGCTCTTTCCTTGCTTACAAACTTCTGTAACTTCCCTTGTCTTATAAGGGCCTCGATTTGTTGCTTCAAGTCGTAGCAGTCGGCCGTGTCATGACCGTGATCTCGGTGGAAGCGGCAGTACTTGTCTCTGGGACGCTTATTAGGATCTCCCTTCAGTTTTCCAGGGAAGGTCAGAGCCCCTTCATCCTTAATCTGCATTAGAACCTAATCTATTGGGGTGGTCAGCGGGGTAAAGCTCGTGAATCTCCCTCCCGGAGGCTTAGATCGCCTTTCGTCTCTTCGATCCCCCGTTCTGGGTCTTTTTCTTCCCTGGTCTGATCGTGCGTCCTCCTGCCTTTCCCTTTTTCTTGGTTTCTCTTCTCGGGCTTGCAATGCGTCCTCGGCATTCATGTACTTGGTAGCCCTGTAGAGCACTTCTGACATGGTCTTCGGGTCGTTCTTGTATAGAGAGAACAAGAATTTGCCTTTTTGTAACCCGTTTGTGAATGCTGTTACAAGTATTTTATCGTCGGCCTCGTCGACCGATAGCGCTTCCTTGTTAAAACGCGTTATGTAGGACCGCAACGTCTCGTCCTCTCTTTGCTTGATACTCATCAGGCATGCTGTGGACTTCTTATACCTGTGTCCTCCAATGAAATGTGTAGTGAATTGGGCGCTTAGCTCTTTGAAGGTGCTGATAGAATTGGGCGTCAGCCGGCTGAACCATACCCTCGCGGGGCCTTTGAGTGTTGTGGGGAAGGCCCTGCACATGATCTCATCTGCTACCCCCTGAAGATGCATCAGGGTCTTGAAAGTCTCCAGGTGGTCGAGAGGATCCTTCATTCCGTCATAGCTATTTATATTCGGCATGCGAAACTTGTGGGGTAAGAGGAAGGAGTTCACGGCGATAGTGAAGGTTGAGTCGGTACGGTTCACTAGATCGTCAAGGTTACTAGAAACTCTCCCCTTGAGCGCGTTCATCATAACCTCCATCTGCTCCTTCATTGCCTGCATCTCGGCGGTGATTTGTGGTGGAGTCGCATCCATGAGGGATGGCGTGCTTGCGGGCGGTCTTTCCAGCCTGCTCGGGGCGCGGCTGCCCTCAGGTCTTTCCTGGTTCCCCCTTGGAGCGCTATTCTCTTCCTGGTCTTCGGGTTGGCCATTTTGCGCTGCATCCTTCTGGCGTAGCTGTTCTTCCAAGTCGAGGTTCCGTTTGGTCAGACGCTCTACGGCGGCGCCGAGAGTTCGAACTTGCCTCTCGAGGGCAGTTGTGGGTGGTTCCTCTCCTTGTACGTCATTGGTAGTTGCCATTGAACGAGTGAGTACCATGCAACCCTTTAGTCCGGGAAATGATAGTGTGGCTTAATTGCTTCGACAACGTGTTTTTCCCACAGACGGCGCCAACTGATGCCGAAAATCTCACCAGTGAGCCACACGGTCCTTACACGCTGGAACAGCACCTGCAAAATAAAAAGGAGATGACCTAACAGAGAGCACCGGTGTGGTGCCGGCCAAATACCCTCCGAAGGTCAAGTTAGAACTTCTTTCAACTCTAGAGTGCTAGAGAGGGTGTAATTATGCGTACCTTGATTTGTGAGGATATTGGG
Organism: Quercus variabilis; assembly: GCA_030445155.1. Classification (NCBI taxonomy): domain Eukaryota; kingdom Viridiplantae; phylum Streptophyta; class Magnoliopsida; order Fagales; family Fagaceae; genus Quercus; species Quercus variabilis. The sequence continues at coordinate 13,929,387 of CP129446.1, read as the reverse complement.
GTTTTTATAGTAGTTGAGGGTTGACCCTTTTCCTTGAAGCAGAAGTTTTTTCCTTATAGGAATCCTCATGAGCGTAGATTACGGGATCCTTTCCTTATAGGACCCGGATACTAATCGTGGAGTGCAAGCAATCTTCCTATACGTGGTGGGCAAGTTTCTAACTTTTATGGAGCCGTCAGCCTTACAACCGTCAGCCTTCTTTCTTTCCAGCAGCCGAGTGGTCGTCAGCTTCCTGCTGTTTGTATGACCGTCAGTTTCGAGCTTGCAGTCCGTTTACATTGTCCCCGTCAGCATGACTCTGCCCGTTACCCGCTTTTGGACCGTCGGCCTAAACCTGTGCTGACGTTCTAGCCCATGACGGATGCTATGATTATTCTTCCATCAATATCAACAAGAGATGACACCCAAATACATGAGTTTTTTTTCACAACATTCAAAATCACAAACTAAAAAATTATTCTAAAGTTATTAACAACTAAAAAGTTATATATCAAGAGAGACAAATATAAGTTTATATAAGAATTTGGAATTGAGCTCCCTCAAATTCAAATCCAAATCCAAATTCATGTCATCTAAACAGGCCATTAGTGAATTTGGATGTTAAAAGCAGATGTAGAATTTTTCTCATATAAATTGAGATATAAGTTTATATAAAAATTAATAAAATTTTATTAACTCAATAATAATAAAAATGAACAAGTTTATATAATATTAGTCTTTAAAAACAATTTAAAAAAAAAAATATTTTCTTAGTTGTTGAAATAGAGATACATTTCTTATGAGGTGTGATTGAGAAATTGTAAAAGACAAGTTGAAGAGGACTGACAAGAAAAAAGGCCAATGTTCAAGAAGTATGAAGAATAAATTAAGGCAAATTTGTCATAGTGTAGCCATCAATTTTCACTGCCGCCATCAAATTTCGTGACCACAAACTCGTTTTTCTTTGACTGTGTCGCCCCCTTTTCATGACAGGAATTCTCTTTTCCTTTTTCGGTAATTCTCTCTTCTTTTCTTTGTCTTCTTGGGTCTATCTGTGAAAATGCTAAATAAAATGGGACTCCTCAAATACAAGAAATGTGAAAAATAAGGAGTTGTTTGGTTTTAAAAAGGTTATCACTAATCACTTATCACTTAAAATACCCAAACTTCCTACGATTGACATGTTTGACACACTGTTTCCAACTTCTTATAACTCAAAAATTTGTACTTTCTATGGGACCCATACCTGAGCACCATGTTAGTGAGTTCTGTTAGCCTACCTGTCTCACTCTAATTTCATTTCATTTTCTCACTGCTCATTTCCCCTTCAGCCCTATTACTCTCCCAAAACTAGAGACGAACCCAGCTAAAATAGAAGAAGCTCGGACTTGCAGTGTTAATCTTTACCATCACCAGGGCCGCTTGATCTCCTCTGATGTGTAGCGGTAGCGCAATCTTCTCCATCGTGACCCAACAACGCCGAGGAAATGTGAAGAAACATGACCCATTTCCTTGATTTGTCACGAACGATCTCCTCCGACGTGTAATGGTGCTACTTCATCCCTTTTTGTACTCTCTAAGCTTGTGAATGGATATGATTTATGTTTTTGGTATTTGGGTTTTGAGAGAACTGTTAGCTTTTAGCTTGAAATTGTGTTGGCCTTCATTTTTTCCTATTGTTTGGTTGCTGAGAAAATAATAAAGGAGAAGTTTTTTTGATTTTTTTTTTGTTTATATGATATTATTATGCTTACCCATATGCTGGTTTAGCTTTAATCTAATTATTTTTTCCTGTTTGGCTAATATTATATCGTTTTTTTGAAAATATTTTATTTCTCATCAGCTTAAGTAAACCAATTCAAATAGATGTTTTAAGTAGCTTAGAGGCTTTGAATCTATTAAAGATTTTTCTAGGTTGTTTATATTTTGTTGGAATTTTTAATTGTTGAAGTAATATTAAAAGAAAATAGCTCAATCCTGTTTGAAAAATAGTATTATAGATGATTGTCTTCTTTTTACCAAGAAGACAATGGTTTAAGGTTTATATGTTTCGATGTGCTGTGATAGTGTGTATTGGAGTATAGGGTGGTGAAAAAATTGATAAAGAGGTTGGTGGGCAAGATTGGTGCAGCGACATGTGAAGAACTGCGTTTCTGAGGTCGGGGCGATGTGGTTGGCTGAGGTGGGCTCGATGAGTGCGTGTGTGAGGAGGTGAGGGCAGGGCAAAGGCTTCTTTGTGTTTGAGTTGTGGTGGTATGAAGATGGAGTGATTGTTTTGAGCTTGATGAAGAGAGCCGTTGCTCATGCTATCAAAAGTTGCACCCGGTGTGACTTCCCTCTGACCATGGGTCCCAACCATGTCTGTTTATTTACCAAAATGCCATGAAAACTCAGTTTCCATAACTTGAAAACACCAAAAATGTGTTTTCAGTTTTGCTAATTCATCACTAAAAAATCAGAGAATTGAGTGATGGAAACAAAAACTAAAAAGAAATCCAAACAAACCCTTTTGCCATGAGACCTATCAGTTTTGAGTTATAGGTGATAAAAACAGAATGATGAGTGATGAAAAACATGAAATCCAAACAACCCCTAAATGAGAGCAACGTCCAAAATTCACAATACTTTTCGGTTGTCAAGTAAGAGGGGGAGAAAGACCATGATTTTTGCAACTCTTATTGTGGTTCAGATAGAAGACTGTGGGATTGAGATTAGGTGACCATGCAATTACACCACTTCTTTCACAAATATTTTTACATTTTTAATTTTTTAACTTTAATTTTTTAATTAATGGTTGAGATTGAAAGTTATTTTTTGCAACTTCCATTCTTAATCGTTCATTGCTATTACATCAGGTACAATACCTAAATATTGCACCTAATCTCAATATGAAGACTGTGTTGTTAATGTAAGGTTTGATGAAAAGCCTTTACACTAAGTCCCTAAGGTCCAATTTATTTCTCAATGTTTGTCTCTCTTTTTAGTTTTGGTACGCTACTTGAAAATAGAAAAGTAGTCAGTCAAGAAGCAAGTGACAAGACTTCAAAGTAAAACGTGTGGAGGTGAAAAAAAGAATGAAAAAAATAAATAAATAAACTCATAATGAAAGATTGATGGGTTACAACTGTAAGCAGGATGTGTGGAGGTGAAAAAAAGAATGAAAAAAAAAAAAAAAAATCCTAATGAGTTAGGACTTCCAGTAACTGACTGGTTTAAGGTGGCTGGGTCCGAATTAAAAAAATATTAATATTTGTTTTAGTAACTTATTATAATTTTTAAAATAAATTTTTTAAAAATTTTAACTATGGCTCCACTATTGTAACATGCATTTTTGTATTTTGGTAAAACTAAAATAGCTATATAATTATTTAGCTTCACTATAGCAAATGCTCTAACTCTACCAAAAAATATAAAAAGTTGCCAAAGTGATATATTGAGTTATTAGAAATATAACTTTGTATATTGTATAAAATAGTAAAAAATAGCAGTAAACCCGAAACGGTACACTAGTATTGACCGGTATTCGAAATATATCGTACCACTGACCAAATCGGTACAGTCTCCAGTACGGTATTGACTTTCTTGGATTTAAGCTTTTAGTTGCTATGATGCTAAATAGATGGTAAGCTACATAATTGTTTTAGTTTGGATAATGGGATGAGTTGGTTTAGTTATGATTTAGGAAATTCGTTGACTACATTTGATTAGTTGAACCCTCTAGGCCAAATTAGCAGCTAGGGAACTTGCTAAATAAGATAAACCCCTTTAGAAATCATTAAAGCAACATGTGTTTAGGGCCTTCAGGCTAAAAATGGATCAAGTTGAACCTTCAGTCACATGCAAGATATTATTTGCATGAAAGTAGCCGATACATGATTCTTTTTATGGGTTCATAGATTTTTCAAGTGATCCTAACTTATTTTAGCAAAATCTATGTTTTGGGCCAATGGAAAAACCAAAATTGCCCCAACCTTACCCTTCGAATCACATTCCCATAAATCCATATATTAATCTACATGGACTTGGGGAGTTGGGCCATGTATGAGAGAATAATATATGTGTAACAGGCCCAAAGAGAGTCGGGCGTTGCTTTGCATTAGACTTGTAGATTTTTTTGCAAAAAATGACAATAGGAGTTTTGTTGTTTCAAGTTGTGGGGAATAGTGAATCAGAAAGTTTGGTTTGTTAGTGGTTGCGGGGAGGGTTGTAAACCTTTGGGTTGCTAGTGGGATGACCAAAGAGCTAATGTTCTCCAGTTGAAGAAGGCATAGAGAAAGAAGGAAGAGTGAGAGGGTGGCTGATAACAGTTATTTATTAGATTTTGGTCTTTTTTTTTTTTGGTAAATTGGAATGATTGGATTTTACATCCTGAAGTTTCAGAATTTAGATTTTATTCTTTGAAGTTTGGTGATGTTTAGATTTTATACTATAACGTTTCAAAATTTAGATTTTATCCCCTATATTTTGGAAGTGTTTGGATTTTACTCCCTAAAGTTTTGGGGTGTTTAGATTTTACACCTTAAAATTTCAGAATTTGGGGTGTAAAATCCAAATAACCCTAAACTTTAGGAGGATACCAATTGAAAGCTCGAATACGTGTTGAAAACACAAGAGCTGTTTAGACCTCCTAATTAAAATTACGGCTCGATAGATTTTACACAACTTTGATATAAAGTGCAGAATAGTGTAAAAGCGAGCGGATGAACAAGTAAGCTACTCTAATCCATAAACTAAGCACACAGCAGTATAATGGAATAAACAATAGTAGGGAAGAAGGATGCAAACACAGAAAACACCGAGACGTGTTCTCGAAGAGGAAACCGAAGAACTCGGCGAAAAACCTCTCCGCCGCCCTCCAAGCGGAAATCGATCCACTAGACAATCAGTTGGGATACATGAGTAAGCAAGAGACCCTCCAAGCCTAATCTACCCGATGTACCTAAGCCCTCCAAGTTCCTACTCCAACAAGACTTCTCGGAACCGTGTTTTGTCTAGCTCTCTGGATCCCGCAACAAGCTCCATGTTGCATCTGCCATTCCAGGCTTCTTCCAATGCTTCCCAGCAGCACCAAAACGTCACTCAACACTCTCAAAAGGTGTGGTAAGTGTTTGGGCTATCAACCTCTCAATGGTATGAAAAATGGAGAGGGAAGGGTTGAGGAGATACCGCAAGCAAGTGTATAGAGAAAGGTGGGGATGACAATCTCTAATTGCAAATGTGTTTGGCTAGGGTTTTCTCTCTGAAACATTCCTCAACATTTGTGGGTAATGGGGGTTTATATAGGATAGGTGCAAAATGTGTGAGTCATTCAGTACAGGCTGGCAGAACAGCTTGTCTCGCGGGAAGGCCTTACCCGCGAGATACTCGCGAGAGACAGCTGTCTCCACCTAGACTGACTCTTCGCATTCCAGCATGTGCAGGGCACATGCCTCACTTCGCGGGAAGCTTAGTCTCGACATACCCGCGAGATTCCATCAGCTTCCAATTTGCTTGAGTCTTCACACACTCTCTATCACACACCCCTTACATCAATTCCCACAAAAAATACAGGGTATAAACAATTGATATTGATTACAATCAAATTTGGCACGGAATAAAAGCCAACAAAACACATAGTTGTAAATCACAACTTTACAGTAAAATTCAAGTTCTGAAATGCTAGGATGTAAAATCCAAACACCCCAAATTTTAGGGGGTAAAATCCAAATTGTAAAACTTTAGGGTGTAAAATCCAATCACCCTTAAACTTTAAGGGTGTAATATGCAATTTACCCTCTTTTTTTCTTCCTTGTCCAAGCTTATGGGTGACATGGCTTATGGCGACACCTGACATTATACGGTAATGTGTGTTAATGAATAAGAACCCATTTGACACTTAACAATCAAACCACTAAGGGAGATAGACTATGGCCAACATGAAAATAAAACCAAACATAAAGAGCCAATATTAAAACAATCCTAAACATCAACGGTCAAAAATATAATTTAATCATTAATTTTTATTATTCTAATTAGATCCAAATGGGCAACAAAGAGAAGAAAAAATAAATAAATAAAAGAAGCAAAGGCCTAAAGCAAATGATTATTATAATTAGATCCAAATGGGCTGGAAAGAGAAGAAAAAATAAAATAAAAGAAGCAAAGGCCCAAAGCAAAACTATTAGGTTTTACATGTGTCATGATAGGAATAAGTTGAAGCCCAACATGTGTCCTAAAATAGGGTGGATGAAAAATTTTGGAAAGAAAATGAGTTTGTGTTGTTTGGTTGAGAGGGATGAAAGAAAACTTTTATGTGGGAACCTAGACATTTTCCACTTGGGTCCACACAAAACTTTCCTCTCCAAAATGGAGAGAAAAGAGAGGTGAAAATGTAGAGGCATATGATGTGACAAAAATACCTTGACTTTTTATTACCCTCACTTACCACCCCCCCCAAATTCCCATCTCCTAACTTGATCATTAATCCTTATCTCAGCAGCCTCTTCATGACATCGGTGAACTCAGCTTCTCTTCTCTCTTATTTATTTAATTATTTATTTTTGCCTTGTCCTCGTTCTATTCCACATTCTATTGTATTAATCTATTGTTTTCTTGTTATTATTATTATTATTTTTTTTTGAGAATGTCTTCTCAACAAAGTTAATGCATAGTACAATTTTTGTTGCCCATAAATTTCATATTATATACAATAATAAAGAAAAATAATATAAATTTATATGTATTTGTGTTAATTTTTATATTATTTAATGAGTATAAATAAATCTATTTCTTATATATTATGTAATAAGGACATAATAATAATTTATATAAATTACATTTTCAATCCTCCCACTTTTCTCTTCAACCAAATAGAAGAGTCTTTCACCCTCCTACTTTTCTATCCCTCCAACCAAACACACATGAGAGAAAACCAAATCTTTTCTATTCTCCCACTTTTCCACTCCTCCAACCAAACGAACCCTTAAAATTCTGTTTGGTTGAAGGAGTGGAAAAGTGAGAGGATAGAAAATGAGGAATGAATAGAAAAGTAGGAGGATAGAAGATATTTTAATTTCCTTACTTTGTGTTTGGTTGGAGTGAAAAAGTGGAGGGATGGAAAAAAAATGATTTTGTATAAATTTACTCATATGATTTTATTAAAAATGATGCCCAATTAAAACAAAAAAGTGACAAAAAAAGGCAATCACCCAAATTTATTGAAAAATGAAAAATCATGCCATTTTAAAAAAAAAAAAATTACGTCTAGTTAAACCAAAAAAAGAAAAAAAAAATTCCCCTTTCAAAAAAAAAAAAAAAAGAAAAAAAATAAAGGAGAGAAAAACAAAGGACAACAACTTGTACTTTGTATCACGCACAAAGAAAAAAAAAAGGGTCAATCACACATTCATGCTCAGGGAAAAAGAAAAGAAAAAAAGATGCTATTAATATCCCAACACATAAAATGAGGAGAGGAGGATAATTCAGTCATTGATTGTAACTATTCTTCTTCCTTTTATTTTCTCCCTAAATTGAAGTGATAGAATATTTGTGGGCCAAAGGAGAAAACACCTAGACCCTAGCAATTTTTCATCCTTTACTTCTCTCCAATTAAACACCTATAAAATTAGTTTTCTCTTCTTTATTTTTCATCCTACCGTTTCACCCAATCAAATGGACCCTAAAATTCATGAAGGTGGTCCAGTCCTAATCAATGTTGGACAAGCAACAAAGAAAGAGAAAAAAAAAAAAACAAGTTTGAAACGCACTCTCCCGCACCAATAGATGATGTGGTGTTTTACTTTCATGGACACAAGGACAAGGCGTATTGCTTATTGTCTGATTCAGAAATTCACATTAATGCCCATTTCATAAGCAAGAGAAGTAAGATCGAAGGAGATTTAACTCGGGTCCGGTCTGTTAAAATCTAAAGAAAGAAAATATAAAACATATGTGGAGAAGCACAAGAGAGAGAGAGAGAAAAAAAAAGTATAGAAGATTCCGCTTGACAGCCTGTGTTCATAGAAGAAGCCCTTAGCAGCTGTATATGTTACAACTAACAAAGAACCTTAAATATGTATGTAAAGGTTAGGATTAATCCTACATGAACTTCAATATATTTTGGTCACCTGACCGTTACACAAACACACGATAAAACTTGTGCATAGGTATCTTGTTTGGGCCTTACCAGCTCTACGTAGTGGGAAGATTCATTGACAACATGCTGATTAATCGAGATGGATGGAAAATAGATCAGGGTACCACACTTGGTTGTCACTGGAGAAGGATTTGAAGATTCAACGACAAGCAGAGAATAATAAGGTGACAACTAAAGTGGAAGCACTGTTTGAAATAACTGCTCATCATGTAGTTCCACTTTTCTTGGAGGAATTAAGGGTGCATGGAATTGAGGTGACGAAGGATGATTGCCTTGCGCATTTGGAGCTCAATTTTAAGTTTGACTTGCTGAGCAAGATGGTGGATGGATTTTTGGGATAGACCTACAGACCAAGTGTAAACACAGCACTGAATACTGCTTGTTTGCAATAGAAATTGTTGTTACAGTCAGAAAGAGTAGCCACCCAAGCCTTCCTCTGGCTAGGGAGGAGGAAACCTGTTAGTTTTATGTCCCATCTGAAAGACATTTTTGCCATATTTTTCAAATGACCTGACCTGTCACCCAACACAGTTATTCTTTAGGATCAGTTGCCCAGTGCATTTGAGTCACTTCCTTCACATGAAGATGTAAACGCATACCAACGGAGTCTTGTGCCATCTATTTGGCATTGCTCATTCCTTTCAACATTTGCATCTAGGGCACTGTCAAGAAAAGGAAAATCAAATTTAGTTCTATTTGGGCTATTCTATTTTGTTAAATCATTAGCCATGGACTGGTAGCTAGCATCTTCTAATTTTAATCCAATTAAAATGTAATCATAGTAAAAAATTTGATTTCATGTATATATAGCCAAGCAATACTTGTCATAGACGAAAGTTTTGTGCATTTCAGCGATCGTTACACGACAGTCATGATGTAATTTGTAAGTCATGTAATAACGGAGAGTATCACCAATAGTCACCACAAGAGCAGAGTCCATTGTCAAAGTGGTGAAATCGCTTTGGATCTCGTATTATGATAGTACGCTTCTCAACCAGTGATACGAACTTTGCAGTGCTGTGACAGTCACCGCATATTCTAAGATTCTTTGTTATAATTAACGGCATGCCCGCATTGGTCACCAAAAGCCCAAATGCAATGGCTAGCTTCTCACTGTGTTTATTGATCATATCCTTTTTAATCTCCTCTTCAACATCATGTAGAACAAATTCAGTTTTAGACACAAATCCAGCCCTCCGAATCTTTTCGATCAGTTCTTCCAACTTCACATATATCTTCTCCCACTCAGGGTGAGATCGATCACCAGCTACAAAGCGATGGATTTTGTTTCCATGTTCAACAAAACTGCATCCAGAAGTTCTGATGAGACCTCTATCCTTCATCAAAGTCCTCACCTGTGAAGCATCTCTCCATAGACCAGCAGCACAATAAATATTTGAAAGCATAATATAGTTTCTGGGATCTGATGGGTCTAAAGCAATTAGTCGCTCTGCAACTTCTTTCCCCAGCTCAATGTTACCATAAACCCGACAAGCACCAAGGAGGGCTCCCCAGACACCAGAATTAGGTTCCATTGGCATGTGTATAATCAGCTCATAAGCATCATTCAGAAGACCAGAGCGACCAAGAAGATCAACCATGCATGAATAGTGATCCAATCTGGGTACAATTCCATATACTTCAGACATGATCTTGAAGTAATACTTTCCCTCCTTGATAAACCCTGAATGGCTGCAAGCATTTAACAGATGCGTGAAGGTAACATGATCAGGCTCCAAACCTTCCTTAATCATGCTTTCAAAGATCTCCATTGCTTTCTTTCCATGCCCGTGCACAGCATAGCCAGCAAGCATGGCTGTCCAAGCTACTCTGTCCGGACTAAGCATCTCTCTGAAAACCTTCCATGATGTGTCTAATCTCCCCAACTTTGCATACAAATTCGAAAGCACAGTCAAAATTCTTCCATTTGCATTGATACCATAACAAAGGATTAAACCATGAACGCCCTCTGCTAGTTTTCCTACACCTAAATCTTCACAAGCCTGAAGCAAGACCACAATAGTACCTTCATCAGGCTCAACTCCAGCCATTCTCATCAAACTAAAACAACTAACCGCCTCCTCTGCAAACCCATTTTGTTTATAAATCATAACCATTGAATTCCATGAAACAATATTCCTAATAGGCATTGCCTCAAATAATCGACAAGCTGCATCTAAATACCCGGACTTCCCATACATATTAACAAAAGAGTTACCAACCTTAGTTTCCAACGATATTCCTAACTTCAGTGCATACCCATGAATGTACTTGCCTACATCTAGTACTACAAAATCAGTACAGGCACTGATTATAGATAAAAGTGTGACCTCATTAGGTTTCATTCCCATCTCAAATTTCATCCTAAAAAGTGTACTTAGGCACTTACCAATACACCCCATTTGCGAGAACCCAGAAATTAAAGAATTCCAGGAGACCACATCCTTGTGCGGCATTTCATCAAACAACTTCTGTGCATCTTCTGCACCTCCAAATTTAACGTACTTAGACACCAACTGATCACCAATAAACCCATCGCTATAATCCACAGATTTGATTACGCGGGCATGAATCGCCCGGCAGTATGAAATAGAAGAGCAAGAGTTTAAAGCAAGAATGAGAGCGGAAACGAGTGGTTTTTGAGGGAAAAGAGCGTTGTGGAGTTTTCTGTGTGTGAAGAGTTTGTATAGAACCAAAGGGCAATGAGAAATGTAGGAGAGAGCTGCTTTTACCATCGCCCATCATTCAAATGAATCATTCAGAGCCAAAAGGATGTTTGATGAGAACGTTACGGTTATTCCTAAACATCCCACTGAGCCTTTTTTCACTTTCAGGTCACGTTTTTTGTGAAGGGAGACTCAAAAGTCAGAACCAACATGGTTTGATGTGAGACCTAGAATCCCACATCGCTAATAGATTAGGTAGTGGAGGTAGCTGAGAACTATAAAATTAGATGGGTGAAACAGACTGCAGTATCTTTGCGCTTGGGGCAATGACGCAGTCCGTGAGGTTCTAACCGAGACGCGTCTATTGCTGGTTGAAAACTATTTCCAAACCCCCTCTTAGGCCTGGGTTCAGCTCAGGCCTTCGAGAATTTCTGGAAGGGCTCCCTCAGGGGTAAAGCCCTACAATTCGAGTTCAAAATTTAGTCTCTCATATGGGCCTCTAGCAACTTATATTTTCTTGGGTTATAGAATGATGCTTAAGTGACGGGGGGGTTGTGTATTTAAATGATAATTTTTAGTTTATAAATAATATTATATATATTTGTATTTATATTTTTACTTACATGTACTTGAAAATACAATTAATGTTTAAATGATGGTTTATAGTTTTTAAATAATATTATATATTTGTATTTATTTTTTTTTACTTACATGATGTATTTGAAAATACAAATAATGGCACTCTTAAACCAAACAAGCTTTTGCAATCAGTCTGGTGACTTTTTGGATTGTTTTGTTTTGGATTTTTTGGATTCATGATGATCATAATCACGTTAGACAATTAAAATTTAATCACGTTAGACAATTCCTGTGACTCTGCACACTGGTGATGTGACTTTTTGTAAACTTTAAACATTTTTGATAATCTGTAAACTTTAAAACATATTTGTTAAGGGTTGTAGGAAATTTTTAGTATTGATGTTCAGATTTTAGTATTATGAAAATATATGTTTGAGTGTTATAAAAATACGTGTCCAAAAGTGTTATTGTTATTTAAATACTGAAAACTATTGTTTAAACACTGATGCTAGATAGCCGCTAAATTGTTTGGTTTTGGTTATTTGTTGTTTGAGACTCAAAGTAAAAAGTATAGTTCTTGTTCTTTTTTTAGTAATGCTAATTTTTCATAAAAAATATTTAATATATAATTAGATAATAAATATGACTCACAATTGATGGGTAAATTCACTAAATTTTGAGAAATCTAAGCTACAATATTTTATACATCATAGATCGTACAAAACTGGATAATGATAACTAGGTGCTCCAAAACCCGTTAATTGGAACTACTATGATGCTTTTGCAGTTTCATATTTATCGTCTTTTTTTTTTTGGCTATAACAGCGAAATTGTAAGCTAACCCATAGATCAATTACCATGTCCTTATCAAATAAATTAAAAAAAAAATGCCATTTCATTTGTACAAGTAATTAATGTGGCAATGCCCAAAGGTTTTCATTTGAAAATGAATTTACCACCATGCACTACTCCACAAGTATTAGTGTTTGTAGGGTATGGGAGTAAGGATTAGGGTTTAAGTATTCAGGAGGGAGATTCACATACATATAGACTTAAATTATGTTATAGTATAATTTTTATATTGTATAAAAAGAAATATATATATATATATATATATAATTAAAATCATAATGAAATTTTATTATATTAGCTATTAATATGGATATTAATTAATTGGCCATAAATAAATGCTAATGTGATGGAATTAATGTTTCATAAATATAATTTGCACTATATTAATGGATTCTTAAAAAGGAAAATTATTCAATATCCAATAGTAGTCTCACATTAATGGAGGCTCCAACCATAAATTTAAGATTAAAGTAGGGTTTTAACATGTAAAGTTTATGATTGTTTTCATTTACATGTCAAAATTTTTAATTTGACCCTTCATATTTAATTTCATTTTCATTTGGCCATATAGTGTATTTTTCATTAGTTATTAGACCATTATGTCCCTCTATATTTAACTATTTCATGAAATGCTAACTCTAAAATGTTGTGGAATGCAAAATTTTTATTGTTGTAGGTAGCAAAAACAAATTATGGATTGTTAGATTACTAACAGAAATAGAGGGTTATGCCAACATGAAAAGTGATTCAAACATGATGGGCCAAAATACAAATTCTAAAATGTGAAGTGCCAAAATGAAAATAACATAAAAATTCAAATGCCAAAAATATATTTTAGTCTAAATTTAATTAACGGAACTTACTGTTAAGTAAGATGAAAAAATATTACTCATGAAGTATTTAATAATTAGTTACTTATAAATGACTCGGAATACTATCACTATATTAAATATTAAATTATATTTCTTTTTTCTTTTTTCTTTTTTCTCATTCTTTTTTTTTTTCATCTGAATTCTATCCATAAATTATAGACAAGAAAGAAAATAGAGAGAAAATTCAAAGAGGGAACCAATAAGAGAAATGAGAGATTATAAAGTTGAGCAATTGCTTTGGCAACGTCAAACAGATTCTTGGTGAGTGGCAAGGAAGATTTTGTTTGTGGTAGTTAGAATCATTAATGAAGATGATAAATGGAGATGTTGAACAATGGTGCTGAGTAGCATTTGGCTTTGTCAGATTTGTGAGAACTAATCCTTCAATTTCAATCCAACCAGGTTCTCGATTTTAGTTGGTTCTCAAATATATATATATATATATATATATATATATATATTTTTTTATAAATATGATCAGACATGTCTTGTGATTGATTCACGATTGCATAGATTCAATTAGCCGATTCGCTTTGAATTTTAAAATTTTGATTTAGTCTAAAAGTTCTTATTAATATTTAAAATGTATTAAATAGTGTTTAAAAGGTTTATTTAGACTGCTTGATTAGACTTTTTTGACCCTTCTAATGATAAGATAACATGTGGATTTTTTATGAGTTTGGGTTTTTCAAATATAAATGGGATGTGTTTGACATATAATTCCTAAAATTTAATATGGTTTGGTATTTAAAATATTTAAGAGGATTTGGGTTTGTAAAAAGCTTTTTTGTTCCCACCTATTGCCATTACTAGCTAATAGATATGAAAGGGAAGTAGGCTTTGTGGCTCTAAAAAGTTGATACGAAAAAAAGGCTACGAGGTGCTGTGATAAATTTAAACAGCTCATTGGACAATTTAAGCCTCGATTCCCAATGACAATCCTCGAGTCACGATTTGCTGAACATATGCTATCTAACTGAAAGTGGGCCTTAACGTATGTTGCTTTTGTTTCAAAGGCAACGTTTTTTTTTTTTTTTTTTTTTTTTGAGATAGCAGGCAACGTTAGGTAAAACAACATACAATATCGAGTAAAAAAAAAAAAAACAATGTTATTAGTTATTATAGATACATATTATTCCATTGATGTGTCAATCTTATTTTTATTTTTATTTGCTGAAATCACGAGAACTTCAATTTTAGACATGTATTTATTTTTCTTCGTGGCGTAAACTAGATCATTTGTTGAATCATGTTTTTTTTGGGTACAATTTTTACAAGAAATAGTGTCGAACTAACAATAGAGAAAGTTATACTTCTTGTACTGTTTCAGCCGAATTACCAAAATATAAAACCATCTACCAGTTAGGAACTCATTGATTTCACATCTTGGAGTGTTCGGGCATATATATATATATATATATATATGAGAAATGCTAACGAGTGCCCTTAGAGCACTCATTAATAATCTATTTAAAGAAAATTTTTATGGGAAATGAAAAAAAAGTAATTAATATTTTGATAATTTTTTTTTATTTTCTATAAAAGTGGTATAAAAATTTTCCTAAAATGAATTATTAATGAGTGCCCTAAAGGCACTCGTTAGCATGACCCTATATATATATATATATATATATATTTTTTTTTCAACTGGGTTTTCTTGATGTTGAATTTTCAAAGTAGCATGAATATTTTGATGAAGTAAGTTTATGTTTTATTTTAGTAGGTTTCGATTATCTCAATTAGTAAGGTTTTTTATTGTCAAGATATGAACTCAAATCTCAAATAGATTAAAAATAAATTGATATATTGATTTTTTTTTTGGAGAAAAAGTAAGTAAATTTTTTTGAACTAAATTCGATTGGAAAACAATATCCAAATCACTAGGTAGAGATTCTACCCATACATCTGTGTTTGTAGATTTACTACTCTTCTAGCTAAGGCGTAAGCTAATCTATTTCCTTCCCTTCGAACATGCTGGAACTTGCAATACTGAAGAGTAGCGCCTAAAATTCGACTCTAATTTATCACATGACCAAACAAAGTGCTACATCTTCTCAGATTAGTTAAGGCTTTGATCACTTGCGAGCAGTCTCCCTTTATTTCCACATTGAACAAGCTCAGCTCCTTGGCAAACACTACTGCACGTCTTGCCGCCAAAGCCTCTGCCAACTCCACAGATTGAACCAATGGGATCTTTTGACTCAAAGCAGCGATAATATTTCCAGTGTGATCGGGGGGCTAATGTTCATATTCATTTTTGCGACACATTTTCTACAAGCCCGATTCAACCAAGTTCAACTTCCTTGTGGGCTCAATTCATGTATTATATTATATTTTATTATTTTAAGTATGACCCAAGCCCATGCAACTTATTGGGGGAAATTGAGGAAGTGTGGTTTGGAGGGTATGGATTGATTCCTTTTGAACCTTTTGCATGAGCCCAACACATACGTGTTACCAAGTGGGCAAGGGACACTGGTAGCACCTTAGGCTCATGGAAGAGGTCTTGTACCCGAAATTTCCACTATAAAACAGCTTTTATGCTCTGGGTGACTGTGGCCCATCTTTTCTGCTATACCATTTTTTGCCTAAAACACATAGCTGACCCTAAGTGGCTGGCTTGGTTTACTGCAATAACCAAATGCAATCTCCAAGGACTTGCCATGTCTAGGAAACATCAGCTCATGAATTTAGGCTACTTTATTTCCCAAATTATGCAAAAAGAAAGGCATCCCTTACCCAATTAAATCAAATCTGACCATAACTTCTTTGATTCATACCTTAGGGTTCAAAGCCTCTTCTATTAACCAAAAGTAGTCACTTAAAGCACCCAAAGTTCAATACAAAAGGCCCCAATTAGATTCAAAATCAACCAACTACGTTCTACCCACATACCAGAAACTTTAGAGTAAAAGCTTATTCAGCTAGTCAACAATCTCACAATTCCAAAACTTGGATGTGGAAATATGGGTACAAGGGAACCTTCCCTCTTTTCCTCATAACCTCTCTCAATTTCCTCTTCTCGCTGACTGTGAGTTGAAGTTTCAGACATGTTGAACCACGTTTTCCCTATAGAGCTGAAACTTGAGAGCAAAAACCTACTGAGCTAGGAAACAATCTCACAATTCTGAACCTTAGGGTTGGAAATATGGGTATAGGGGAATCTTCCTTCTCTTTCTCACAACCTTTCTCAATTTCCTCTTCTCGGTGATCGTGGGTCGAAATTTCAGACCTGTTATGTTTTTATGCTTTTTCTACATTTTTGTTATTAGCATTTTGATTCTCACTTGTCAAAGCACCATTAGCCTTTTGTTCATTATACATCTGAAATTTTGGGCTTGATTCTCCATAATAAAGACCTCTATTAGGAGATTTGGGCCATTCTCACATTTTTGGCCCTTGTCGCAAAAACGTCCTTGCCATCTTGGTGACTCTACTAGGGAGTCAAGCAGCTGAAACATGAGGAATTAAGTCTCTAAAGATGCAAAATCAACAAAAGATGATGCTATCAACACCAACTTGTCATTTGAAAAGGCATCGTATGATGCCTTGTTATCACGAAAGGAGCATCGTGATGTAGAGTAAAAAGTGTTCCATTTTCATCTTGTCAACATGCTGAGCACACTCTAAGACATGCGACAGATCCACTCCAACCTTGCAGAAACCATCCAAGAAGAAATGGACTTTGAGGATGGAAGAGGAACTAACTCTCTTATTCATGGGAAAACTTTTCTTCTACTCATTTATATTCTTTTTTAGCTATTATACTTATCGGTGAACCATCCTATATCTCTTGATTTACAAGATATTTGTGGAAATTTTTGTTGTAGCTTGAAAATGCAAAATGGTGAGCCGCAAGTCCAACTGTGAGGGGAATAATGACTCCAACCAATAATCAACAAAACAAACCTTTAAACATCAATTTCAAACCAAGAACTCCAACGAAAATGGATAAAAGCTCATCCTCAACATCTTCTTAACACACGTCTCCTCTATGGTTGAGTTGTATTGTTGCTGAGTTTGCACCGAGCATATGGGGGCTACGGTGAGTGACTGACTCATTTTGGTAAAACAATAATTGCCGCTATGTGCGACCCTTTGTAGGTGAATATTTTTGGTGTCACCACAAAATGAAGTCTTCACCAAATAGCTAAAGGCTATAGTTAAATGGCCCACCGCAAATCGCAAGATATTTCATATACCGAGCCATGAGGTAGCGACGTTTCAATCTTCAAGTCTTGAAGTCATACAAACACCCGTCAAAGCACGCTTAAGCTAAGACTCCTAAGCATTATCTTTGCTGATTAATTATTTTATATATCGTTTAAACCATTTCAGTACTCTAGACTTGTTGCCAAAACATTTTCTACAAGTCATTTGTATTAATCTTTAGCCATGACTATCATTTACTAATATAAATGATAATTACACTAGGGGACAAAACAGAAACCTTCTTGGAGCATCCGACAAAGAAGGAAAGTCAAACTCACAAATATATTGAGTACTGAATATATATATATATATATATTTGAATGAGATGCATTTTTGCTTGAACTATGATTTAATGTATATGATTTTAGACAATCTAACTATGTTTTGACTTTGATACTAAGCCAATGGAGGTTATTCATTAGTACTCTAATACCCAGCCAATAGAGGTTATTCATTGGTACTAAAACTAGTTCTATCTGGAGCATCATGATCCTATCGTGTTTCCCTCTCACCAAAGCTATGACACGCTTATGCATTCTAAGCCATGAAAAGCTCACACATCCAAAATCATGGTCGATCCATGCACGCCTAGCCATAGCATGTTCATATATCCCGAGTCGTGACAAGCACATGCATTCTAAGCCATGAAAAGCTCACACGTCCAAAATCATGGCCGATCTGTGCATGCCTAGCCATAGCATGTTCATATAGGTCATGCATTCTAAGCCATGTCAACGCCTTAATCCTTCTTGAATTTGAGATTATACATGAAAAGGGAAATTCAAACGTTGCTGTCATCAAGAAAATTGTTCTTGTCACTCAATTCTTGCAATTGAAATCTGTAGCCAAGCCAACTAATACGGAGAGTTCATGCGTACTTTTGAAGAATGCTTTACTAGAGCTCACTCTAAACATTGATGTCAAACAACTCAAAAATCACAAGCTAGTTGCTGGAAATCTATTCCAAAGATTTTCGAGTGGAATCTTAGTATTGATGTGAAAGCTCGGCATAAGCGACATAAAGGCCAACTAGAAAAATTGTTATGCTAGGGATGTGACAACCCTATATTGATATCTCTAAGGCTTAGCCCATTATTGTCTGAAAGTTAGAAGCCAAGCAAGCAAAGTATGGAGTTGTTGTCTGTGGTATCATGTATCTTCGACAAAGAGGCTAACTGAAGCGTGGGAGAAAAACTGTTGTGCTGGGAATGAAACAACCCTATACCAACATCTCTGACGCTTAGCCTACCATTGTCCCAAAATTAGAAGCCAAGTTGGCTGAGTATGGAGACGCAGTCTGTGGCACAACGAATCTTTGACAAAGAGGAATTATATTCCGCCGTCTATATAGCAAATGAGGAACCTCATTTTTGGAATTCATCTTAGAGGAATATGGTGAGTATTAAGGGAGGAATAAATCCCACCAACATGAGTGCACTCCATTGGGATACCATTGGTTTGGCATAACCAAATTCGCTAAAGTCGCCACACTTCCAAGTGCACTCCAAGCTTATATGCATACACCATATAATCCTTCAAGACATGAGTGCTTTGCAACCTTTTATACTCGGGGGCTTGATCTCATCAGACCTATCCATGCACCCTTGAATGGGTACATTTGGGCTTTTATTGCCACTAAGTAATTCATTAAGTGGGCAGAAGCAATCGCACTCAAGAAAGCAATGAGAATGGCCATATCCTACTCTATCGAGGAGCGTAACATTCGTCGCTTTGACATCTCACACAAGATCATAAGCGACAACAATATATCTTGCTTATACCGATTTTAGAAGGCAAGCCTTATGAAACATTAGGAAGCCAATGAACTATCATATTATCCAAGCATGATGAGACCCCTACATGTGAAGGTGAAATGCTTTCAATAAGGTAGGGAAAACTAATACTTTCTCTCAATGGTAAAACTTGCAAAGCGGTGAGAGAGCTTATAAATTACTCTTATGGAAAAACCTCTACATGCGAGGGTGAAAATACTCTCAATAAGGTAAGGAAAGCCAAACACTTACTCTCTTAAAGGTAAGCCCTATCGAATGATTAGGAAGCCGATGAGATGTCATATTATTCATACATGGTAAGATCCCTACTTGCAATGGTGCAATGCTTTCAACAAGGTAGGGAAAGCTAACGTTTTCATAAAGGTAGGCCCTACGAAGCGGTATTGAAGCCAACACAACATCTTATAATTTAAGCATAGTGGTCCATTACATGGTGGACATAATCATCCCTAAAACATTATGGGAAAATTGACGTAACAAATCACTATCTCATTGCCACATGGTAATTTGCTATATGTGAGGATAAAATCCTTCCTCAAGAAATTAGCAAGCCTATGCATTGTATGTGAGAACGCGATCGTCCTATGAAACGGTGACGAAAAAATGCATCATGAGCCACAATGCGTGAAAACGCAGCCCATATGTGGGGGCTTCTTGAAACAAACAAAATAGCAACTAATACATGTCGAGAATAAGTCGATTACCAAGCGGTGAGCCAAGCTTTAATATATATGAGCTGCTGTATGTGAAACCAAATCTGTTTGTCAATAGAGCGTTAAAAAATGGTGCACAAACAGCGAGATGTGCACTTAGCCAAAACCTATTCGCAAAGGCTTAATAACCAAGCAACATGCCTACTAACTTGTCCTCGCAAAGGTAGAGCCATATTCACAAGCTATCCAATCAAGCACAAGTAATCTTCAAGAGACTAAGTGCGCATAATCTATCAAAATTTTGCTATTCAATCACAAGGTGCACATGACCTTTCCAAGCAAGATTTCCATAGCATACTTAAATGCTCATAGTCATACAAGGGCTGTTTTTGCAGTAAAAACATGCTCACAGCCTATCGAAGAAAGGTACAAGCTCATTCTAAAGGTACAAAATACAAACTATTCACATCCTTGAGGTACAAATAATTTTTTCATTCAAAAATACAAAATTTACATCCAAATGTCATATATGTTTGCTTTGTACAAAATACAAATTGTGTCTACTAACTATGACAATACAAACTCAAAGTGGCACCAATACAACTAGATAGGAGTTGCTCTATACATAAGCGGCTTATAGTCACTCTCTTCTTTACTTCAAAGCTGCAAGGAAGAGATGAACCAAAATGGTTCAAAGTTACTAATGGCAGCCGTGATTCCATCTATTGCAGCTTTATGTTGCTATCCGCAACAGCTTCAACCTCAGAAAATGATGCATTGGTAATAAGATTGGCCTCCTTGATGAAAGTCCCAACGATGGCATCACAATTGCCTAAGCCAAAGTCATCCTACAAGAGACCATAGTATGATGTGCTCAATATACTGTTATATGAAACCAAGAAAAGGAAATAAAGAAGATATGTGACTTACCAAATAAATTGCAAGTTCCCATTCAACAATGGCGTAGTCTGCCAAAGTACATTTATTCTATATAGAATGAAGAAGCATTACACTCAACAACTCCTATTGGCATGGCAAGAAAGAGTGGCAACGAGCTTTGGCTTGCCACAACAGACTTCGACTTTCCAAAAAAAAAATTGTAGCTTCATTCTCAAACAAATGGAACTGCGACATCACCACAAGTGAAAGCATCTTGATACAATGATGTTTCATTGAACATCTTTTATAACCACACAGCAAAGAGGAATCTCCTACTTGCATACAAGTTGTGTCATTCATCATTTTAGCATACACAATGGCTATTTTACAAGACATCATCTCATGCCATCATGGTTTAATTTGCCTTATCAAGGCCCAAGATGCAAGGGCTATCATGGATGGGTAGCATTGTAATTATAGAATAAGCACTCTATGGAATCGTCAATCTCAGCTTCGCCAACAATTTCTAGTCATAAAGCTGTGGAACACATGGCTTACTCTATATGATACTAACACCTAGTATTTCACAATGATTAAGTGGTTATGCAAACAACTCGATAACTCATTCATTGGCATAACCGGGGGCTAAAGGCTTACTTAACCACTATGCACCTCTGCACTAGACATCCAAGTTTCATTCCTACACTTTCATTTCAAGCTCGCTAAATCAAGAAGCGACTACCACTCAGTAACTCTCACTCTCACTTGCGTTCATTGCAAGAATGCGATATAAGGTGCTGCCAACCAATGAAGTAGCTGCATCACACCCCTATACTACATTGCCAAATGATATCTTTGCTCCATTCTATCTCAAATAAGCTGTCCCAAGACAGTTAGTAATATCACTCATGGCTACGGCTACATCGGAATTAATCTTGGCAAACATGATCTCACCAAATTGGCCAACAATAAAGCTACTAAAAAATTGAATCATCCCCAATTTGTCATTTCATCATCATCTCCTCATATGGACCTAATTCACTCATTCAAATTTACAAAAAGCAATGGGGACAATTTACTTCCAACTAGATGGCCAACTCAGAGTCAAGCATAGCCACATTGAAAACTAATTTCCATGCCTTGCGACTATCGGGATTGTTGGAGCATTTTAATATTAAATAATTAAAATGAATAAATGTTATAACATAAATGTAAAGATGTGGGAGTGAAGATGGAAGATGATGAGTTAGTGAAAATGTTTAATCTCACATTGAAAAGAAGATAGACTATTTTATTCTTTTTAATTGTGGTGATTAATGGGCTAAAATGAATTGTCTCAAATATTAGGCTAGATACGTGCGCAAGGGGGAGGTGAAGAGAAATTTCTCATGGTAGCATGAAAGCCACTTAAGCCATCCTATGAAGAGAAATTAAGTTACATGTGGGACATGAAAAGCAAGGACCGTTTTGGGTTGGACCTATCACTTGGTTACAACTCAACTTTCTTCGACTCGTGACTACGATATTTCAACAAATGGGCTTCTTTGACCAATGATTTTTCTACAAGTGGACCCTACGACTATGGTATTTCTACAGACAAGCTCCTTCAACCGCACATTCTCAACAAAAATGAAGCTTTTGGGTATGCTAATTCCCAAACCCACAACATTTATAAGCAATGGGAAACATCAACTACTCACACGCATGCCGCAATTGCCACGTGTGCTCAGGAGGCTAATGTTGATACTCATTTTTGTGACACATTTTCTACAAGTCCGATTCATCCAAGCTTGACTTCCATGTGAGCTCAATTCATGTATTATATTATATTTTATTCTTTTAAGCATGGCCCAAGCCAATGCGACTTATTGGGGGGAAATTGAGGAAGTGTGGTTTGGAGGGTATGGGTTGGTTCCTTTCGAACCTTTTGCATGAGCTCAACACATACGTGTTACCAAGTGGGCAAGGGACACTGGCAGCATCTTAGGCTCATGGAGGAGGTCTTGTACTCAAAATTTCCATCCCAAAACAGCTTTTATGCTTTGGATGACTGTGGCCCAACTTTTCTGCTATACCATTTTTTTGCCTAAAACACGTAGTTGACCTTAAGTGGCTAGCCTGGTTTACTGCAACAACCAAATGCAATCTCTAAGGACCTGCCATGTCTAGGAAACATCAACCCATGAATTTAGGCTACTTTACTTCCCAAATTATGCAAAAAGAAAGGCATCCCTCTTACCCAATTAAATTAAATTTGACCATAATTCTTTTGATTCATACCTTAGGATTCAAAGCCTTTTCTGTTGACCTAAAATAGTCACTTGGAGCACCCCAAGTTCAATACAAAAGGCCCCGATCAAATTCAAAATCAACCAACCACGTTCTACCCACATACTTGAAACTTCAGAGTAAAAGCTCATTCAGCTAGTCAACAATCTCACAATTCTGAAGTTTGGGGGTGGAAATATGGGTACAAGGGAGCCCTCTCTCTCTTCCTCACAACCTTTCTCAATTTCCTCTTCCCGCTGATTGTGGGTTGAAGTTTCAGACCTGTTAAACCACATTTTCCCCATAGAGCTGAAATTGGAGAGCAAAAACCCACTGAACTAGGAAACATTCTCACAATTCTTAAACTTAGGGATGGAAATATGGGTACAGGAGAACCTTCCCTCTCTTCCTCATAACCTCTCTCAATTTTCTCTTCTCAGTAATTGTGGGTCGAAGTTTCAGACTTGTTATGTTTTTATACTTTTTCTGTACTTTTGTTATTAGCATTTTGATTATCTTTTGTCAAAGCACCATTAGCCTTTTATTCATTATACATTTGGAATTTTGGGTTTGATTTTCCACAATAAATACCTTTAAAGAACCCAAGGGGAGATTTGGGCTGTACTTGCATTTTTGGCCCTTGTTGCAAAAACGTCCCCGCCAAACGCGAAAGACAACTCTAATACTTGCACAACCTGAAGTATTAAAAAAATGCAGCATCCAAGTTACCCTTATAGTTTTGCTCCGTTGGAGGAGTCCAGCGAACCCCAGCAGGCAAAGCTACAACCTGAGTAGACTGTTTCTTCACATTGAGATACTTCGAGACTAGCTCCTTAGCACGATTCCCCAGTTCATGAAGTTGCCAAGTCGGTTGGTTCTCTTTGGGCCTATTCCGGCGCTGCCACAAGCACCAAGCTATGGTGGTGAAAAGTGCGACTCGATAAGCTGAGCCCTTATGCATCAACTCCTCCACCAAATCCTTGAACTCCTTATATTGTTTCTGATACAGAGAAGCAAAGCTCGGGTCTGACTTCCAAACAAACTGTGCACGATCACACAACTAGAGGCTCTGTAGTAGAGTTTCTTGATGATCATCACACAGATCGCATGTCTCATCTATTAGAATATGTCGAGCTCTTAGATTTTGTTTTGTTGGAAGTGAATCTTTCACTGCACGCTAAAGGAAATATCTGATTTTATTGGGAGTTTGAATCTTCCAAATACTCTTCCATAAGCACCGTTGCTCTATTGGTGTGGAAGAGCTCGGTGCAGTGCTTGCCTCTGCTGAAGCTAACAAGCGATACGCACTCTTAACACTATAGCTTCCATCCACAGTCAGATGCCATACTAGAAAATCCTTATCACACACCTTACTCACCTGAATCCCTGCTCACCATATCAGCTTCCCAAGGGTAAAAATTGCTCTCCAATTTGCCGGGATCCCAGATTCTTGTATTGGAGTAGAACAATTCATTAACTCAATTAACAGTGCAATTTGCTCTTGGAGATACAATCTTGTTGTAACTAGGATTAGGGAGCCATCTGTGTTTCCACACATCAATCATCTGTCCACTCCCGACCTGCCAGATAGCACCATTCTCTATAACCTCTCGTGCTTGCAATATACTCCTCCATGTAAAGGAGCACTTTGGATGAATAGGGGCATCAAGAATACTCCCATTGGGAAAAAACTTCGCACTAAAATCCTTACAGAGAAGTGTATCTTTCTGGTGAATTAATCTCCACACCTATTTGACTAGTAAGGCATTATTGAACTTTTGAATATCTCGAAAACCCATCCCTCCAATAGATTTTGATGAGCACAAAGAACTTCATTTAACCCAATGAATCTTTTTTAAGTCACCTTGTCCTCACCAAAACTGTTGAATCATTGTTTCTATTTCCTTACACAAACTGATTGGCAATTTAAATACACTCATCGAGTATGTAGGAATAGATTGGATGACTACCTTTATCATAACTTCCTCACCAGCTTGTGACAGAAGCTTCTCTTTCCACCCTTGCATTCTTTGCGCAGATCCACTCTTTCACATTAGTGAAGCAAGCTTTCTTCTCTCTACCAATAAACGAAGGAAGGCCCAAATATTTCTCATAATTTTGTATTGCTGGTACATTAAGAGAAACTTTTATAGCTACCTGTGTTTGTTCATCAGTGTTCTTGCTAAAGAATAGAGTGGTTTTCTCCTTATTTATCACCTGGCTTGATGCCACCTCATAATAGGCCAATAGCTCTTGAATTTTCTAACATTCCTCTAAGGTGGATCTACAAAATAAAAGACAATCATTTGCAAAAAATAGGTGAGTAACTTTTGGCCCATTCCTACGTAGGGAAAATTTCTCTATGTCACCCTTCATTGCTGCTTTTTTGAAAATAACATTTAACCTTTCTCCACAAAAAAGAAATAAATAAGGCAAGAGGGGATCGCCTTGCCTCAAACCCCTAGAGGGGGAAATCATACCCTTCGGCTCTCCATTTACCAGAATGGAATAATAAATAGTGGTAATATACTCCATAATCAGAGCCACAGAAGAAGCTTGAAAACCCAACTTCAAAAGGATTTTTTCAAGGAAAATCCACTCCAGCCTATCATAGGCCTTACTCATATCCAACTTAAGTGCCATAAAGCCCTTCTTCCCTATACAATTAGTCTTCATGTGATGCAAAGATTCAAAAGTTATTAAGATGTTATTTGTAATCAATCTATCAGCAGTAAAAGCACTCTGAGTTTCTGAAATAATAGAATTAGGCAAAGGCTTAAGACGGTTTGCAATCACCTTACTCACAATCTTATAAATCACATTGCAAAGACTAATATGATGAAAATTAGAAACTTTTTCCAGGTTATTCACTTTAGGGATCAAAGTGATGAAAGTGTGATTTTAGATTTCAAGATAGCACCTGAGTTTAAACTTGACTAGATAGCTTAATGAACATCCGTTCCAACATCAGTCCAGTAGGTCTGATAAAATAATGGCGGCATCCCATCTGGGCCAGGGGCCTTTAATGGCGCCATTTCCTTGATAGCTACATCCACTTCCTCAGTTGTGTAAGGTTGGACCAGATCTGCCCTCATTTCATCAGTTACTACTTCATCAACCCCATCCAAAATATGATCAAAATCATGAGGATTTGAGGATGAAAATAGCCGAGAGTAATAGTCATTTAACTAACCCGAAAAGAACTCCTCATCCTTATGCCAAACACCATTATCATCCTTTATGAAATTTTTTCTCTTCCGTTGAGTAGCCGACCCATGGAATAGACATCATTAATTTAAATCCTATTATAATTATTAATAAATTTTGTTATAGGTGACAAAAATAAATAAGTCAAATACAATTATAATGCATTGAGTTGATATAACAAAGACCAAATATGGTCAACAAGAAGAACAATTGGTTTGAGATTCTCTTTTAATTGTATCACAATTCTAGCTATAATACCACACCCAATTTAAAACAACCTGATTGGCTATATCATTCAATTTTACATGTGTTGACTTGTCAACTTATGATAAAAGTAATTTCTCCTTCACATGATTATACAATTGGTACCATTTTTATCTTGCGGGAATCACAATTTAACACATTAATTAATTAAATGTGTGGCTAGTTTTATTGTATCTTTTCTTTATACTTAAATTTTTTTTAAAAAATTTATTAATTTTGTGGTATAAAATTTTCAATCCTTTTCAGATTTAGAAAGTACATACATCATACATGTGAATTTCCCAAGTCAGCAAAAAGTATACATGCAGAAAATATAAACAAAAGCATCTGTGGCAGAGATCTGAAGCCACCCAGTGACGCTTATTTACGGGAGGCTAAAACATGTTTTGTTGGATAAAAACATGACACACCCAAGCAAACCAGATAAAAGAGAAACCAAAGAACTCACTAAGTAGCGTCCAAACAGAGCCTTTCACCCAAGCAGAAGCTTATGATACAGATATGACTATATGAGATAACCTTCCGTACCTTATATACTCAGTAATACACTCGAGTGTACTCTATAACAACCCACCCTTTAAAGTCTCTTCAGATATCTAATGCCAAATGTACTCTAAAGATACGTTTCAGACATCAACAGAAGAAGAAACCCAAGTGCATGTCAACGTTTGGAGAGACAGAGAAAGTGAAAGAGAGAGTAATGTTATGTGTATAACAGTTCATACAGTTGCAGAAATGTCAGTCAGCTTCGATTGGCACGAGAAAGAGTGTTAGCTAAAGCGTGTAATTATGAACTATAGCCCTGTGAAAAAATTAAATAAACACTAGGACTTCGTACAGTAATTGGTCATTCTTTTCAAAAATTGCAGAAAAAGCCAAGCTTGTGTAACCGTTACCTCCCACGCGTCCAACCCTCTTCTTTAATTTTTTTTTTTTTTGCTTCGGTCATACATTTTTTTTTTTCTTGGCCTTAACATATGTATGTGACTTCCACTGTACCTTAATTACTATCTTATCTTGGAAATTATGTTTCTTTATTAACAATTCATTAATATATCTCGCTGTCTCTCACTCTCTCAGACTTTTCAACCTTGCTTTCTCCGGCCACCGTGAAAAATGTCGCCGGTGGCGAGAACAAAGAGCTCGAATGTGGTGGAGGGTAAGAATTATCCTGCTCCACTTGCTTCCCATGAAGATGTTGTCAAAGACCCTACTGTCTTCTGGGACACTCTCAGGCGCTTCCATTTTATGATGACAACCAAATTTATGTAAGTTTTTTTTTTAGACTTCATTTTTTTTTCTTTGAACACTATTATTTTAAAGGGGATTTGCACATTGATTATAATATTATAGATAGAACAGTTTGTGATGTTTAATCGTGGGATTTATGTGGAATAAAAAAACATTTTCTTCCATTTTTATTTTAGTTTAAAGTTTGTGCTGTACTTGTATTTCATGTTTGATTCTTGTGTTTGTGTTCTTGTTTTAATCTTTTTTTTTTTTCACTGTTGTATTTTAAGGATTCCTGTGATTGGTGGGAAGGAGCTAGATTTGCATATTCTCTATGTAGAGGTTACAAAGAGGGGTGGCTATGAGAAGGTTTGGCTTTGTTACCTAATCTTTTTTCGTATGTAAAATCCTTTATGTATATTCTTATACCATCGATACGTTATGAATTTCTACTTAGGTTGTTGCGGAGAAGAAATGGAGAGAAGTGGGTAATATTTTCAGGTTCTCTGCGACAACAACAAGCGCTTCTTTTGTATTGAGGAAACACTACTTTAGTCTTCTTTACCATTATGAACAAGTTTACTTCTTTAAGCTACAAGGTCCAGTGTTTACTCCAACAGGTAAATTATTGTTTTTGTCTCTCCTGTTTCTTTCGTTTTCTTTGTTTAATGGTTGCATTGTTCCTTGATCTTTGTCTTTGGACACTGATTATTGCCTCTTCTTTTTTTCCTTCTGGCTCTTTATGGTGTTGCTTTTTTTCTTTTTGGGGGTAAAATATGGGTCCAATTATGTATATATGTTTGCAGTTTCTTTTCCTGCTAGCAACCCTTCGTGGAGACCTGAATTGGCTCTAGTAGAATATTCCCCCAAAAAAACTAATGATCATCCAGAAGGACCAGAACCACTTAATGAAGGTAATATTTAAAATATAAAAAAAATTATTCCTTGCCTATTTTCTTGTATTTTTATTCCTTTCTCTTTATTTCACTTTACGAAAGTAGAGGATAAAGTGAGTTTCAACCACACCACACGTATATATAGCTGTTTGTTTTGATTTCTCTGCCACAAAATGTTATGCTTATGCTTAATTGATGTACAAGTCAATGAATCTTTTGAGTCACCAAATGGATTGCCATTATATGGTTGCTATTCAATTACCAAGAAAAATATATGGTTGCCATTTAGATTATGATATGTTTGATGTTCATGTAAATATAAGTGATTTCTTATTAGCCTCCCTTTTAATGGGGGTCCCACTGCTACTATCTTATACCAACTAAAATATGTGGTGGTTGTCTTACCTTGTAAACGTTTTTATTTTTCATCATATTGTAAACGTTTAAGGCCAGTTTGGCAACCTTAATAGCCGTTAAGGAGTCCATATCTTTCAACACTATAGTCCAATTTTTAGGTGTTTGATATATGATTAAATGCCATTGCTTTCCGTAACATAAGAGAGGGTTTGTTTCTCCTAATTGTGATGAGAGCAACATAAATACAATGGTACTATTTCATTGCGACTGTTCTAAGTATCAATTAGCAAATAATAATATGGGCTAATTATGAAAAAATTACCAGTAAATATGATTTTTTTTATACCATGAACCGTAATGGGAAATCACAGTATTAAGTGTGTATAGGAATTAAGCTTCTTTGTCTCACCATTTCCCAGTCCCACCATCTTGTTCAGGCACTTCATGCTTCTCAGCTATTGGAACAATTGAAGGGAAATGCGATTGTGGTTACTTGGTGTCTGTGAAATTGGGCTCTGAGATTCTTAAAGGAGTACTTTATCATCCGGAGCAGCCAAATTCTTCTACCTCAATTCCAGACTCTAACAGTGCCATTGTACCATACACCTCCAAACGTCGCCATTCTGGTCAGAGGAGGAGAAGAAGTAGAAGAAGGGGAGACCCCAATTATCCAAAACCCAATAGGAGTGGCTATAACTTTTTCTTTGCCGAGAAGCATTACAAGCTCAAGTCTTTGTACCCAAACAGAGAAAGGGAGTTCACAAAGATGATTGGCGAGTCATGGAGCAACCTCAGCGCTGAAGAAAGGATGGTAATCTCAACGATACAATACAAACCTTTTATGGGTTGTTTCCTTTGGGTGGAATCATTTTCATCTTCTGGTAGAATGAAAATATATATCTTACCAATCAAGAAAAATCAGCAAGTTGTTAAAATGATAGGGGCTTCTTCCTAAGATTATCTGTAGTTTTTCTTTAGAGATTAACAAGAGTGATGAGTAGTGAGTACTTAAGATTTGCAAATTGATTATTAACAGTATTGTTGTTTCCTTATTATAGGTTTACCAGAACATTGGGTTGAAAGACAAAGAACGATATAAGAGAGAATTGAAAGAGTACAAAGAGAAAATGATCAGTCAGACCATGGAACTTGGAAGTTGAGACAGCTGACTATTATAAGGGATCAAGAATTGTGGAAAGGCAGCAAAAAGCAAAAGAATTTTAACTCAACTTTTTAAGTTGTACTATATTTACATACATATGTGGTAGACTGTTAGGCAATTGCAATTCTTGCATTGCATGCATATTGATGTTTTGACAGGTGTTCTAATTCTTAGTATTTTAGCTTTGATACCAAGCGGCTGATTACTATTAAGCTCCTCACTTACTCTAGTAGTTTTTGAGGGGAAAGGTTTATAGAAAATGAATCGTAGTCTAGACTCTAGAAAACAGACCTGTTTTCCTTAAAGTGAGTACATTTTTTGTTATTTGGTTTGCAAGAAGAACTCGAGCAAGTAAATGCCTTAAGTTGTTTCTCAAGTTACTTTGTTATTATGGGTCAGGCTTTGCCATGAGTACAGATGCAAACTTAATGAAACATAGAAAGCAGTGTATGCATAAGACAAGGTTGTCAATTCCATTTTTGTTCATCAATTTATTATCAATCCCTTTTATTTGCTATGTCCTCCCCTTTTCTTTTTGGTAATTCCCAAAATGGTTATCCACTTTCTCATGGATGATATGGTGGGGGTTAAGATTAGGGTGGCCTCGTCCCGTGCTTCAAGGCGAGGAAAATTTGCGTTGGGTTAGAGTGAGTCCGGTTAGCGCAAGTTCGACATCTTTAATGAGATGACTGATATTAATAAGTAAGAGATAAGCTCAAAAAAAAAAGGGTGGGATAATCTTGGGCCAAAATGACCTAATATCATTGTTGGCCAAAATTGTTAGTATTTTATCACTATTTGAGAAATATTTAGCAATTTATCACTTTTTTAAAAGTCAATTTTATGAAACTTGAGTTCCTCGTCGCATTTTTTAATTCAGATAATCCATGCTAGCAGCAGTTTTTATGGAACTTAAGTTTTTGAAACTTGAGTTCCACATTAGACTCGAGTTTTAAAAGGTGGTATATTGTTAAATATTTCTCAAATAGTGGTAAAACACTAATAATTTTGGCCAACAGTGGTATTTGGCCATTTTGGCCAATAATCATGAGTAGCCAATGAGAGAATGAAAACAAGTTTTAGGGAGAATTATAATAGAATATGCACACAAAAGATATTAATAGGATATGAATAAAAAAATATTATATAACACAAGCATTAAAACCATAAAAATAATTGTTAAGAACTTACTAATAAAAAGTTGGGTTTCATCTCTTGCCTTAATAAGGCTTTTAGCAAGCCATAACACAAATAAAATTCTAAAAACTGTAAAGAAATTTTAAGAAAACCTAAATGAAGTTCTATGGCAGCTCTCCTCCAATTTTTCCCCTAAGGTGCCTTTAAATAGGCTATGGAATTTTAGTATAAGTTGAATTCCCATTTAGAGAAAATCACAAGTTTTTAGACTTCACTTAACCAACATTTTTGGCCCATTTAATGTCAGAATTTGGACTTTTGGTAAATTACAAAGTTGTAGCTCTTTAAGTTAAATTTCCAGCTCAACTTGAATTATCTTGATTGGATATCTGAGCCGAAAGTTATGCTCAAAATACTAACTAGTGCGCAAGCTAGAATTCTAGTTCGAATTGGACTTGGATTTGGTGCAAATTTCCTTTGATTCCTTACTCTAGTTGGACTCAAGTTTCATTGGGTGGACCTACTTTGACTTTCATTATGACCATTGTAAAAGTAAAATCCATTATGTCCCTTACTCTAATTGGACTTGGATTTGGTGCAAATTTCCTTTGATTCCTTACTCTAATTAGACTCAAATTTCATTGGGTGGACCTACTTTGACTTTCATTATGACCCTTGTAAAAGTAAAATCCATTAGCCTTCTTCTTTGCAAAAATTCACTTATTTAATTCCATTCTCCTACAAAAGACAAATTTATGCATTAAAATTCAATTAGGTACAAAATTAATTATTCAACATTATTCCAAAACCAAATATAAAATGCATGAATTAACTAAATAAGTATGTTAATGCTTTCTAATAATAATATAAATGCAAACGTAAGCTATTATCAAATAGAAATACATACTAGAATGTCTATGGAAAGTGGTTGATTTGTTACACCTCAATCTTGGTGAGTCAGCGCAAAGGTGGAGCTAGAGGGGGGCCAGGGGGCCATGCTCCCCCCCCCCCCCCCCCGGAAAATTTTTATTAACAATACTCGTATATTCCTAAGGGCATGTTTGGTAAACTGTAATAGATATTGTAATGCAATAGTCATTCCTATGGTTTTTAGCTATTTTTTAGTTTGATTATGTTTTTATTAATAGTTATGGTTTAGCTATTCATTGTTATTCCTATGAATAAATAATCTTCAAAATGAAGAATAACTATTCCTCTTTAAGAGTGTTAGCATTGGGAGTGAAGAAGGTGTAAATAACCCTCCAGTTGCTATTTTACCAACCAACATCCCAAAAATCAAGTTTATCTGGGTATAAATTGCTATTTTTTTTAAGCAATCATGAATTTTTGGTGTTCTAATATACAATCTACTATAGCGAGTATGTTAAACCAAAATACTATATTTTATTATCTTCTTTCTCCTCCTCTCAAATCATCTACCTCTCCCTCTCTCACCTCTGTCACTCTTCTCTCTATCTCATCCTCCCTCTCGTCTCCACCTCTCCCACTCTTCTCCGTCTCCCTTTCTCATCTCTCCCCCTCTCACTCTCCTCTGCCTCCCTCTTTTATCTTTGCCTCCCTCTCACTTATCTTCGCCTTCCTCCCATCTCTAATTGTGGGTGTTTTTTTTTTTTTTTTTTTTTTTTTTTCTTTGGGGTTTGGATTATGGGTTTTGTGGGTTTCATGGTGGATTTTGTGTGTTTAGATTTGGGTTTTTGTTTGTATTTTCAGTGATGATGGTGGTGGTGTGTGTGCATCAGTGGTGGGTTTGGCGGTGGTGGTTATAGTGTTTTTTGTGGTTGGTAGTTATGGGTTGTGGTTCTGATTTGGTTTTTGTTTTGTTTTTTATTTGGGTTTGTGGGTATGGATTTAGCAGTGGTGGCTGTTGATGTTGGTGGTGGCGTTGTTGTTGTTGGATTTTAAGTAGTGGTAGTGGGCTATGAGGGTGGTGGCTGTTGTGGTTTAGGGTTTTTTTTTTTTTTTTTTTTGGTTTTGGCCATGAGATTCATTTTTGGATGGATATTGATTGTGATGGCGGTGGAGGTTGATTTTGATTGTGGTGGAGGCGGCTAGTTCGGTTGTGGGTGTGGAGGTTGGTTATCTTTGAGGTCGTGGTTGAAGAGAAAAAGAGACTAGAAGGAAAGAAAGAGAAAAGTATTTTATATTATTTGATTGTGTATTTTATATTATTTTATTGGATTGTAGGTAAAAATAAGAATTGAGATGTTGGTTGTATTGTTGAATGGACTGGTAAAATAGATAAAGTAATGTTTGGAGATGTAAAATATGTATTTTTTTTTTACATCTTTGGATGTTAATGCTCTAAAAGGGTTGTAATAGCTATTCCTTAGTAGGTGCAATAATTTTTAAAATTAATATATTTCTAAGTAAACAAACTTTCCATATCCATGTAACAATTATAAAAATAAAAAACTATAAAAAAATAACTTATCTCTCCCTCGATTTTTTTTAAATATTTTAAAAAAATTATATGAATAAGATATTTCCTAAATATACATCTTAAGTTTTATTCTAATGTTACAATTCACAACTAACTTTACGAATAAGTTTAGAAAGTAAAACATATTCTTGGTTCAATTAATTCTCTTTGAAAAAAATTATGTAGAACAACATTTAACAAATTTCCAAATTAAAAATATCCCAAAAAGGAAAAGCAAATTATCCAAAAAGGAAAAGATAATAATAAAAAAATAAACAAATTCTTTGTCAATCAAGAATCCTCTTCCAAGTTCCAATTAGAAGTACTCCTCCAGTCCTCCTAATGAAAAAAAATTAACAAGACAAAAAAAAAAAAAAAAAAAAAAAAAAAGAGGCTGTATTGCTTTAACATAAATCTGTCGTTTAAAAGAAAGGAAAAAGAAAAAAAAAAAAAAGAAAAAAAGAAAAAAAGAAAAAAACTGCTAGGTGCTTCTAGGCTCCATTTGGTGACTTACATCAACTCTGTTCACAAATCAATCAACACTGGTCTCTCTCTCTAGATCTCTCTCTCTCTCTCTCTCTCTCTCTCTCTCCCTTTTGTATTAATTTATTTTATATTTAGTTTGTTATGTAAATCTATATTGTTTGATTGATTGCAAATAGTTTATTATATATATATATATATATATATATATATTTTAAATGGATATATAACTAGTGTATAAAATTTAATTTTTAAATATCAAATTATGAGTAATTTTAAGGCAAAATTATTCACAATTGATGCATAATTTAAGATAAAAAGAGCTCAAAGGTCAAGTATTTCCATCTAAAAAGGCTCAAAGATGAGAATTGAAGAAATAACATATTGCTTCCTTAGGACGTTGTTCTTGATTAAGATGATTGAATATCCAATTAATGAAGAATTATGTCATGAATTTTTTTTTTAAAATTAGAAAAAATATAAAATTATAAATAAAAAACTCTTAATAATTTTTTTATATTTAGTTTGGCCTCTATGAAAAATTACTAGCTCTGCCATTGATTATAATGTATTAAGAAATAATTTTTTTTTTCTATGTTAATCGATAGTTTGTTAAATAGTAAATACTAAATGAATGCTTATAGAAAATATTTTGGCTAAATATTGCTTAAATTCGAGTTTATTTGGAATATTTTTTTGCATTTAGCATTAATTTTATAACAATTTCATTAGCTGTCACCTTTCTAAAATGATTTGGAAAAATAGCATCTCAAGTTTGTAAGACTCGAGTTTTAGTGTGCTGGCAGATAGTTGGCGTGGAGAATGTTCCACATGGAGCGTGAGCCTTTTAGGCTTGAGTTTTATAAAGAAAATATGGGTTTTACTGGGTTTGGGTTCTTTCTTCATCTTCATGTGGGTTCCTATTCAGATCTTCTATGCGTTTGGGTTCTTTCTTCTTCTTCATGTGGGTTCTTCTTTAGATCTTCTTCCTGGAGAAGGTTTTTGAGTGGTGGTCATTGTTGGAGGGGGGAACAAATTTGGTCTTTGCAGAAAGTGAAATTGCGGATTTCACGGTGAAAAACTTGGAGGGTCTGGTTTGATTTGGGTTAATTTTATGGAATTGAATGGTGGGTCAGTTATAATTTTGGGTTTTGTGTGTAATCGTTGGTGGGTTTGGTGGATGATTCTTCTTCTTCTTCTTCCTGTGGTTTTTCTTCTTTCGTTTCTGGTTGTTCTTCTTTTCCTTCTTCCATTTCTATTTCTTCTTCTTCTCCTACGTTTTTTGGAACTCGAGTCTTTAAGACTTGAGTTCCACATGGATTACTTGTCCACGTCATGCATGTAGCTTCATTGAACTTGAGCCTTATAAGCTTGAGATGGTATATTCCTAACTAGTTTTAAAGAGGAGCTTACTAACGAAGTAGTTTCCTCAAATCATGCTATGTAGCAAACATCCCCGTTTATTTGTGATATATGTATAACAACATGAGGAGAGAGGTAAACATTGGCAATTATGTTGTCGAAATTGTGAGAAAAAGTAGGAGAGAAGAGAGAAATGATTTGACTAGATGGAGGAGAGAGAAAAACCAATTTCGACAATAGCATTGTCAAAATTGCTACTACCCAATTTTTGTGCATGTATTTGACTGCCTAACTAGCCGAAAAGAAGAGAGAAAATTTTGATTTGTGGCAATCCAATTACCAAAATAGGAGGGAGAACAATTTGAATCGTAGCAATCCAATTGCCAAAAATAGGAGAGACAAAGGGCTCGTTTGTTGCTATTGTTTAAACAATAGTTTTTAGTGTTTAAAAAATACTACACGTATTTTTACACACTTTTTTACCCACACATATTTCGAAAAAATACAAACTACATTACTAGAAATCTTTTACTAAACGGGCCCAAAATATTTGTGGTGGCCCATATAAAATTGTTGTTACTCTACCACTTATCTTTTTTCACTGTAAAAAGTGCTTTGCTTTGGGCTTTTTAATTCTTAGGAGGTTATAATCGATGACGCAATATGCACCACATGAATCATGGATGATGTATTTTTTTTTTTTGGTCACATTAAGTGTTGGGTTAAAATGAATTGACCCCTTGCAATTAATTAATTAATTACCCAAGTTAATTGATTAGATCAAATTTCATGCAATAGCGTGGTAGCACAAACAAATCACCAAATTATTTAAATGCAGCGAAAAATAAATTTGACACATGCGATTTGTTTACAAGTGGAGAAAAACATTGAGGCAAAACCCCACAGGGTGATTTTAAGGTCATCACTCCCAAAAATCCACTATTGTCAAATACAAGCGGTTACAAGAATAAGGAATCTTTCCAAACCCTTTGGCCTATATCGAAATACCAACCTACAATTGAACCTTTACCCCAGTACCCAATTGGACTTGTATTGTAGCGGCAATCTTTCCCTTGATGCACGAATCCCAGTACGTGACTAACCAATGTGCATGGATCCCAGTATGTGACTAACTCCAGCAACTTGAAGAGGTTGTTAGCGGTAAGTTCTTCAACGATGAAGATCAGGAATCTCCTTGGTCACAAAACCCTTAGCGTAAAGACACAATAGCTTCTTGAGAGAATAATGAACTAGGTCACTTTTTGCATGCACGACGGCCTTTAAAATAAGCTTTATATATGTCTATGATTATGAGAAAAGAAACCCTATACAAATATTTCAGATCTGGAAGTTCTAATTTCGTAAGTCTCGACAGAAATAGCTTATGTTGGGCTTCAGTCGAGTTGACTATAAACCTCAATAGAAGTCTTTCTGTTGAGATTGCTGTCAAGATTTAATGAAAAACTTTGTTAGGACATATGTGGTTCACTTGTTAAGAACATATGTCATTCTTTTATGTAACTGGCTAATCCTTTGACAAAACGCACTTTACTTGTATTTGGATAGTTCTAGGTGTTTTTAATACTTCAAGAAACTGTGTTTCAAGATTAAGTGTTAAAGTCATCAAGTCTGTCCAAGAAACAAGTAGAAGAAGTGCAAGTTCATTAAATCTCAACAGCTAGCTTGACAGCTAGCTTGTGTCGAGGTTTAGAAAGCTGCTCAAGCCTATGTGCTCGACAGTTGCTCGACACCTCCTATCTATCGAGGTTTATGAATTTCAGAATTTTGATATGATTTTATTGGAATCTGTGAATGTGTCTTTAGGCTTTCTTTTCTCCTAAACCTAGATATATAAAAGGATTGTTTTAAGGGTCGTAAAAAAGTACACAAGTTGCACAAGCATTGAGCAAAGTCTGTTCAAACAATTTGTGACTAGAGACAAAGTTTTGCCTTAGTTCATCATTTTTGAAGAAGTTGCTATGTATGTGCACCTTTGGCTTTTGTGACCAAGCATCTTCTTGATCTTCATCGTGAATGAATTGAAAAAATTTGCAGTCAACAACACTTTCTAGTTGGTGTTTGAAGTCGCGTACTGGGATCCGCGCAATTGGTTAGTCACGTACTTAGGAGTTGTACATCAAAAAGGGAAATTGTCACTACAAAACAAGTCCAATTAGGTATTGGGGTAAGGGTTCAACTGTAGGTTGGTATAAGGTACCGAGATTCCTTTACTTGTATCCGCTTGTTGTGATAATAGTGGAGTTTCGGGAGTGGTGACCTGAAAATCACCCGGTCGGGTTTTTGCCGTTAGGCTTTCCCCATTCGTAAACAAATCTCTGTGTTATTTATTTTTCACTGCATAATTAGTTTATTGGTGATTTGTTTGTGTTACCATACACTTTGCATGTTAATTAACTTAATTAATTCACTTGGCTAAATTAATTGGTTAATTTATCACAAGGGGTCAATTCGTTTTTGGCCTATCAAACTTTTCTTCACTTGTTTCTTGGTCAGATTTTCATGGCTTTAACACTTAACTTGAACAATATGTTTCTTGAAGTTTTAAACCTATCCTAGATCTACCCAATTACAAATAAAATGCATTTTTTCAAAGGATTAGCTAATTACATAAAATATGTCCCTAACATTAAGCTAGCTCATTCTAGAGTATAAGGCTGCATTTGGCTCAATGTAAATTGAATTCTGAGTGTAAAATGAATGCAAGGGAAAATGAATTCCCGTAAAGAAAATGAAATCTGGGAGTTTGGTTTTGTAATGGAAAATAGTCTGGAAAACAATTTTTCGTGTTTGGTACCATTTTGAAAATTCTATTTTTCTACAAATGCTTCGCATTTTCTCAGCCATTTTCTCAGCTTCCAAATAAATTTCATAATAGAAAATTTTAAAATATACACTTAACCAAAAATCAAAATAAAATTAGTTATTCACAATATATACATGATATACTCGGCGAGAGGAGGAAGAAAGAGTGAGAGATTGAGGGAAAGAGAGACAGATTGGGAAAGAGAGAGATCGGCACCAACGGAGGACGGTGGTGGCCAGATTGGGAAAGAGAGAGATTTGTACCAATGGAGGACGGTGGTAACTAGATCGGGTGGGTGTGGGTTTGCCGAAATGAGGATTGGGTTATGTGGGTAGATGGGTAGCTTGGATGTAGATCAGAGCTTATGGAGGAGGGTAGCTTGGATGATGGCGGGGGTGGATGATGGCAGTGGTGGATCGGAGATGTGCAGCGGTGGAGCATGGTGGTGAGGTTGAGTGGGAAGAAAAGATGGAGAAATCTCACCATTGAGTGGAGGAAATGGACGACTTGGGTGGTTAGAGCTGAGCCTTGTCATGTCGGTGCGTGTGAGGTGGTGCCGGAGCAATGCTATTGCCGAGATGGATGAGTGGTCATAGCTGAGCTTTGGAGAGAGTGTGCATTGAGAGTGAGGCATGTGAGGAGTGAGAGGAGAGTGTAAATGGTTTGAAGGTAAAATAACTATGTAAACCATTTTATAGGTGAAGGGGGTCTTTTTCTGGTCAAAGTGTAAATGAAATTCCATTTGACCGCATTTACCAGTGGAGCCAAACGCACACATGGGTGTAAAACATTTTCCGGAAATCATTTACACCCAAAACAAACACAGCCTAAACTACATTAATTATCAGATACACACTACTTTCAATAGTATTATTTTTTTAATTCAGAACTTGTCCTCTAGGACAAGTTGTGAATGCTTGTTGACAACAAAGAAAAGGCTATAAAAAACATGAAAACGTTCATTCTTATCTCTTCTTCACTTTCATCGACCTCTAGCTCTCTCTCTACAAAGAAAAAAAAATAATGGAAATTTCTCTGGACAAAGTTGCCACCTCCGTTCTTTTTGTTATAATGACAATGTTGTCATGCATGATTCTGAATTGGGTGTGGTTAAGACCAAAATATTTAGAGAGGTGCTTGGGAAAGAAAGATCTTGTGGGCAATTCCTGTAGACTTTTCTTTGGGGACTCGAAGGATAGATCTGTGATGATAAAGCAAGCTTGTTCTAAACCCATAGACCTCTCTGATGATATTTTGCCACTTGTCCTCCCCTTTGATCATCACACAGTGAAGCATTATGGTATGTATGTCCACACTAAACTTAATTACCTAAAGTTTTTGTTGCTGCAAACACAAATTATATCTCACTCAATTCATAACAATAAAGTATGCATGGTTGTTTAAGTCCTGTAACTTCTATTTAAAAGCTTCCAACTATGAATTAGCTTATTCCCAAAATCACTGGCGGCTCTACATGTTACTCAGGGTGGTCACATGACCACCTTGAATTGATTTTTTTTTTTTTTTTTTTGGGTTAATACCTTAAAATTTTTGAATTTTAAATTAATATGGGTTGTTGACCACCCTAGAAAAAAAATCTTGACTACCCTGAAAAAAACTTGAACACCCTAAATAAAAATTTGAGTCCATTAAAAATAAATTTTGATCTCTCCAAAATTTTGGTCCGTTGAAGGTTGAACCAAAGAATTTCAAAAAATGCATTTTTTACAACATTTTCACAAATAAATCTTAAGTAGCAAGTTGCTACTGGCTGTTATTAGTAGACAAAAAAGTGACTTTTGTGGTAGGTTCAAATTAGAACTAGTAAAAACTGCTTATCTAGGATTTGTTATAAAATTGTTGTGAAAATATTGCGAATGTAACACTTCTCAAAAATTTCCCAAACAAATACAATTTAGCCTAAAAGCCCTAATCAAATGTTTAATTGTGATTTTTAAATTGTGTTCTCAAAAGACACACATTTTTAAATGGCTAGTCTATTAGTGTTTATTTTAGTCTTTAGCTAAATTTGTTGGATTTATGTGATATATTTTGTACATACGCATATGCACTAAATTAAGTAATGCCTGAATACTTTATTGAATAAGATTAATATAACAGTTGAATGCCTAAATTGAATATATTGAATGAACTTATAGTTTACCCTTTATTATTTTGCACCATGAATAAATTTCTTATAAAGAAATCACTTGTATTGCAAGATTAATATTCTAAGCAAAATTGTATTGACTTTAATAATTTTCTTTCAGATCATAGGCCATGAGAAAATGTCTCATCTTTTCATCCTAATGATTAGGTTGAAATAAGAAGAGCATATTTACAAAGAGGTTTTTGTCAACTTCTTGGCCATGCTTTCCCTAAAAAAGAAATTAATGGAGTATTGTGTTGATTTAATACTAATTAGTTAAAAAAAAAAAGATGATGTATTTTGTTTATATTGTTACTTATTAGGCAAGATGTTCGTAATTGGATGGGATATTAGTAGTTTAATGATTGTTTGGTTGTATACATTCAAAATGATGCAATTGATAGAATTGATAATGAAACTATCATACATCAATTTCAAAATATAAAAGCTCGTAGAATAAAATTTTAAAGATTTATGTATTTGCGCTTTTTTGTGATATCGATATATTCAAATTTTATTTTATTAAATTTTGTTTAATTTCAGTTTTTTAATGACCACTCTGAGAAAAATTACTAGAGCTGCCAAAATCTTAAATCCAAACTAGGCAAACTAGACCGATTGATTAAACTACAAAACTAGAATCTAAATTGTTAGTGGTGGAGCATATTTTTTTTGAGGTAAAGCTAGTAACATTTGCCCATTAATAATAATCAGTAACAAACTTTCATGATTTGTTGTGAAAATATTGTGGACATATTATTTTTTTTTTAAATATCAAAATTTCTTCTAACCTTCGTGAACATATGCAGGCAAGAATTCTTTTACATGGTTTGGCCCAAGACCCTGTGTAAACATTATGAGCCTTGAACAAATCAAAGATGTTTTCACCAAGATAGGTGACTTATGGGAGTAGTAAACTATGAGGGTGAAAAATGGGCTAAACACAGAAAGATTATCAATCCTGCTTTCCATTTAAAGAAGCTGAAGGTTATATATTACATTTCTTATCTTTTTAAATCCATGTGGAATCAATAGTTGTGTCCAAATTAGATTATTGTTATCACTTTAATAAAAAATGTTGTACCTTAGTCTGGAAGCATGATTAACTTTAAAGTGAAATTGTACAAATCACCAAGTTCAACACAAAAACACTTCTGTACTGAACTCTATAGCATCGTTTCAAATGTTCGTCTGGCACATGTTAGTGATCAAAAAACTTATAGGTATAGACGTATAGTACAATAATCACAATAGGGAATTGTTTGTGTTTTGGTTATGAATAATGCTACAGACACAAATTATTTTACAAACTAATGATATTGTGAGTAATTATTAGTAAGTGAAAAGATGATGTTAGTAATGGACTCAGATGAGAACCAATAAAAATTTGTCATATCAATAATTGTAAAAATGTTGTAAAATAGTTTATGGTTGTAGCAGTCCTCATAACTTAAAAGTGACAATATTTTTTGAGATTGGTAGTTAATGGGAGAAGTAGGGTTCAAACTACATACACTAGTCACCACAAAGAATATAATTATTGAAAGATACTACCTTTCATTAATTAATTCAAAGTCATAATAGAAAATACTACCTTTGATCTATTGGATAAAATATGGTTGACCGAAAATGTTGTGTGCAAATAAAATTCTAGGTACATTCAAACATCAGTAAATACTACTACCAAATAATATTATATGTACATTTTCATCTAAAAAAAAAAAAAAACAACAACAACAACAAAGTTTATATGTCCATTCAAACTTTCAAATATGACTAATAACTATTAAATTTAAACTTAGATTCTTGTTTGCTCAAATGGGAAAAGTTTGACTCCTATCTACACCCAAATATATATTTTTTAATAGTATCTTGGTTTAATAGTAAAGAATAATTATCATAGGTGGATGCTATAAATTTTAAATTCTATCTCTAAAAAAAAAAAAAATGTCTATAGCAATCAAATTAAAAAAGAAAAGAGAAGAAAAGAAATAGTTATAAAAGAGAAGAAAAAAAATAGTTATAATGAATTTAACTACTTTGAATTCTTTATATAAATGAAAGGGTAATTTTTGTTGGCAATTTGGCATATATAACAAACCGCATGTATATTAAAAAGGTAGTTGGGATTCTATCAAAAACAATATAGAGTAATAATATACACATAACATTTTTTTACTGTTATTGAAGTGGTAAGTTATTAGTGATTTTTCTCTTTAAAAAAATGATTATTGATTTTTATATGGGCTATACATCATTAATAACTTGTCATTTGCAACAGCTATGAAAAAATTTGTGAAGAAAGTTATGTATGGAGATTTGTTGAACAAAATAATGCAAATTATCTTGTATCTATTTCTCATAATTTAAACTATTCACATTGCGATTGCTATAGCTTATGTTACCTGCATTTTATCAAAGTTGCATTGATATGATTAGCCAATAGGAGATGCTAATCTCTGAAGATGGATCGTGCGAGATAGACGTATGGCCTGTTAGGTTCTAAGGTCTTAGGATTTTATGTATTTAGAACTCTAATTTGTAATGTTGGCAAACCATGATCAAAACATTGTATTTAGTCTTCTTTAGACTTGCTCAAAGTTGGTTTAATATTGTAAAGTTGGAATCGAGTGGCTGCAGAAGTACTTGGGACTTTCGGCCTGGCTCGATCGATCGAAGAATAGACTCGATCGATCGAAAATCGCACAGGTTGAATTTTTCTGCAGGTTTTCCAACTCAGCCCTACTTCATTAAATGTTTAGGGTTTTGTGTTTTTACCCTAGGTATATAAACTAAACCCTAGCCACGTTTTTGAGGGTTGTCCATATTGCTTTGTTGCTCATACATTGCTGTTTTGTGTGAATCTCGTGTGAGATCTTTGAGGAGACTTCCTTTACACAAAACTTAGGGTTTTCAAGGTAGAGATGATTTCAACATCTTGAAGATCATTACTGTTGCAACCATTGGAACTTAAAAGAAAAGCAAGCGGGGAGCTTGTAACTGATTGAAGAAAGAAGTAATCCATGGATTCGGAGCCTGCGCGTGGTCGTGTCAGGAAGTTTTACTGGTGGGTAGCATTAGGAAGTCGAGCGGGGAGCTTGTAGTCCTTCTGTAAGAACTTCAATTCTTTCATAGTGAATTCTGTTATGCCTTGAGGATCGGTGGGTCAAATCCTCCCCAGGTTTTTACCGAGTGGTTTCTTGGGTGATCATATCTTGTGTTATTTATTTTCCGCTGCTTTATATCTTGATATGATTATTTGATTGCTTTAACCTAGAATTGCATAATTTGACTAAGTAACAACTTGGCTAATTAATCTAGGCTACACAATCTGTGTGTTTAAGGGGTCTAAATTTCCATCATGGCCTTATCTTGAAAACTTGTCAAGCAATGTGATTTCAAGAACAACATTTGGAAGTAGCTATAAAGAAGGGAAAAGAATATTTGAACTCCAAAAAAAGCAAGCACAACTCGTTGTAAAAGTAGGACAATCTGTATACTTTCCAGGACTAAAACAAAAAAAGTCAAATTTGATTTTTACCCCAAAATTTGGTTTCTTACCCCCCCCCCCCCCCACACAAAAAAAAAAGTCAAATTAGATTTTTATTGAGATAGGATTAACCAATTACAATTATTTTATATGTTATATAGGTTGAAATTCTATAATATCTATTAAAAAATATATATGTGCTAATTTTTTTTTGGATAGGAATGTGCTATTTTTTAATACAACAAAGCTTTCAACGAATTTCAACTTATACTTCACCCACCTTTCAAAAAAAAATTCTCATGCATCTGAAGTCTAATCATGGTT
Organism: Quercus variabilis; assembly: GCA_030445155.1. NCBI lineage: Eukaryota > Viridiplantae > Streptophyta > Magnoliopsida > Fagales > Fagaceae > Quercus > Quercus variabilis. The sequence continues at coordinate 13,885,175 of CP129446.1, read as the reverse complement.
TTAAAAACTGGTATGGTCAAAAAATTGATTTTGGCCCTAGTTCCCAGTTCAACCGGGGTTTTGACCAATTTTGGGTGATTTTATTGGATCAGATTGATTCTAGTTCTTAGTTGAACCAGTTCGTCCTGTTCAGTTTTTAAAATCGTGCATCCAATGAAGAAAAAAATTCCAAATGTTATTATTTATTTAGAAATGAAATTGGTTATAACCTACTTTCCTAAACATCAATCTCATCAAACACAAAAATTAATGGAGATCATCACAATATAATTAATACAATTTTTGTTTCTCTGTCTTCAATCTTCGCAATTTACTAATAGCTAATATTTACACATGCAAGTTTCTACCAAGATGCATAAGAGGATGAAGGAAATTGAAAGAGAAGTACAAGATTTACTAATGGGAATCATTAACAAAAGGGAGAAGGTAGGCAAAGATAGAAATGATGACTTTAGGCATACTTATGGAATCAAATTCTAGAGTGATTAAGGAATTTGGTAACAAGAAGAGTGCCAAAATGAGTATTAAGGATGTGATTGAGGAATGTAAGCTTTTTTACTTTCCTGGGCAAGAGACAACCTCAGTTTACTTGTTTCGACAATGGTTTTGTTGAGTAAGTATCCAAATTGGCAAGCTCGTGCAAGAGAAGAGGTTTTTCAAATCTTTGGAAAGAACAAACCTCACTTTGATGGGTTAGCTCACCTTAAATTAGTAAGTATTCCCTAAAGATTTTTATTTTTCTTTATTTTCCTATAAAATTTATATGTAATGTCTTTCCAAGTTGAAATATTCACATCCATGAAGATTCATGTCAATAATAGTTAATTGATCGAGTAAAAGCCATTTTCTATTGAGCTCATGATAGTTAGCATATTCATCTTTTGTTAGAGTTAGTAGTATAGACTATAGACCACTCATTTGAGTGCAAACCTCAAATTTGATTAGGTTTGTAGATTGAGTAATAAATCTTGTTTCAAATTTTATCTATCATAAATGAACTTCAAAATCCCTCATATACTCTTCAAGAGGAAAATTTAATGAACTTATTTTATTTTATTTTACTAAATTCTTTAAGAAATGCACTTTGGTAGTAGTTGGTTATCCATGGCATAGGTAACAATGATATTGAATAAGGCTCTGAGGTTGTACCCACCAGCAGCTTCGCTACATCGAATAGTTCACAAGGAAACCAGCCTGGGAAATTTGATAATACCAGCTGGAGTGGAGATTGTTCTACCAACAATCTTAGTCCACCATGATTATGAACTGTGGGGTGAGAGTGCAAATCAGTTTAACCCGAAGAGATTTCCAGAAGGCATTTCAATGGCAACAAAGGGCCAATTATCATTCTTCCTGTTTGGTGGGGGTCCTAGGATATGCGTTGGTCAAAACTTTGCTCTAATAGAAACCAAGATGGCTTTGTCACTCATTTTGCAAAACTTTTCATTTGGGACCTCCTCATCCTATGCTTGTGCTCCTTGCTCAATCAAAACTGTTCAACCTCAATTTGGCACTCACATTATATTACATAAGATATAGTGCCAAAAAGTAGTTCCAGTTAAACAAGATTTATCACCATTGTGCCTTGTGGCTTATTTGGGGGGTTGTATTTACTATCTAGTGATTAAAAACTCATTTTCTAAAGAATAAGAAACAAGATATTATGATTTCCATTCTATTATGTTTGTGTTTGTACATCCATTATTGCATTAATTGAAGGAATCAATGTTGAATAATGTTAAAAAAAAATTAGAAAAAGACATCATTATTATTAGTAATTTTTCATTTTTAAAGTAAAATATTAATATTTTAAATCCTACCCAAATTAAAAACCCTTCTACTAATTCTAAGATCCCGATTTTAAACAACCTGTTGACATCTCATTTTGCAACTCGCATTTAATCTCACATGGAGGGTAAAAGGGTAATTTCACCTTGGAAATGGGTAATCGTAATTGTGGCCATTAGATCCTTAACTTCATTTTATCAAAATGATCTTGATGTTGTAACGATCAAATCGATTGCTCATAAGCCCTAATCGAACAATCAAATTGAAAGTTATTATCAAATCAAGTTTTAATGGCTGAGATGTGCTATCACAAATTGAGTCCGATTATATATAATTATGAACAATTGATTCCAATTGGTTATAATTTTAATCAATTTGAGATAAATGATGTGTCATAATTTGATTGGCTAGGACTATATTTTATGGTAAGGTTGCATACACTTAATTAATTAGATAGTCAAACATTAATTATTCAATGAGTAATTTGTGTGATTATCTTTTTAATTAGGGTAAATTTGGAACTAATTAAGTTTGAAATGAGAGTGATTGGAGCCTATTCATGTTAATTGAAAACTAATCTGGGACTTATTAATGTTAATTGTGTTGAAATTATTTTTATAATAAATGACCTTTGCTCACCATTTCATTGATAGCTCTTAGAATATTTTGAATTTGTGAATGAGGTTAATTTTCCCAGAATCTAGACATCCGAGGCTTCAATTTGAGCACAAGAACAAGACAATTCCAATAAGAATTGATTAAGATAGGATTTTTTGAATTTGGCTCCGCAGGCTGTTACGGGAAATCCGAATTTTGCTTGCTCAATTCTCCCACCAATCTCTACATTTAATGCACTAAATTTTCTCAAAGTCTAAAATAATGCATGATTCTTTTTGATCCTTTTTCAACTCTCATTAAATGACCTTCCATTCATATTTTCTCCACCATTATTATATAAACCTTCCACTCCTCCATTCCAAAGCATGCAGAAAAACTCTATCTCTTCTCCTCTTTTGAGTTCTAGTGAAGTAGAGTAGTCTTATCATATCTTGGCCTTCCTTAGACTCAAGGTATTGAGTGAGACTCACTCTTCCTCTCCTAGTTCTTCTTATCTACTCCACCCTTAGGATCTCCATCAAGAGCCTTCTCCTCCACCGTGTGAATCTTATATGCAGGTATAATCTCTTCCCCTAACTTGTTTTTTATATTATTATGATGAGATTAAGATTTGACCATGCTAGTGTTTATTTAATTTCCTTGAATATATTTGAATGTTTTTAAATGTTCGTATGTGTTCTTCACATGTTCTTGGTTGTTCATCACATGTTCATGCATAACACTAGCTTTGATCTTAAATCTATATCAAAAATATGAAAAACATGTTTGTTTCATAACTTTCTCAAATCCTTAAATCTAGGATATCACCATTCACACACATTCACCAGAATTTATTTTCCAATCCAAATGCAATATTTAATAAATTGAATTAGGATTTATCATATGCAAGCACATTAAATTTAACATGCAAATTGATTAGCATATTGGATGATATGATATGAATATTAGTCACCATAGTTTAGAAGACCGGTTTCACTGGGCAAGATAGGTGCTTAATACCTTCCCATCTTGTAACATAGCCTTCGAAATTAGATCAAGAATTGATAGATCAATGCTTATCCATGTAATTTTTAATTTCTAGATTGTAACTAGAAATCAAAGCCATGTACTTTATCTTAAATTGTATTTAGGACCAAAGCGATGTAATTTCTTATGATCAATGTAAATTCATTTGCAAATCACAAAATAAGGAATTTTTCAATTTTGGTTTTCTTATTTATTCCAATAATTAAATAAGTGATGACTTCATTGTAAAACCCTTAATCTAAAGGGGAAAATATAATTAGTTGAACCTCCATTTTGAGAGACAATAACACGACTCCACTCATTCATATGGGTTTGGCCTAACACTAAAAAACGGGTTGGGGGCACAGTCTTTCACAATGATGACTCTACTGGGGATATTGAGGACTAAGCTTCAATTAGGTTGTGATGGCCAACCATGTCATTGTTTGTTTATTGCTTTTTTTATATATAATATGTCATTATATTGCGTGTCATGCATCATTTGCTTGAATAAAGTTAATTTTATTTGTGTGTAAGCTTGAAAGCCCGATAGTATTAGCAGTGGATTGTGGTCTTCCTAAAACTTACATACCCAGTGGTGAACCTCACACCCGCCGCGACAAGGATCACTGTGGTTATGCCATGGTAGTTCATAGGGACAAACTATATTGTTTGGACTAACGCGGCGTTCCTAGTGTCACAAGTTGGGAGGTACGACGTCTTAACTTGTGGAGGACCTTTAACCTACCTTCTACCCATGTTGTAATGACCCATAGAACTTACCTTTAAATTGGCGCATGTAAATTGCATTTCATTACACGTGTGTGGCTGTTGTTTGAACCATGATGACTCAAGGCCAATGCTTGAGCTCATTATAATTTTTTGAACCTTGTTTGTTGTGAAGGAACTCATTCCCAAAGCCTATGATTGAACTCTACTTATTATGGAAACCCAAAATTGTTTTTTGAATCATTCTAAGCCCATCGCTTGAGCCCATCAAAGGTGTATATGCATGATCAACATCAATGGCCAAAAGCTCACAAGATGCATGCCTTCCAAATGTAAGGTTCAAGCCTTCCAAAAGATCATAATCAAGGTTCAAGCCCACCAAGTCTTAGGCATCCTCAATGGACCAAGAAGAAGCAAGCAGCGCAACTTTGCCTCACTCCACATTTGGTTTGCAACATCATGGTTAAGCTTAAAGTTTGTTTGTTTGTTTATTCCATTTTTCTATGTGTCTTTGAATTCTAGAAATCCATGTAGCATTTAATGTACTTTGTTCATGTATATATTTTAAAAAAAATTCCCCAAAAAAAAAAAAAAAGAATGAAGATTCCCAAATGTTTCCCAAAAAAGAAAAGAAAAAAAGAAAAAAAAATTAAAATGAAAAAGTGTTTGGACTAGGGCCATTGGGCCTTTGAGTCATTTAAAACTAGGGCCATTAATATTCCTTATGACATTTTCAAAAAGGCCCAAATTTTTTTTTTTCTTTCAGGGATTTCGATATAAAAAAAAAAAAAAAAATCTCTTTTTTAAAATGGTACATGAGGATTCCTTGGACAAAATTTTTTCTAAATCTTGATGTTTAAATGCCTGAGCAATTAACTTGTACCAAGGAGTGATTAATTTTGCAAAGTTGAATTTATTCAACTATGTGTTGGCTTTATTCTGTGCCAAATTTGCTTGTAATTCATCATTTAGAAACCAAGTATTTAGGTCAGAATAATGTAAGGGTTGTGTGTGAGAGAGTGTGAAAATTTGATCAAGAGTGTGCAACAAGAAGGTGACTCGCGATTGACTCACGAGTAGTGACTTGCCAAAATGAAGCACATGTGTGAAGCATGCGGGAATATGAAGAGTCAGATTGGTTAGATCACTACAGGACAAAAAGTATAGTCTAGCATAGTTTGGTAATTGGCGATTGGAACTTGTGACTCATCCCAGTCGCGAAATGACTCGCCAGTACACCCTATTTTGTTAAAAAATGACTTTTCATATTCCATCTCATACTCTACTATAAATACCCTTATACACATGAAATGTAAAGTAGAGAAAGAGCTTTCAAAGAGAATTTTGAGAGAGAAACCTTATAGAAAAATAAGATTGATTCATCCATAATCTTAAACATTTGATTCTCAAAATTTCTCTACTCTCACCCTCTCTATTGTCATACCCTTGAGAGGATTATAAATCAAAGCCTTACCTCACCAAATTCAGAGTAGTGAGAAGGTTCTTGGTGTTTAGGAAGCAGTTCAAGAGAGAACCAATTCATATTGGTTAATGTAATGGGCTAATCATGGGATTTGGAAAGTTAGAGAAGATACGGTTCGGCGTAACCTTATTGGAGTAAGAAACTTGGAGGGCTTAGGTGCATTGGGTAGATTAGGCTTGAAGGGTCTATTGCTATTCATGTATCCTAACTGATTTTTTAATGGATAATTTACCACTTGGAGGGCGGTGGAGAGGTTTTTCAATGAGTTCTTCGGTTTTCTCTTCGATAACACGTGCCGGTGTTATCATGTGTTGCATCTCTCTTTCCTTTACTCTTATCTTTTAATTTATGTTGGTTGTAATTAATTAATGGCTGAGAGTAATTTGATATTCTGGGTATTGCTTTTATTTCATATTCTGCACATACATTGTTTGAATATAAGCTTGTATTGGATATTTTGTTTTTAGGGGTCTAAATATTCATAAGTGTTTTATACATTTAGTGAGTTTTCAAATTTCATTTGATCCATGTAAATACTTTTGCTACTTGACTTAAAATATAAGAAGAAATAGTTTTAAAAAGCAATCAAAGAAAATATATCCATCAGAAAATTCAAAATCTCATGCATTCAATCTAAATTGTTAGGGCATATGTGAATCATGTTAGGAACATATGTCAATATAGAATTGGGTAATCCTTTGATAAAATGCACTTTACTTATATTTGGCTAGATCTAGGATGTGTTTAATGCTTTAAGGAATAAAGTTTCAAATTTAAGTGTTTAAACCATGCAAGTTTGTCCAAAAATCAAGTGGAGAAGTGCTAGATTTTAAAGCTCGATAGTTAGCTTGATAGTTAGTATCTATTGAGGTTTAAAAAGCTGTTTCAGTTTGATGCTTGACAGCTTCTCGATAGACAGAGTATCTGTCGAGGTTTATGAAAATCAGTTTTTCAAAGCTAATTTCACTCCAACCTTGAATAGATGTTTGAGCATTCTTTTCTCACAACCCTAAACATATATAAGGATTGTTTTAAGGGACATCACAGCTAATGCAACTCAATGCAAAAGTTTTTTCACAAGCATATTATGAACTGGAGACATATGCCCTATTTCATCTTTCTCTTCAAAAAGTTGCTGTGTTTGTACACTATAGGGTTTTGTAACTAAGGAGCTTCATGATCTTTATTGTGTTAAAGAACTGAAGAATTTTGTAGCCAATATCTTTCTCAAGTTGATGAGTAAGCCGCGTACTGGGATTTGCGCATGGAATTGGTTAGTCACGTACTGGAAGCCACACATTGAAAGGAGAGATTGTTACTACAGAACAAGTCTAATTAGGTATTGGGGTAAGGGTTCAACTATAGGTTGGTATAAGGTACTGGGATTCCTTTACTTGTAACCGCTTGTTGTAATAATAGTGAATTCTCGGGAGTAGTGATCTTAAAATCACCTGGTCGGGTTTTTGCCATATAGGTTTTCTCCATTCATAAACAAATCACCTTGTAAATTTATTTTTCACTGCATTGTAATTTAATTGGTAATTTGTTTGTGCTACCACGCTTGTTGCATGCTAATTAATTAATTAATTAAATTGGTTAATTAATTAGTTAATTCATCACAAGGGGTCAATACATTCTTAGCCTATCACAAATCTCTGAAGTCTTTAGTTTCACAACATTAGAGCATTTGTACTTTTTCTTTTAAGATGGATTTATTAAAAGAGTTCGAGTTACTATGCCTACAAGCAATCATTACTAGGGATAGGAGGCAATCTTTAGTTAATGAATTTGTCTCCTAAAATTTAATTTTGTTAGTCGAATTTTGACTATTATTGTTGTGGGGTCTGAAAGTTTGATAGCATTGGCCTATTTCACACCCAGCCTAAGGCCTATGCCGAGGATGGAGAATTGCCCGAGGACGTTGTGTTGAGGCCTGGGCTATAAGGACCTCGCCAAGGATGACCCTGTCCTCGGCGAACCGAGGACAACACAAAGTGGGAGGACAAGCCCAGGACGGGTTGTCATCTCCACAATAAATGCGCTCACTTAATCCCCTGACCGCCCTAATGGAGATGTGACTCCTGGACAGGGTAACCTTGGCCACTACAAATCACATGATTATTGATAACACAGCTGATGGGACGAACGGTCAGAAGGGAAGCACACGGATGATCAACAGGTGGAAGAAAGAGATGGTGAGAAGAGGGCTATATAAGGGGAACCAAATAGAACAGTAGAGGGAGGAGGACTGGTGTAAAGGAGGATCCTCGGAGGAACGCCGAGGAGGAACCTTGATGAATAATCTTAGTGTGCTAGCCTTCAACGGGTGGAGATCCTATTTTGGTGCGTTGTCCGTTTGTTAGGGCCTAGTCCTTGAACCCACTCTCTAAAAATTTATTGTTTGGGCTTGTTGGACCATTTTTCCTTTTGATTTCAGAAGGCTTTTCCAAATTGAGTCCCCACAATTGGCGCTGTCTGTGCGGAGGACTAGGGTGTTAGTAGGCACAACGGCTAGCGATTTCCTCCGTTGGGGGCTTGCGCAAGATACCCCAATTTAAAAAAAAAAAAAAATGAAGTAACAACCAACAATAATGCTTTTGCACAAGATATGATCGTTGCAGGAAAGTAAGAAATTCGAAGAAGAGGAGAAGGAAACAAACACAACAACATTTTATTAATCGAAAAGCAAATACAAAATACAAACAGAGGCTCAGACAGGCGTGTTTTAAAGCTAAGGCTACAAACAAAGGCCCAGACGGGCCTGTTCTAAAACTAACTTCAGGGAAGGGGGCTGAGGCAGGCTTGTTTTAAGGTTGCCAACGACCCCCGGGCCTGTGCGGATGGTGCTGGCGAGAAGAGATGAGCAGATGCATGGGCATCTAACGACCTTTCCCCATGATGTTCCCTTGATTCTCTCCAAGACCCACATTTGTTGGCCGTTGGAGAAGGCAACACTCGGGCACCAGATATGACATGATCTTGTGAGCTTCCACCGATGGACAAGCCAGGTGCAAGTCGCTGTCGGTCTGAAGGACAGGCATGGGTGCGCACCGGAGAAGGGCGTTACGTACTTCAGGGACTCCCCTCCAGACCGCCATGCACAACACCATCGAGATGATGCCCAAACTCTGCCGGGCCAGAAGTCTGGTGCAGGTTACAGCCATAACGGCTCTCAGCCGAGGAAGGAGGACCATTGGCTTGTGTGCCCTCACTCCTATCCAAGGCCGCCCCGTTCCTTTAAACTCTTGTCACAATCCTTGCAGGGTTATTGAAGGGGCTTGGAGAGCAGGAGGGACACGTTTCTTGTTTTGTTAGGGGATTCATGGAATGCGGAAGGATGTTCCCCCCTCCCCCCCCCCAAGGGAGCCTTATATAGAATATGGAGGTTCGTGGGAATTGATCCACACTAAATTCAAGAGAAAAGGGTTATCAGCAGCATTAATCCTAACCAAATTCCAAGGAGGCCGTAAATCGTTGGATATACATCAATCCACAAGGATATTTATGAGGGCACGTCTCGTGCATCGAAACGTTAGAAGCGGAATGCGAGCAGTTAGGGGATGCCTCGTAATTGAGAAGGGCGAAAGCTTGAACGAAAAAAGGGGTTACTGCCACGCGTAAAGTTAGAAATCTGAACCACCCCTGCTCGGGACACCGTGGGGTCAGCGATCCGACCTGAGGCCCTCCTTCTAGCGCCAAAAAAAAAAATTTTTTATTTTTTTGGTGTTAGACAGAACCAAGGCCTTGTATGGTCCTCGGACTCAAGCCTATGGGGAAATTAACCACTTCAAAAAAGATACTAAAGGTTAGACAGAACCAAGGCCTTGTATGGTTCTCAGACTCAAGCCTTTAGGGAAACTAACCACTTCAAAAAAGATCCTAAATGTTAGACAGAACCAAGGCCATGCATGGTCCTTGGACTCAAGCCTATGGGGAAACTAACTACTTCAAAAAAGATTCTAAGTGTTAGACAGAACCAAGACCTTGCATGGTCCTCAGACCCAAGCCTATGGGGAAACTAATCACTTCAAAAAAGATTCTAAGTGTTAGACAGATCCAAGGCCTTGCATGGTCCTCGGACCTAAGCCTATAGGGAAACTAATTACTTTAAAAAAGATCCTAAATGTTAGACAGAACGAAGGCCTTGCATGGTTCTCGGACTCAAGCCTATGGGGAAACTAACCACTTCAAAAAAGATCCTAAATGTTAGACAGAACCAAGGCCTTGCATGGTCGTTGGACTCAAGCCTATGGAGAAACTAACTGCTTCAAAAAAGATTCTAAGTGTTAGACAGAACTAAGGCCTTGCATGGTCCTCGGACTCAAGCTTATGGGGGAAACTAACTACTTTAAACAAGATTCTAAGTGTTAGACAGAACTAAGGCTTTGCATGGTCCTCGGACCCAAGCCTATGGGGAAACTAATCACTTCAAAAAAGATTCTAAGTGTTAGACAGAACCAAGACCTTGCATGGTCCTCAAACCCAAGCTTATAGGGAAACTAATCACTTCAAAAAAGATTCTAAGTGTTAGACAGATCCAAGACCTTGCATGGTCCTCGGACCCAAGCCTATAGGGAAACTAACTACTTCAAAAAAGATCCTAAATGTTAGACAGAACTAAGGCCTTGCATGGTCCTCAGACTCAATCCTATGGGGAAACTAACTACTTCAAAAAAGATTCTAAGTGTTAGATAGAACAAAGGCCTTGCATGGTCCTTGGACCCAAGCCCATGGGGAAACTAGCTACTTCAAAAAAGATTTTAAGTGTTAGACAGAACCAAGGCCTTACATGGTCCTCGGACTTAAGTCTATAGAGAAACTAACTACTTCAAAAAAGATTCTAAGTGTTAGACAGAACCAAGGCCTTGCATGGTCCTCGGACCCAAGCCTATGGGGAAACTAACTACTTCAAAAAAGATTCTTAGTATTAGACAGAACCAAGGCCTTGCATGGTCTTCAGATCCAAACCTATAGGGAAACTAATCACTTCAAAAAAGATTCTAAGTGTTAGACAGAACTAAGGCCTTGCATGGTCCTCGGACCCAAGCCTATGGGGAAACTAATCACTTCAAAAAATATCCTAAATGTTAGACAGAACTAAGGCCTTGCATGGTCCTCGGACACAAGCCTATGGGGAAACTAACTACTTCAAAAAAGATTCTAAGTGTTAGACAGAACCAAGGCCTTTCATGGTCCACGGACCCAAGCCTATGGGGAAACTAACTACTTCAAAAAAGATTCTAAGCGTTAGACAGAACTAAGGACTTGCATGATCCTCGGACTCAAGCCTATGGGGAAACTAATTACTTCAAAAAAGATTCTAAATGTTAGAACCAAGACCTTGCATATTCTTCGGACCCAAGCCTATAGGGAAACTAATCACTTTAAAAAAGATTCTAAGTGTTAGATAGAACCAAGGCCTTGCATGGTCTTCGGACTCAAGCTTATGGGGAAACTAACTACTTCAAAAAAGATTCTAAGTGTTAGACAGAACCAAGGCCTTGCATGGTCCTCGGACCCAAGCCTATGGGGAAACTAATCACTTCAAAAAAGATTCTAAGTGTTAGACAGATCCAAGGCCTTGCATAGTCCTCAGACCCAAGCCTATGGGGAAACTAACTACTTCAAAAAAGATTCTAAGTGTTAGACAAATCAAAGGCCTTGCATGGTCCTCGGACCCAAGCCTGTGGGGAAACTAATCACTTCAAAAAAGATTCTAAGTGTTAGATAGAACCAAGGCCTTGCATGGTCCTCAGACTCGAGCCTATGGGGAAACTAACTACTTTAAAAAAAAATCCTAACTGCTAGACAGAGCCAAGGTAATAAGCGAAACATTAAAGTATAACAAGTAAAAAGGAGTATCAATCAAAGAAATAAAAGTGAACTACTGAATATGCATTTCAAATAAGAAAGTGTGTAATTCTGTTACAATGTCGCCAAGGCAAAAAGCGAAATGAAAGGAAAAACAAAAACAAATAGGAATGTCCACGCCATTAGAATAGGGTAGTCCACCAAGATGGCTTACTTCCCCAAATCGGCAGGCATCTTGCTTCGAGGAGCTTATTGGACGACTTTGACTCATACCTCGGGACCTTGCTTCCGAGGGGCTACTTCGGAGGATCCTTCCCCGGCAGGAGGAATCTGAGGGGAAACAAGTGTGGCTTGAGGATCAACAAGAGGCTTCACCATACCCTGGGGCACTTCTTGACCGTCAGTTCCCGCCCCCTTCGACGCTTCATGGAATTTAGCCCCCTCGATAGGCCTGTCAGCTGAAGATGCATCTTCGGCAGTTTTAGTTTGACTTTCATCTACCGTTGGCAAAGCAGACTCCGCCTCAGAAGTAACAGGGATAACCTCATGAATTGTAGGGGGATAATACACCCTCTCCGCTCTCCTAAGGTCAGATGAGGCATCAACTCCCGCTTGGTTGAGGGCTTGATTCCAGGTCTGGGAGCAGAAACGCCTACACACTTCGGGAATTTGAGCCTTAAGGGTAGCTTCAGTTTTAGCCACTCCCTCAGCAAAGGTCTTTTCCTCTGCATGTTCTAAGGAATGCTCGACATCTATTCTTGCAAAGACGGCTTCATCTTTGGCCCTTACGGCCTCGTCCTTAGCATACTCGACAATACCTTTCGCCCCAACCACCTCGGCCAACTTTTGCTTCAGGTCAGCGATGTCCTCTTGAGCAGCCCGCAATTGGCCCTCGGCATCCTGCAAACGCTTCGTCTTGTCCTCAGCTTATTTCATAGCAGCGGCTAGGTTAGAAGTCGCGCTATCTCTAGCCCTTGTCATCTCCTCCAAACTATCAATCATTTTCTTAAGTTCTGCTTCAGATCTCTTAAGGGTACTTACAGCCTGTAGGAACTTGTTGCGTTCCTTCTCCAGAGCACTACTCTGTACGTTGGCCTCTTCGTCCAACCTGAAAATAGCTTGGATAGCTTGCCAACCAAAACGAGTACGCCATTAAGGGGAAAGGAGGTGCTAGGCGATAAAATTCAAACAAAATAGACAAGTACCAAAGGTCCTACCATGCTCAGGTATCTCTTAAGGTCGTAGGCACCCTCTTTTCCCCCCATGCTCCCAAGCTCCCAAGGTCTTTGCCCTTGGAGGGCCTCTTTCTTTTTGGATCAGAGGACTCAGGCCTTGAGTCCAAGATTGTAGGGATGGAGGACGACCTGGCTTGTACAGGCAAAGGCTTAAGCAGAGGTGGAGAGGGTTTGGGCTGTGACTTACTCGGCACATCTTTCCCAGACTTACCCTCAAGCAGGTCAAGAAAGCTGGTTTGGGGTTGTTTCTTGGAACCTATCTCCGTTTGAATTCCAACCTTTAGAGGCTAGAGGTCAGCTTCAGACAATTGGGGGTCTCCCAAATCACCAGAAGGATCCTTAGACTGATCAGCTCGGCCAAATACACCAAATTCGTCTTCAGATAAGCTTAGTTTGACCACTTCTTCCCCCTTCTTCGAGCTCCCTTCTTCGGCCTGTGCTACTTGATGAGATGAAGAAGAACCTGCTAATGGGATGCCCTTCGGAATAGAAGTTCCTTCGGAAAATGAAAATCCGTCCTCTACCACGGTAATTTGCCTAAGTCGAGGATCTCGGGCCCTGATAACGTGCTTTAGGACCGAAAACGACTTCTGGGCCAGATTACATCCGAGGATCTTAAGGGCAGCTCTAACCTGATTATTGGAATCATTCAAAAAAAGCTCTACCCTAAGAACAACTTCCAGGTCCTGCTTGTTGACTAGGTGAAAATGTCGTGCGAAGGCGTGCGGATCTGAGAAAAGAGGAACAAAACTCCTATAATCAATCAAACAAATAGGATATACGACAAAGAAAAAAGAAAAGAACTTAGACCATCTTCTACTTCAAATGCCCTACCTAGCTCTCCCTCTACTGTCAGGTAGTGGAGATCGTCGTGCCACTCCCCTAACACTATGAGAAAATCTTGAGTCAAACCCTTACTAGAGTCGGGAAGGCACTGGATAAGCCGAACCTATCGTCCCTCGTCTTCATATAATATGACTTACCCTTTAGGTGCTAAAGATTGTAGCACCAATTCACATCACGGTAGGTTAACCTCAACCCCATTTTCTCATTTAGGACATCTACGCACCTTAGTATCCTAAACATATTAACGAGGCACGGGGTAGGAGCTAGCCGAAAATGCCTAAGGTAATCTCTCATCACTAGCCCCATAGAGATTCTCATGTCTCCCTCTACGAAGATTACTATGGGAATCACAACATGGCCCTTGTTCCTTTTAGTGTACCACTCTCCTTCCTCGCAGTACCTCAAGCCGACATTACCGGGGATCCCATAATCAACAATGAATTTCTCTATCATCTCTTCAGACTCAACTAATTTCTTAAATTTACCCATCCCTAGCAACGACTCAAAGACCCAAAAGAGAGAAAACGAAAGAGAAAAAGGAAGTAGAGAGAAGTTTGTGCTATAGAGAGAAGGAGACTTACAGAAGTGGGGAGATTCTTCTCGGATAGACTCTTTATGCCAAAAAGGCACACTGGTCAGTGTGGAGATTGGACTAGATTCAGAGTAAACGCGTCAAAATTCTTGAGCGTACAAATAAGGAGACCAAGCGGTTCAAATGAGCATTTATACTCTCAATCAAAATTAATCAGGTGGAACTTCCCACCCATAAAGGTGAGAAATCCCCACCGATTAATTGCCATCACACCACTGGACGTGGGGAATATGGAGCTGCAGAAAATTTAATACGAACGTGCGTTGAATATCGAGGCTCCAGAAACGTCCATTAGGTAAGTGAAAAGACTCCAATGCTGACGTCGATCGATGTTGGGTGAACCACGAAAAAGGCCCATTTCACACCCAGCCCAAGGCCCATGCCGAGGATAGAGAATTGCCAGAGGACGTTGTGTTGAGGCCTGGGCTATAAGGACCTCGCCGAGGCTGACCCTGTCCTTAGCGAACCGAGGACAACACAAAGTGGGAGGACAAGCCCAGGACGGGTTGTCATCTCCACAATAAATGCGCTCACCTAATCCCCTGACCGCCCTAATGGAGATGTGACTCCTGGACAAGGTAACCTTGGCCACTACAAATCACATGATTACTGATAACACAGCTGATGGGACAGATGGTAAGAAGGGAAGCACACGAATGATCAACAGGTGGAAGAAAGAGATGGTGAGAAAATGGCTATATAAGGGGAACCAAACAAAACAGTAGAGGGAGGAGGACCGGCGTAAAGGAGGATCCTCGGAGGAACGCTGAGGAGGAACCTTGATGAATAATCTTACTGTGCCAGCCTTCAACGGGTGGAGATCCTATTTTGGGCCATTGTCCGTTTGTTAGGGCCTAGTCCTTGAACCCACTCTCTAAAAATTTATTGTTTGGGCTTGTTGGACCGTTTTTCCTTTTGATTTCAGAAGGCTTTTCCAAATTGAGTCCCTACAATTGTTATCTCCCTTTTTAATCTTTTGCATTTTAGGATACAATGGTGCCTTTTTAATGCTTTTGTTGACCAATAAAAGTATTTATTTATTTTTTTTGTAATTATTGAATGGCATCAATTGCATCGATTGTTTAGTCGGCCCTAAGTACAGTACAATAATCATGATATGGAATTGTTTATGTTTTGGTTATGACTAATGCTACATACACAAATTATATTACAAACTTTTTTACAAACTAATTATGTGGTGAGTGATTATTAGTAAGTGAAAGGATGATGTTAGTAATGGACCTAAATGAGAAACAGTAAGAATTTGTCACATCAATAATTTGTAAAAATATTGTAAAATAGTTTGTGATTGTAACAGTACTCATAACTTAAAAGTGACAATATTTTTTTGAGATGGGTAGTTAATGGGAGAAGTAGGGTTCAAACTACATACACTAGGCACCACAAAGAATATAATAATTGATAGATACTATAAAATTGTGATTTACAACTATGTTTTATGTTGGATTTATTTCATGACAAAAAGTGTTGTAATTGTTTTAATTTATTTCCTTGTATTTTGTGGAATTTTATTGTATTGGGTTTAGTATGAAGTTGGTGAAGACTCAAGCTAAAATGCAGAATCCGTGAATTTTGTGAGAAGCTCATGAGAAGCTAACCCGTGAAAGAGGCATGTAAGGGACACATGATTAGAAGTTAAAGAGTCGTGCCAGACTGTCGTTTTTGCGAGTGTCTCGCGGGTAAGGCCTTCCCGCGAGGTAGTCACAAAACATTCTGCCTGGAGGATTTTAATGTGTAACTTTCTTACCCTTCACATATACTATATATACTCTCATTACCCATAAATTTAAATGAGGCCATTTAGAGAGGAAAATCCTAGATAGTTTTTCTACAACACACACATCCATCTTTTAGAGAGAAAGCTACTCATCCTTAGTGAGAAATCATTGTAGCCTCTTCTCCTTCCCTCTCCCATTGTCATACCTTGAAAGGAGATTTGTACCCAAACACAACTCACACCTATTCAGAGTGTAGAGAGTGTTTTGGAGCTTGGGAAGCTTTGGGAATTTGCCAAAAGAAGCTAGTAAGGCTTGGTGGATGTAATCGGGCGTATTTCGGGATCCGAAAAGCTAGACAAGACGCAGTACCGAGAAGCCTTGTTGGAGTAGGAGCTTGGAGGGCTTAGGTACATTAGGTAGATTAGGCTTGGAGGGTTTTTTGCTAACTCATGTATCCCAACTAATTGTCTAGTGGATTGGTTATTGCTTGGAGGGCGGCAGAGAGGTTTTTCGCTGAGTTCTTCAGTTTCCTCTTCGATAACACATCGGCGTGTTATCTTGTATTTGCATCTTTCTTCCCTTACTGTTGTGCTTTACTTTTATTGTTTGTTGTTCATGTTTATGCACTAGAGTAGTATCGGTTGTTTGCTTTTCGTTTACTCTTTTTTCCACACTTAGATAAGTTATAGTAAAAGCAATCTAGCCGTAATTTTAATTTGGGGGTCTCAATAGCTCTTGTGTTTTCAACACATTTTCAAGCTTTTTATTGGTATTAGAGTAGGTATACTTGTTGTGGTTTAAATACCTAAGTATGATCCTTGACCCCTTGTGTTTATTTGCCATGGATTGTGCTTTGCATGCCTCTTTGTATGATTTGGTTGGTGATGAATGTAACATGTCACGTGTTTGTGAAAATGCCTCTTTGAGTGATAATCTTCATGATTGTAATGCTATGTTACATGAATCTTTGGGTGTTGTTGCTATTCCTAACACTAAACTCTTAAAGAAAAATGTTAAGAAATTTTAAAAGAGTTTAAGCAAGTTATTTTGTGAAAAGGATGATTTGATTGCTAAGCTCAATGAATCCAACAAATTGGTTAAAAAATATAAGAAACTTGCTGAAAATTCTATTAAAAAGTTGAAAGAGTTTGAATGTTTGAATATGGACTTAGATGCTAAACTTGTTTTGTCTAACAAACTTGTTGATGATCTTAAATCTAAAAATGAATTTCTTAAGATGC
Source organism: Quercus variabilis (assembly GCA_030445155.1). NCBI lineage: Eukaryota > Viridiplantae > Streptophyta > Magnoliopsida > Fagales > Fagaceae > Quercus > Quercus variabilis. The sequence goes on along the minus strand of CP129446.1, from coordinate 13,868,088 downwards.
ATGCCAAGTGTTTGATTGTTCAACCTATTGTTAAAAAGGATGAAAATATTTGTTGTAATCATGTTGTGGTACCCGATTTTGTCCCTATTATGTGTTCTACCTTAAAGGACAAATCAGTGTACATTCCTCCACACAAAAGAAATCAAAAAGAGGAGAGAAAGACTTTTAAGCCTAAGCTTGTGTTTAGGTCTCATCTTAGGGAATTGAGTGGATCTAAGTTTGTTCCTACTTGCCACCATTGTGGTGTTATTGGTCATATAAGACCTCAACATCATAAGTTAAAGAAAGAACAAACTTATGTTACTAGATCCCTTCTCAAAAGGCCTAATGGACCTAAACACATTATTTGTTACCATTGTGGTGCCTTTGGTCATCGTAGACCACATTGCTCTTGTTAGGTTCTAAAGGTTTAGGAATTTATGTATTTAGAACTCTAATTTGTAATATTGGCAAACCATGATCAAAACAATATGTTTAATCTTGTTATAGTGTGCTCAAAGTTGTTTAATTATTGTAAAGTTGGAATCGAGAGACTGCAGATGCATTGGGGCATTTCGGTCTAGCTCGATCGATCGAAGAATAGATTCGATCGATCGAAAATCGACCAGATTGCATTTTCTGCAGAATTTTCAACTCAGCCCTAACTCATTAAATGTTTAGGGTTTTATATTTTTACCCTAGGTATATAAGGTAAAACCCTAGCCACGTTTTTAGAGTTGCTCCAGTTGCATTGTTGCTCATACATTGCTGTTTTGTGTAAATCTCTTGTGAAATCTAGAGGAGCTTTCCTTTACACAAAACTTAGGGTTTTCAAGTTAGAGATAGTATTAATATCTTGATGATCAACTTGGTTGCTACCATTGAAGTTTAAAGAATATCAAGCGTGGGTGCTTGTAGCTGATTGAAGAATCCAAGAAAGAAGGAGTCCGTGGATTCGGAGCTTGCACGTGGTCGTGTCAGTAAGTTCTACTGGTGGGTAGCATTAGGAAGTCAAGCGCGGAGCTTGTAGTCCTTCTGTATGAACTTCGATTCTTTCGCATAGTGGATTCAGGTTTACCTTGAGGATAGTTAGGTCAAATCCTCCCCAGGTTTTTACCGTGTGGTTTCCTAGGTGATCATATCACTTTGTCTTTTATTATTCCGCTGCTTTATTATTTTGATATAATTATTTGATTGCTTTAACCTAGAATTGCATAATTTGACTAAGTAACAACTTGGCTAATTAATCTAGGCTAACCAATCTGGTTGTGTTTTAAGGGGTCTAAAACCGTTCAGCTCTAATTTTTAAGCTCTTAAAAGAAAAAAAAAAAAAACTTGAGCTTCTTGGAAGTTGTGCTAAAAAGAGTAAACCGGATTTGAGTGAAAATAACATATTGTTAAAGAAAGTGTTTAATGCTCTTAACTCGTTGACTATATGCATCTCCAAATCTCATTCTTCCAACCCTCGTCTCACTTCTTATGAGACACTTATTCCAACAATTATTCCGTTTGGATGAGGAAGGGTTCCTATTGTTGAGCTTTTACTCTTTTTGGTCCTTGATCTAATTCTTTCGATATTTGTTGGACCCGTCTTGCACTAAATGCCATATCTTCATGCATTTGTGCATCTTGCATTAATTTGTATGCATTGCTTTTATTTTGATCTTATTTTTATGTCTTTGTTTTGTGTGTGTAAAAATCCAAAATCACATAAAAAGTTAAAAAAAAAAAATTCAAAAAGTTTGATCGTATATGTTTAAGCACATATCTCCTATGAGTTTGGTCTAGTACCTTCGTACTAATGGCGTAGTACATTTACGAGCTTAGCTTGTTTTGTATGCACATTTATCTGTATGGAAGAAATCTTGAAAACTATGTGTGATTGTTGTAAATAGATCTTCAAACTTGTCATGAATGATTAGTCAATAGTCTTGATAGTCTTGATACTTGCATAGACTTGTACTTATATATCTTCCCATTTTATTTATTTACCTTTTTTTTTATTTTGTAAAAGAGCTCACCAAATGTAAATCTCCAAATGAAATGAGATATTGAACTGCAAAAGTCTGTCGCACATACTAGTATTTAACTAAAAAATGGAAAAATGACTTTTGTTTTGAAATGTATGGTGCTCAAAAAGCCAAAGACTAATTCTAAATGTTGATATATAAAAAATTATCAAGCACCGATATCAAAAGAAAGATGTTTTTATCCAAAAAGGATTAAATGTTGTGATTTATGCAAAAGCCAAATGAAAAGCTTCTTTAATTTATAATCAATTTGTGGAAGGTCATATATACTCATTTCTATAATAGAGATAGTCCACTTAACTTAGTATCAATTGTGTATGACTTGATTAAAATGATTATTGAAACTTCACTTTGTTCTAAGGACTATTCCACACTTGATTCACACACACAACACACATGTTTAATGTTCAATGAATGTTAATTTCATTTATGTGTTTGTACATGTTCAAATGTGATGTGTGTGTGCTCAACCATATGTGGATCAAACCAAAAAGAGTTTTGTTCTTTTTGTTTACTTTTGGAAGTAATTTGTATCACCAATGTTTTTCAACGTTTTTAAAGTGTTTTTGTGTGAAAAACATGTTTTCTAGGTGTTTTCGTGACCTATTTCATGTATAGGCTCAACTGGGAGTTAAATAGTCCAATTTTAAAGTTTTTTCAGCTTTAAGCAGAAATTTTCACGATTGTCTCGCGAGTAAGCTTCCTGGGAAAATTCCTAGATTGGTTTTTTAAAGGGCATTTTGTGGGTCTTTTGTTTTAAACTTCTCCCATCTTCTTCCAAACCTTTGTTTTAATATTTCTACATCAAAACCCAACTAAATTCAAGTGTTTTTCATTCCATTAACATCTCTAAGGTAATCTTTAACTCTTTTCATTGATTTTGATCCTTAAATTATGTTTTTGGAGGTTTTATGTTCATAGTTAGGATTTTCTTAAATGGGAGTTGGAAAAGTTAATTTTTGTCAATCTTTTGGATTGGGCTTTGTTTTAAATGATGATTTTCTTTGGTTGTTGGCCCCTTGTGGCAAAAATAACATGTATTTAGGCAAGATTTTCATATGTTCTTGCATTGTTTATCATATATGTGTAGTGTGTGTACTCTAAGTGTTTGATAAAATGACCAAATGACATTTTCTCGTTGTTTTGGACTCCGATGAGTACCAAACTTTGGGGATCACCATAATTATTCATGTTTATCATGTTTTAATCATTAGTGGTGTGTTTTATACACTTTTCCCTGTGAGTGCTTATTCATGCATTGATCATGCATCTTACATGCACACTAAATGCAACTTTACTGCACACACTCTAACACTTGACATGTTCTTGCATTCACTCATGTTAGTTAAGTATTTTTAGACATTTTAGCACATATAACATGTTGTTGTGTCTTTGTCATGCCTATGTTCATATCATGTTTTATCATCCTTAGCATGTTATGTTCTTTATGCTTTCTAGCATTTTTAAATATGATTTATTTTGCGTTTGAGCTTCATTTTCTCATACATATTGCACCCCTCATACATCATCTTTTACCCTTGTTCATATCTTCTTTTCTTTCCCTCCTTCCTCTTGATTAATTTGTCTATTGTGACAAAAAGGGGGAAAGTATCGTCATTTCTATATGACTCATGTGTACACTCTTAGGAAGAAATTCTACCTTGTGCACATTTGTAAAGGGAGAAAGCCATAGAGGAGATGCATATACCAAGGGAGAGAAGACATTTTTTTTAGAAAACCTTGATTTACTTTATGCTTGTTTTTTCGTTGCTTTATGGTGCTTTGACATGCTTTTTTGCTCTCATTGCATCGTGCTTTTGTGTTGGACATGCTTTTATCCTTATGCTACTGTCCTTTATTGGTTTCATATTCAGATGATCATTTGCTTTGCTATGTGATCATTGTAGTCATTTCCATATGACTATTTTATGTTTGATCAAGTTGCTTATATGTTTTACAACATGTTTACTTGATCGCATTTTACTTGTTACATTATACTTGTCCTTTTATCACTTGATTTACCTTAAGGGTCTAATGCGTTTTGTGCAAGTGTTTCAGGTTACAAGTATCTTGTTCCAAGTGCATCACAGATTTTAGATTTAGGTGTAAGTAAGTTTTACCATTGTTTCCAAACTCATGTTTAAGTCTAAAGTCTGTTATAGGGTGTTTTGTCATGGAATAGCTAAATGGGGAGATTGTAAAGTTATGATTTATAATTATGTTTTATGTTGGTTTTATTCCATGACAAAAAGTGTTATAATTGCTTTAATTTATTTCCTTGTATTTTGTGAGATTTTATTATATTAGGTTTTGTATAAAGTTGGTGAAGACTCAAGCTAAAATGCAGAATCCGTGGATTTTGCGAGAAGCTCGCGAGAAGCTAACCCACGAAAGAGGCATGTGAGGAGCACATGACTAAAAACTAAAAAGTCATGCCAGGCTGTCGTTTTTGCGAGTGTCTCGCAGGTAAGGCCTTCCCGCGAGGTAATCGTGAAACATTCTGTTTGGAGAATTTTAATGTGTGACTTTCTTACCTTTAACATATACTATATATACCATCATTACTCACAAATGTAAATGAGGTCATGCAGAGAGAAAAACCCTAGATAGTTTTTCTACAACACACACACCCATCTTTTAAAGAGAGAACTACTCATCCTTAGTGAGAAATCATTGTAGCCTCTTCTCCTTCCCTCTCCTAGTGTCATACCTTGAGAGAAGATTTGTACCCAAACACAACCCACACCTATTCAGAGTATAGAGAGTGTTTTGGAGCTTGGGAAGCTTTGCGGATTTGCCAAAAGAAGCCGGTGAAGCTTAGTGGATGCAATCGGGCGTATTACGGGATTCGGAAAGTTATACAAGACATGGTTTCGAGAAGCCTTGTTGGAGTAGGAGCCTGGAGGGCTTAAGTACATCGGGTAAATTAGGCTTGGAGGCTCTTTTTCTAACTCATGTATTCCAACTAATTGTCTAGTGAATTGATTACCACTTGGAGGGCGGCAGAGAGTATTTTCGCCGAATTCTTCGATTTCCTCTTTAATAACACATCGACATGTTATCTTGTGTTTGTATCTCTCTTTCCTTACTCTTGTGCTTTACTTTTATTGTTTGTTGTTCATGTTTATGCACTAGAGTAGTATCGGTTGTTTGCGCTTCATTTACTCTTGTTTTCGCATTTAGATAATTTATAGTAAAAGCAATCTAGTTGTAATTTTAATTTAGGAGTCTAAATAGCTCTTGTGTTTTCAACACATTTTCGAGCTTTCAGATACTACCTTTGATTAATTACTTCAAAGTCATTATAGAAAAGACTATTTTTGATCTATTAATTAAAATATGGTTAACTAAAAATATTGTGTTCAAATAAGATTCTAAGTACATTCAAACATCAGTAATGCTAGTATAGCAAATAATATTATATGTCCATTTTCTTCTTGAAAAAAAAAATTATCAAAACAAAACAAAGATTATAAATCTATTCAAAATTTCAAATATGAATAATATCAATTAAATTTAAACTTACATTCTTGTTTGCTCAAATGGGAAAAGTTTGACTCCTACCTACACCCAAATATTTTTTTTTAATAGTGTCTTGGTTTAATAGTAAAGAATAATTATCATAGGGTGATGTTACAAATTTTAAATTCTATCTCTAAAAATAACAAAAAAAAAAAAAAAAACCTTAAAAACATTTATTGCAATCAAATTAAAAAAAGAAAAAAGAAATAGTTATAAGGAATTTAACTGCTTTGAATTCTTTATATAAATGAAAGGGTAATTGTTTGCTGGCAATTTGGCATATATAACAAACAACATCTTTATTAAAAGGGTCGTTGGGATCCTATCAAAAACAGTATAGATTAATAATATTGACATAACATTTTTTTACTATTATTGAAGTGGTAAATTGTTAGTGATTCTTCTCTTTAAAAAAATGGTTATTGATTTTCACATGGTCTATATATCATTAATAACTTGTCATTTGCAACAGTTGTGAAAACATTTGTGAAGAAAGTTACGTATGGAGATTTATTGAACAATATAATGCCAATAATCTTGTTTCTATTTATGGTACTTTAAACTATTTGCGTTGTGATTTTTGCAGCTTATGTTACCTACATTTTATCAAAGTTGCATTGATATGTGTTAGGTACGTATTTTATGTAATTGGCTAATCTTTTGACAAAATGCACTTTACTTGTAATTGGGTAGATCTAGGATGGGTTTAAGACTTCAAGAAACATGTTGTTCAAATCAAGTGTTAAAACCATGAAGATCTGACCAAGAAACAAGTGAAGAAGAGCTGTTCATTAAAGCTCGACAGCAATCTCAACAAAAAGACTTCTATCGAGATTTAAAGTTAAAGCTCGACATAAGCTGTTTTTGTTGAGACTTGCGGAATCAGAATTTCCAGATCTAAGTTTTAGCCTAAGCTGATGTGTATGTGTTGGGTTTATTTTCTCACAGCCCAAGACATATATAAGACTTATTTTGAAGGCCGTTATACATGGAGAATGCATGCAAATAGTGACCTAGTTCATTATTCTCTTTGAAGAAGCTACTGCGTCTTTATGCCAAGGGTTTTGTGACCAAGGACCTTCCTGATCTTCACTGTTGATGAACTAAAGAATTTGCAGCTAACAACCTTTTTAAGTTGCTAGAATTAGTTACGTACTGGAATTTGTGCATCATTGGTTAGTCACGTACTAGATTCGTGCATTGAACGAAAAGATTGCCGCTACAATACAAGTCTAATTGGGTATTGGGGTAAGGTTCAACTATAGGTTGATATTTCGAGATAGGCCAAATGGTTTGGTAAGATTCATTATACTTGTAACTGCTTATGATTGATAGTAGTGGAATCTTGGGAGTGGTAACCTTAAAATCACCCAGTGGGGTTTTGCCTTAGTGGTTTTCTCCATTTGTAAACAAATCTCCCTTGTCAAATTTATTTTCTATTGCATTTAGTATAATCGGTGATTTTTTTGTACTACCACGCTATTGCATGTAAGTGAACGTAATTAATTAACTTGGGTAATTAATTAATTTGCAAGGGGTCAATTCATTTTAACCCAACAAGTGGTATCAGAGCAGGCACACTCTGATTAGGTTTTAATCTTTAATGTGTGATCCATTGACCCTTGTTTGTCATAGATAGAGGATAGTCTCTTATTATACCTCCTTTATTTGATGGCACTAATTATGCATAATGGAAAGTGCGCATAAAAGCTTTCTTACAGTCTTTAGATGGGAAGGTCTGGCAAGCTGTGGAAATTGGCTAGGTGAAGCCAAAGGAAGCACAGGCTAATTGGGATGAGGCCAAGATCAAGCTTCAACAGCAAAGCATTGAATGCCCTATTTAGTGCGGTGACCAATAAGGAGTTCAAGAAAATATCCTCAACTGAAACTGCAAAGGAAGCATGGACCATCCTCCAGACAACCTATGAAGGGACTAAGGTTGTCAAGGATTCACAGCTCCTAAGACTCACGACTAGCTTTGAGGAGATAAAGATGAAAGATGATGAGATGTTCAATGAGTTCTATGCCAAGCTGAAGGACATAGTGAACTCAACATTCAATCTTGGTAATCATATTCCTGAGCCCAAGATTGTGAGAAAAGTGCTCAGATGTAACGATCTAAAGAAAAACGCTAGCCACATTTGCGCTATACCTTAAAAGGACTAGTCACAATTGAGGCTCATTGTAGTTGTTAATAAAACTCAGATTTATCCAATAAATACCCGATGTGGGACTCATCACACACCCACACTCACACCCACACACATCACACAATTAATCAAATTAGGACATCACATCAGATTTCTCCCTGAGAGATTTTATGCCAAGATAATAGCGATTGAAGAATCAAAGGACATTGACACCATTCCTTTGATGAGGCTGATTAGCAACTTGCAAACCTATGAATTAGGTTTGACTAGACTTGGAAAAAGAACCAAAAGTAAGAATATGACATTGAAGGCCAAAAGTAATGAGATTGATGAGTCTTTAGATGATAAAGATTTCAAGATGAAGTCCTACATTACTAGCCAATTCAAGAAGTTCATGAAGAATGCCAATGTGAAAGGTTTTGATAAGGACCGTAAGCAATCCAGTTATTCTCAATTCAAAAGTTCAGACATAGGGAAAAAGGATGCTAAGAATGGTGGTTAGTACACTATTCCCCCCAGACCAAAGTGCTTCAAATGTTAAGGTTTTGGACACATGCCACAAGAATGTCCAACGTATCTCAAGTTGATTGGGAAAAGCAAGGCTCTTGCTACTACCTTGAGTGGTACCAAGCTTGAGATTGAGTCAGATGATAATGATGACGAGGGAATCTTGAGTGCTTTTACTGCCACAATGGATCCTATTGAGGGGATTGTAGAAGCAGTGGATAAAGAAGAGGACTTGGTGGAATCCAAGTTCGAGAAGATGGATGAACAAGATGACATCCATACAGCCTATGCAAAATTGTACAAGGTTTTTAAAAAGCATGAAAAACTGTATAGGCTGGCCATCAAGAAGCTAAGCAATGTGGAGCTAAATTGAAAGGAGCTACAAAGGTTGATGAAGCCAATCAAACTATTGGAGCATTAAGGTTCGAGAACAACTTCTTGGCTAAAAGAACTAAGAAGCTTGAAGTAGATTTGTTTCAAGTTTGAGCTCAGTTGGAGAGGACTTCTAGTGCAAAGCTAGATGAAATGCTGAACCTATAGAAATCAACTTCTGACAGAACTGGCTTGGGGTATGAACTTTCTAACTCTTCCCCTATTGCCTTTTCTAGTAAAATAGTTTTAGTCTCACATGCTAATGATAATGAAATTGAAAATAGTGAAACTAAATCTGAGATAGCTAGTGAAAACAATCTAGACAAAGGCAAATCTATTCTAGGAGCACCCCCCAAGCTAGAGAAAAAAGAGACTAGAAACTGTAAAGTTGTGATTTATAACTATGTTTTATGTTGGCTTTATTCCATGAAAAAAAGTGTTGTAATTGCTTTAATTTTGTTCCTTGCATTTTGTGGGAATTTATTGTATTGGGTTTAGTATTAAGTTGGTGAAGACTCAAGCTTAATTGGAGATCAAGTGGATTTCGCGATAAGCTCACGAGAAGCTAACCCGCGAAGTAACCACGTGAGAAGCACATGATTGGAAGTTGAAGAGTCATGTCGGGTTGTTGTTTTTGCGAATGTCTCACGGGTAAGGCCTTCTTGCGAGATACTCGCGAAACATTCTGTTTGAATGATTTTTAAGTGTGACTTTCTTACCCTTCACCTATACTATATATACCCTCATTACACATAAACCCATCTTTTAGAGAGAGAGCTACTCATCCTTAGTGAGAAATCATTCTAACCTCTTCTCCTTCCCTCTCCCATTGTCATACCTTGAAAGGAGACTTGTACCTAAATACAACTCACATCTATTCAGAGTATAGAGAGTGTTTTGGAGCTTGGAAAGTTTTAGGGATTTGCCAAAAGAAGCCGATGAGGTTTGGTGGATACAATCAGGCGTATTGCAGGAACTGGAAAGTTAGACAAGATACGGTTTCGAGAAGTCTTGTTGGAGTAGGAGCTTGGAGGGCTTAGGTGCATCGGGTAGATTAGGCTTGAAGAGTCTCTTTCTATTCGTGTATCCTAACTTACTGTCTACTGGATCGATTTACCACTTAGAGGGCGGCGAAGAGGTTGCCGAGTACTTCGGTTTCCTCTTCAATAACATATCAGCGTGTTATCTTGTGTTTGCATTCTTCGTCCCTACTCTTTTATCTTTCATTTTAATGTTATGTGTAAATGAATATAGCTTAGAGTAGTTTTATTATTTATCCGTCGCATTTACTCTATTTCGCACTTAGTTTAAGTTAGAGTAAAATCAATTGAGCCGTAATATTTTAATTTAGGAGTCTAAATAGCTCTTGTGTTTTAACACATTTTCGAGCTTTCAAAAACCCGAAAAGCAATAAGGCTTAAAATAAGAAGTCTCAACCAAAGAAGCCGCATTTCTATCATCATTGCAGAGCTTCAAGACACACTCGTCCAAATTGCTATAAGTAGTTAGTTACTCAACAGAGCAATAATGTGTTGTCATCTAGTGGTCAAGGTCAAATTCCACCATCTTTGGGTCCTCTTGGAGATCTTCTCAAGGTCCTCATGTTCCTTTTAACTTGAACGACTTCAATTCTTCCCTCTCACCTCTGAAACAAAGGTTCAACTCTAGGAAAGGATCTTCCTCTAAAAACAAAGTTTGGAAAGAAAAAGGCACAAAGTGATTTAGTCACTTTTTTTCTCTCTCTCTCTCTCTCCCTCTCTCTCTCCCTCTCTCTCTCTCTCTTCCTTTATGTTTTTGCATTACTTGTCTATTTTGTTTTCTTGTTTTTGAGTCAGTCTAGTTTTATGCTTTGTATGTTTACATGTTTTTGTTTGTTTGTTTTCAATTTTGTTTTTTTGTTTTTCATAGAAAAATTTTTTTTTTAAAAAAAAATTAAAAAAAAATACAAAAACAATGTGTGTTTATGTATATTGGTAATTGTGTACCCTGGAGGACATTGAAACAAAGTTTTCCAAACTTTATATCTCTTATAACTTAGATGAGCATCTCAATGCACAACTAAGCAAGTGAGTTTTGTGGCTCGTGTTTGTGATGAGTATGATTAAGATTATCTCTTATATCTCATACTCATATCACTATTTTTGTCAGGAAGGACTAGAAAATCCTAAGAGAAAGGCATAAATAACCATCTCACCACTAAAACCTGCCAATCATAAATAACATCTATGTGCTTAGGTATAGCAAAATTGAGATGTTTTAACTTACATAAATGGGTATTTCTTCTCTCCCTTATATGCCCATAGATGCTATGATTAAAAGAAAAATATGCAAAGAATATAAAAGCAAAAAGAATCAAAATACTTTTAATATATTTGTAAGCATATTTTCAGGAGATGTGCGAGTTATAGGATGTACCTCGAAGGTGATAGTCCCCATCAAACAGTTATGATTGTGTGTGAGTGTATTTGATTTTCTCATATCTCAAATTTTCATAATATGAGACAATTATGCACTCTTGCTATGTTTCACACACAACAAGCAAATTCTTTACTACTTTTAATACATGTACAGGTACAATGTGATTTGGCCATCATAGGAGATACATATGTTAATATATGCTCGCTAAACTATCTTAACTTGTTTTGAAATATAAAATTAGTTAGACTTGTTTAGTGTGTGTGTTTTTGGATCTTTGAATGCTTTGCCTCTATGTTGAGATATGTTTTAAGAGCTTAACATGTTGATTAGATCTTTGGTTGAGTTGCTTGCTTGTTACATTTTATCTCCTTGTGTTTTTTCTCCTCATTGAAAAACTCATTTTCTTCAAGCTCGACAGCTTCTTAATAGATTCTCGATAGATTCCATTTCTATCGAACTTTCTTTCTTTAGCCTCGATAGAAACCTCAACAACTCTTTGGTCCATCAAGGAATTTTCCTGTGCTCTCTGCCTTCTCGAAAGAATCTCGATAGATCCTCGATCCATCAAGATTTCTGGGTTCCTATCAACACTTGCTCGACAGCTTCTTCGATCTATCGAGCCAAATTTCCTTGATCTTTGTTTGCTCGATAGATTCTCGATAGATCCTTGATCCATCAAGACCATCCTTTAGCCCTTGACAGATCCTCGATAGATTCACCTCTATCGAATTTTAAAGCTCGACAAATTCTCGATAGAAATCTCAATCCATCGAACTGCGTTTTCTATTTAAGGTTGGGGCGTGATTTTAGATTTCATTTTCTCTTCTCTCTCTCGACCCAAACCCCTCTCCCTCACTCAAATCTTCACTAAAATCAAGATTTCAGCCTAGTTTAAGCCTCATTCTTGTGGTATGACCTCTAAATCCTCTCTTTCTAATGCATTTCATGCTTTTAAACCTAGGTTTTGGGGTTTTCAAAAACTTTTGGGTTTTTGAAATTTTTTGTGAAATATATAGATTGGGTTTTGTGAATCTGATATTATATGACTAGGCATTGCATACTCATTGCATTATAATAGTGTTTCATGCATATTTAGATGTGTGTGATTGATTATTGTTGTTAAGTACTGTTAGGTTTGGAATGGGTTTTTCCCATGATGCTTTTAATTTATGCACGTCACATGTTCATCCATTTTACATGCATACATTCTTTCTTTTCTCTCTTAATCTAAGCATGTGTTGTGTTTCCTTCTATTCTCTCTCTCTCTCTCTCTCTCTCTCGGATAGACTACGTTATGGCACTTAAACAGTGCAAATCTACTTCGGCTCGGAACCCTCTTAAAGGTTCCGAGTCATCGTCTTTTGTTCCCTCTCACATTCAATTCCATGATGAGAAATCCAAATCGGATTTCTTTGGAACTTTTAGGACTGTGGTGTTCATTCGGAATGCCAAGTCATCTTGTCAAATTTCTCCGATATTGCTCTACACAAAGTCATTCGGACTTGGGGATGGGAGCCCCTCTGTAGGAAACTCGAGAGGTGTTAGGTCGTGTTCATTCAGGAGTTTTACTCTAACATACACGCCATCGATACCTTTATGCCTCAGTTTGCTACGACATTCAAAGCCACATGTATCGTAGTTACCTCGAACCTTATTGCCAAGGTGCTACATGTTCCTCGGGTAGCGCATCCTAATTACCCTAGTTATGAGCATCTCAAGATGATGTCTAGAGACGAGCTTATCTTTCACTTTTGTGAGAAACCTTCTCTTTGGGATGGTCTTTTACACAACCTTTACTCAGGCTTTGCAAAAGGTCCAAGATTTTTGAACACGATGATGACCTTCACTCTCACTCCACGGTCTCATTATAACTCCATCACTAAATTGTGTGCTCGTTTTCTTCTTTCTTTGATGGAGGATCTTTCCATTAACATTCCCTCTCACTTCATCACATCTATCATACATGTCTATCAAGATACCATTACTCATGATAAGCTCATCTTTCCTTCGACAATCACTCCTATTCCTCTCTCTCCTCTTTTCACTATCATAGGTACCATCAACGCTGGTTCTGTCCGGCGGAGTGAGGCCCAGCTTCGACTGAAGCAGCCACGAGTGGAAACGACCGATCTTGTAGCTTCTGCTATTCCACCCTTTTCCTCTGCTCCTTCCTCCTCCACAGCTGGTGTGACCCTTGAAACCATCATAGAGTAGCTTCAGCGGATGCAGGCTAACTTTGGTGGTCATCTTGACTATCTCACTGATGAGACGTGTTAGATGAACACCCGAGTAGGCTGCATTGCTCGTCGACAGGCTCGCATGGCTGGTCTTACTCCTTCTCCTTCTTCGAAGGCCTCTCTTGATGATGAGAATGATGAGAATGATGCTAACTCTTTCGGTGATAATGAGATAGGGGAAGTAGTTTTGGTTTTAAGAGTAGTCTTGTACTTAGAGGGAGAGTTAGTATAGGATATTTTTTTGATAGGAGGAGTGTATATAGTATTGAGGGATGTAATGGGTAATTAATTAATTTACATGAGCCTTTTGTATACCGGTCTTGTGACCATTCATTTACATACATTGTACTTTATTTTCATATATATGATGATAATGTATGTTTTCTTCACTTACCTCTACATGTGTTGTTTCTTTTCTCTCTTTGTACACATGCTTTTTTATGTATGCAATCTTTATTTCTATTTCACACATGATGCCTTGATGAGTTTTGTTTAAGTGTTTCAGAAAGACAAGTTGTGAAATTCTACCGCAACAATGAACTCTCTTCTTACAAAGTTTTTCAAGAGTTTATGTTAGGATTAGAGTTTTTTTGTAATCCAACAAGTGGTTATGAGTTTAGTAATTTAAAACTTCTCTCATGATTATTTGTTTTGTTGTGGTTTTGTCACAGATTGCTAAAGGGGGAGATTGTTAGGGACATATTTTATGTAATTGGCTAATTTTTTGACAAAATACACTTTACTTGTAATTGGATAGATCTAGAATGAGTTTAAGACTTCAAGAAACATGTTATTCAAGTCAAGTGTTAAAGCCATGAAGATTTGACTAAGAAACAAGTGAAGAAGAGCTGTTCATTAAAGCTCAACAACAATCTTGACAAAAAGACTTTTATTGAGATTTAAAATCAAAACTCGACACAAGTTATTTCTATCAAGACTTACGAAATTAGAATTTCCAAATCTAATTTTTGGCCCAAGCTAATGTGTATGTGTTGGGTTTCTTTTCTCATAACCCTAGACATACATAAGACTTATTTTAAAGGCTGTCATACATGGAGAATGCATGCAGATAGTGACCTAGTTCATTATTCTCTCTAAAGAAGCTACTGCATCTTTACGCCAAGGGTTTTGTGACCAAGGAGCTTTCTAATCTTCATTGCTAATGAACTAAAAAATTTTGCAGCCAACAACCTCTTTAAGTTGCTGGAGTTAGTCATATATTGGAATCCGTGCATTATTGGTTAGTCACATACTGGAATTCGTGCATTGAACAGAAAGATTGCTACTGCAATACAAGTCTAATTGGGTATTGGGGTAAGGGTTCAACTGTAGGTTGCTATTTCAGGATAGACCAAAGGGTTCGGTAAGATTCCTTATACTTGTAACTGCTTGTGATTAATAATAGTGGATTCTTGGGAGTGGTGACCTTAAAATCACCCGGTGGAGTTTTGCCTCAATAGTTTTCCCTATTCGTAAACAAATCACCCGTGTCAAATTTATTTTCTGCTGCATTTAATATAATCAATGATTTGTTTATACTACCACACTATTGCATATAATTGAACATAATTAATTAACTTTGGTAATTAATTAATTAATTTTCAAGGGGTCAATTCCTTTTAACCTAACAATATGATTAGCCAATGGGAGAGGCTGATCTCTGAAGATGGATACTGTGAGTTAGACATATGGCCTTCTCTTGAAAAGTTGTCAAGCGATGTGATTTCAAGAATAGCATTTGGACATAGCTATAAAAAAGGAAGAAGAATATTTCAACTCTTAAAAGGGCAAGCATAACTCGTTGTAAAAGTAGGACAATCTGTATACTTTCCAAGACTAAGGTAGCAATTAAACATTCAAATTTGAAATTTAGTCAAGTTTGCTTTCTTACCCAACCAAAAAAAAAAAAAAAAAGAAGTAAATTTTGATTTTTATTGAGATAGGATTAACCAATTACAATTTAGTTTATATGTTATTGAAAGCTCGTAAATGTGTTGAAAACACAAGAGCAATTTAGACCCCCCAATAAAAGTTACGGTTCGATAGTTTTAACACTAACTTAATACAAAGTGCGGAAAAGTGTAAATGCGAGCGGATGAACAAATAAGCTACTCTAATCCATAAACTAAGCAACACAGCAGTATAATGGAATATAAAAGAGTAGGGAAGAAAGATGCAAACACAGAAAATACCAAGACGTGTTTTCAAAGAGGAAACCGAAGAATTCGGCGAAAAACCTCTCTGCCGCCCTTCAAGCGGAAATCGATCCACTAGACAATCAATTGGGATACATGGGTTAGCAAGAGACCCTCTAAGCCTAATCTACCCGATGCACCTAAGCCCTCCAAGCTCCTACTCCAACAAGGCTTCTCGGAACCATGACTTGTCTAGCTCTTCGGATCCTGCAACAAGCTCCATGTTGCATCTGCCATTCCAGGCTTCTTCCAATACTTCCCAGCAGCACCAAAACGTCACTCAACACACTCAAGGGGTGAGGTAAATGTTTGGGCTATCAACCTCTCAATGGTATGGAAATAGAGAGGGAAGAGTTGAGGAAATACCACAAGCAAGTGTATAGAGAAAGGTGGGGATGACAATCTCTAATTCCCAATATGTTTAGCTAGGGTTTTCTCTCTAAAGCTCTGCTTAACATTTGTGGGTAATGAGGGTATATATAGGATAGGTGCAAAATGTGTGAGTCAGTCAGTACAAGCTGACAGAACATATTGTCTTGCAGGTGTCTTGCGGGAAGGCCTTACCTGCGAGATACTCGCGAGACACAGTTGTCTCCACCTAGCCTGACTCTTTGCATTCTAGCATGTGCAAGGCATATGTTTCACTTCGCAGGAAGCTAAGTTGCGACATACCCGCGAGAATCCTTCAGCTTCCAAATGTTTGAGTCTTCACACACTCTCTCTATCACACAACTCTTACAACAAATCCCACAATAAATACAGGGTATAAACGATTGAAAATAATTACAATCAAATTTGGCACGAAATAAAAGCCAACAAAATACATAGTTGTAAATAACAACTTTACAGTTATATAGGTTGAAATTCTATTGTATCTATTAAAAATATATATGCTATTTTTTTTATAGGAATGTGCTATTTTTTAATATAACAAGCTTTCAACGAATTTCAACTTTTGCTTCACCCACCTTCTAAATAAAAATTCTCTTGTATTTGAAGTCTGATCATGGTTTTAAAAAAAAATCATTGTGGTCAAAAAACTGATTTTGGCCCTAGTTTAACTCGGTTTTGATCAATTTTGGGTGATTTTACCGGATAGGATTGGTTCCGGTTCCCAGTTGAACTGGTTGGTCTTGTTCAGTTTTTAAAACCAAGCCTCCAGTGAATAATATAATTCCAAATTTTATTGTTTATTCATAAATGAAATTGGTTATAACCTACTTATTGAACATCTCATCAAACACAAAAATTAACAGAGATCATCGCGTTGTAATTAATACAATTTTCGTTTCTGTGTTTATAATTTTCACAATTTACTAATAGCTAATATTTATGCATGCAGGTTTTTACCAACTAAGACACACAGGAGGATGAAGGAAATTGAAAGAGAAGTACGAGACTTACTAATGGGAATTATTAACAAAAGGGAGAAGGTAAGCAAAGGTAGAAATGATGACTGATTAGGCATACTTATGGAATTGAATTCTAGAGAGATTAAGGAATTTGGTAACAAGAAGAGTGCTGAAATGAGTATTAAGGATGTAATTTAGGAATGTAAGTTTTTCTACTTTGCTGGGGAAGAGACAACCTCAATTTTACTTGTTTGGAGTCTTTGGACAATGGTTTTGTTGGGTAAGTATCCAAATTGGCAAGCTCGTGCAAGAGAAGAGGTTTTGCAAGTCTTTGGTAAGAACAAACCTGACTTTGATGGGTTAAATTATCTTAAAATTGTAAGTATTCCCTAAAGATTCTATTTTTCTTTATTTTCCTATAAAATTTATATGTAATGTCTTTTGAAATTGAAATATTCACATCCATGAAAATTCATGTCAATATTAGTTAATTGACAGAGTAAAAGCCATTTTCTATCGAGCTCGTAATAGTTAGCATACTCATTTTTGTCTACTTGGTAGTATAGACTATAGACCACTAATTTGAGTGCAAACCTCAAATTTGATTAGGTTTGTAGATCAAGTAATAAATCTTGTTTCAAATTTTATCCATCATAAATGAGCTTCAAAATCTCTCATATACTCTTCAAGAGGAAAATTTAATGAACTTATTTTATTTTGTTTTACCAAATTCTTTAAGAAATACACTTTGGTAATGGTTGGTTATCCATGGCATAGGTAACCATGATATTGAATGAGGCTCTGAGGTTGTACACACTAGGAGCTTTGCTACTTCGAATAGTTCACAAGGAAACTAAGCTGGGAAATTTGTTAATACTAGTTGGAGTGGAGATGGCTATACCAACAATCCTAGTCCACCATGATTATGAACTGTGGGGTGAGATGCAAAACAGTTTAACTTGGAGAGATTTTTAAAAGGCATTTCAAAGTTAACAAAGGGCCAAGCATCATTCTTCCCATTTGGTTGGGGTCCTAGGATATGCATTGGTCAAAACTTTGCTCTAATAGAGACCAAGATGGCTTTGTCACTCATTTTGCAGAACTTCTCATTTGAGACCTCGTCCTTTGCTCATGCTCCTTAATCAAAACTGCTCAACCTCAATTTGGCGCTCACAATATATTACATAAGATATGGTACCAAAAAGTTGTTCCAGTTGAACAAGATTTATCATGATTGTGCCTTGTGGCTTATTTGAGGTTCTATTTACTATTTAGTGATTAAAAACTCATTTTCTAAAGAATAAGAAACAAGATATCATGATTTCCACTCTATTATATTATGTGTGTTTGTACATCCATTATTGCATTAATTGAAGGAAACAATGTTGAATAATGTAAAACAAAAAAATTAGAAAAATACATCATTATTATTGGTAAATTTTCATTTTTAAAGTATACTGTTAATATTTTTAATCCTACCCAAATTAAAAACCCTTTTACCGATTATAAAATCCTATTTTAACAACCTTATTGCAAAGGCTAAAGTATATAATGCTAGTAGAAAATTAATGAATTTCCCTTTTAATGTTCTGAAATTGAAAGATTACACATAGGAGATCAAAATGCCATTGATCTCTTTGGACTCAGCCAAAAAATTAAGGAAAAATGGAGGAGAAAATAAATTCTCCGATTGAAGCAATTTATTCAAGAAATGTCACCCAAATTTTCTAAGCACCCTTCTGCAAATCAACCACCTTCTTCCATGAGTCTCGGCTCGATATCTCATCCCACCATCTCCCCACATTTTCTCTCGAAGTGAACAAATTGCCCTTATCAGTGCCACTGACCAAGTACTGAGTGTTGGGCAAGTGTGAAAGATCAGCCAAAGAAAATTCATCCCCAGCCAAGAACCTAGCCTCCCCGAGCCTCTTTTCGTAGATGTCAAGCACTTTCGACAGCTTCTCTTCGTTCTGCCTGATCACTACTTTGTCTTGCTTGATATTCATTCGAGGCGCGAATGCGAGCTGAAACACCAGAGTTGAGCTTGGTGGATTGAAGCTCTGCCCTTCTGCTTCTATCCACTGATCTATGGATGCTTTTGCCAGTGGGTTTGTTCCGTATAGTCCTTTGTTCCCTTTGTCCGCGTACTTGTCACAAATGTAGCGGCATATCGCTCGAGACTCTGTATTACCCACACACAAATTCAAATTTATAATATGGAGTTGCAAACAGAGGGAAACCAGAAAAGAGACTGAATGAAAATGATGAAATTGCGGGTATAAATTTACCAAAGATGGAGATGCTCTCATCTTCAAATGCTGGTACTTGGCCAAAGGGCTGTAACATTATCAGGACCATGTATAAGAGAGATTCAGAATTATATATAGCTAATTAGTCGAAAAGAGAGAGAGAATTGTGTGAATGTAATTGTATAAGTACCTGGAGCTTGAGGAACTCAGGCTTCTTGTGCTCGCCCTTGGACATGTTAATGGAGATGAGCTCGAACTCGACATTTTTCTCATAGAGACAAGCTAGGACCCTGGACACAGCTGTGGACATGGGTGGTCCGTACACTTTAACAGGAGTCGCCATTGTAATGGGAAGTTTGGTAGCTTTGGGGGTTTGGGGTTTCGCTTGCTTGCTTTATTTGTCTCTTTTAACACACTCTCTTTGTGTGCGTTTGATATGTGAATTCTTGTTTCGTTTTCGACCATTCAAAAAGGTGGGTTTATTTATCCTCTCCCACTTTATCCTTTACTTGAGAGTTGAGACAGGGGGTAGTTGATGTGGGACCAGAATGCCGCAGCAGAGAGTAATTGTATTGAAGGAATAATTTAAAGACCAAACCTGTAAAGTAGGCCTCGGCTTAATAAAGACGATCTCACGGGAATTCAACTTTCCTTAATTGCTTAGGCCCATGAGTATAGCCCAATTATTCAAGCCTGATTCTCATGGTCTTGGCTCTGCCATGGGCTAGCCATTCTCGTCGGTCCAACTCAACTATGGGCGTTGATCCCATGCAGCACCAAAATGATAAGGAAGTTTGGTTCTGGGCCATCCGAGGTCTTTTTGATAATGAATTTTTACAACGAATGATAATTTTTTTTTTTTTTTTTTTAAAAGTTTCAACTTATGACTTCTTTATAATTAAAGTAGTAAGTTGTTATTAGTTTTAATTTAAGTTCACACACTTATATTACTTTTCTATACATTCATAACAACTAATAATAAAATTTAAAATTTATTAGGAAAATGTTAGAAAAATATTACGAAATAGCATTACTCATTTTTCACTGACACTTTTGACGTCAAATTCGTCATTTCCCAGATTCCTTTATAAGGCGTGGTGTGTGTCACCTGAATCACTTTTCATTTCATTCCCAACTTCCAAAGCTTCTTTTTCCCGCTCTTTCTCCTTCCTTCTCTCTCTCTTTCACCTCGAAGAGAAAGGAAAATGGCAGGCTCTATGACCATTTGGTTCTTTGTGGTGCTTTCGATCTCTATTTTGTTATCTTGGACCAACCCAAGAGGCGAAACCCTCAAATCCTTCTCTCTCTCTCCTCTCTATTCTTCTACACAGTCGGCTTCTTCTTCCAATGAGGATAGCTCCGGCTTGAGGTACGATTTCTACCATGAAACTTGTCCACAGGCAGAGTTCATTGTAAGGACTCACATGGCTCGCTTATACTCCGACCATAACAATGTCTCTGCAGCTCTCCTGCGTCTTTTCTTCCATGACTGCTTCATTGAGGTGCTACATACAAGTTTGCCCCTTTTTCTTGATTCTTCTCTGTTTATTACTTAATGGGTCTTCGTTATTTTGATTCTTTTGGATCTATACTGGTTGTTAACATTATGGGTTTGTCTTTTTCTCATCTGGGTATTGATTTTTCTCTTCTAAACGTTGATTTCTTATGTGGGTGTATATTTGTTATCAATTTGTGATTGTTCTTTTTGTTTACTTCGGGGCTTGTTTCTCTACCTACGATGCTGGTTTGGCAATATGGTTTTGATTTTGAACGATTCTTGGTCATATATTGACTACTTGTTCTTGTTTTGATATGGGTGTGTTATCTAGAATAGAAGGGAAAAAATTGAGTCTTTCTTTCCTATTTTGTGGTTTTTCTGTTTCCTGTTGTGGGTGTTTTTATTTGCTTTATGTTGCTTGGTATATAGCCCACAAAGTGACTTTTGATTCCGAATTATGTGAGCTTTGTGAAGTTTTGTATTGATATTCTTGTCAGTAGTGCGGTTCTTAGTGTGCATTTTAAGTTTTGTATTTAAAGATTTATCAAGACAGCAAATTGTATGTTCTGATAATTGGGAGTATCGACCTGTTATTCCAATTTAATCTTCTTGTTGTGATTTCTTGCCATTTATTCCAAGGTATTAATTTTTTGGTCATAATGTTGTGTGGGATTTTCTTGATCAGGGCTGTGATGCTTCTGTCCTCTTGGATGACAGCAATGGTGACAAAAACCATTCCACAGAGAGGCAGGCCATACCCAATCAGACCTTGAGGGGTTTTGATAAAATTGATTCCATCAAGGAGGAGCTTGAAAAGGCTTGTCCAGGGGTAGTTTCATGTGCTGATATTGTTTCTATTGCCACTAGAGATGGCATTATGCTGGTCTGTTCTTGATCCTGAATCTTAATATGTTCTTTCTCTTTTAATGTTTTTTTAATCTTTGGGGTCCTTTAACTAAGGGTTTTGGCAACAGTTTAAGGCTTAAGTTTCGATTATTGTTTGTAGGTAATGATGCTTAAATGAAACATGGGGAAATTGTAAGAAACAGACTTTAGAAGTGTTGGTATCTCTTTACATTTTTAAATGTTGAAGAGCCTATCAACAAGATTTTAAAGTACATATTGATTATAGGAAAGTTTAGAAAATGAATTGAGATTATAATTGTAGTGAATTTTTCTGTTTTGGTTTCAACAAATTGTTAAAGTTACCTTTACTTAACCAACTAGCTGTATGGGGCAATATTTTGTAGTGGTTTTTCTGGTCTAAAGTTTCAAAATTTTCAAAAAAATTGAAATATTATTCTTGTTCCAAATTCAGTAAAACTGACAATAAAGAACAGTTCTCAATTAGTAACACTTTTTATTGGATTTCGTTGATGTAAACTTCTAGTCTTCTATGCTTGACTTCACAGGCTGGTGGCCCTTTCTATC
The DNA here is from genome assembly GCA_030445155.1 of Quercus variabilis. Lineage (NCBI taxonomy): Eukaryota > Viridiplantae > Streptophyta > Magnoliopsida > Fagales > Fagaceae > Quercus > Quercus variabilis. The sequence continues at coordinate 13,846,148 of CP129446.1, read as the reverse complement.
CAGTGTTAACAGGCCGGAGGGACAGCATTCATTCATATTTCAATGAAGCACTGGCTGCGATTCCACGACCCGATGATAACATAACACAGACACTTCACCTTTTTGACCTTAGAGGTTTTGATGAAAGAGAGACTGTCAGCCTTCTAGGTAGTTACTAGATCTCTTCCTTTCCTCATTTGTCCCTCTTGTTTTATGGAGTTGAAAAAGGTTTTAAAAGATTTTGGTTTGTATCGGTTTCTTGATCATCTGAAGGCGCACACAACATTGGGAAGATTGGCTGTGAATTCATACAGAAACGTCTCTTTAACTTCAAGGGGACAGGGCAGCCAGACCCAACTATAGCTCCTGATTTCCTAACTGAGATGAGAATGAGATGCCAAGACAGTAATAGGACCACCACTCGGCCTTCTTCTTCATCCATGGCATCATTGGAAATGAGTGAGTCAGCAGTGGGGATGTCATATTTGCAGGCGTTGTCATCTTCGATATCATCTGGGGCAGGTTTTGATACTCACTACTATCAGAGCTTGTTAAGTGGGAGAGGACTCCTTTTTGCCGATCAGCAATTAATGGCTAATGAGAAGACTGCGAGACTGGTAAGAGCTTATGCTTCAGACGATGGATCAACCTTTCGAATGGACTTTGCACGGGCAATGATGAAGATGTCAGGCCTTAATGTTCTGACTGGATCTCAAGGTCAGGTCCGGCGGAACTGCTCCTTGCCTTTGGTCAGTTCCTAAGCGACAGTCTACCATAATGAATTCTTTAAGATCTTTGTTCTTTAATATTAGTTTCTCTTAAGTTCTGTGTTTGATTGTAGATGCAGTGACTTCCACATTTCTTGCCTGTTCTAATTTGAGTGTGTATATAAAGGCGATGGCATAGAGAAGACATTAGTCACAATGATGAACTTTTTTTTTTTTTGAGAATAGTCACAGTGATGAACCTGATGGTAAAAACTGCACGTAAATATGTTTTGAAGATCTCAAGAAATATAGAATTCTAATGTTTTGAATGTTACCAAAAGTTTATGAATATATCATATATGGAGAGCTCATAATGTATGCTGCAACATCCAAATTAATTTTAATTGGGTGTTTGTGTTTCTAATGAGTTTTGGCTTATTATTTTTCATCTGAAGGAGATGCCAGTTGATTCTTTGAGTGTGTACTTAAGAACTAGAAATGTCTACAAATCTGTGTCATGAAACAGATGAACAGAGTGATTCTTTTAACGATCACCATGTAGAATTCAATGGTGACTCATAAACATGTTTTAGGGTCATCAGCTGTCTTTTTTGGAACGCCACTGGACAGCAATTATACAAGCTAGTGAAACCAATAATTACTTGTCAGTTGATTCTATTTGAGTTTGAACTTCAGAACTAGGAAAGCCTACAATCTGTGTCATGATAAGCCAAAGCAACGAGTCTCACATGAAGTCAACAACCTAAACCTAAACCAAAACTAAAAATAACATCCACCTAAACTGTTTTTATCATTATATTCCATACACTTAAAAAAAAGAGGCCTCTAGTTTTGTTTTTTGGTGGAATTCAATAGTAAGCATCTCTTTCATTACACATACAAACCACGACCATCATCTTTCCTCAGTTTGCGGTGCTATTTCTTGTTATATATCTGTAATTTCACCACTACAAGTGTGCTCACTCTTTGCTTTCAGTTAGCGGAATTGTTGTAAAAGACCAGCCAGAGGAGGATTTATTACGTCTTTTGTCAAAATACTGGAGCCACATGTAACTCAGATCTTTTAGTTGGTTACAGTGTGCTTGATGGGAGCTACTATATTTGAAAATTAGTACACTGATGCGTGAGAAAATGTAATATAATAATTTTATAATATTACAATGTAAAATTTGTATTTGTAGACCGATCACGATTGAGAAAGATAAAGAAGAATCTTTCTAAATCACTTCGGGTCAGCGGGGCCTTCAAGCATCCAAAATACACCGAGTTCTTGCTGTTTAGCAGTGGAATATTCCCATGATATTGCCGCTTGAGTCCAAGATATTCCCATGTTTAGCAGTCATTTTTTTTTTTTTTTTACATTCCTTTCTTGAGTCCAAGATATCGGAAATAACCTTTAAGAGATAGGGGGCTCAATTTTCTATTCCTGTGGGTTGCTCGTATTTCTTTATCCCAATAGAGGCTACATCTTCACTTTCTTTATTCTAATTAATTTAAAATAAACAAAAGTAGATCAAAATAAACTGAATGGACTGAAGTGAATTGAATTGGACTAAACTAGACCAAAGTTGATTGAATGGACCTAAGTGAACTAAAATGTTACACTGATGTGACTCAAAAATAGTGTAAATATTATCATTAAAAAATAATTAGAAATTTGTTTATTATGTTATTGATATGAAACTAACCAATCATGTCACTTTATAAATTTTTTAGTTAGTAAAATATAAATATTCTTTTTACTATTAAAATTTAAGTGAAAACATTCATAAGATGCATTATTTAAAATATCTTATTGTTTGATTAATATTAATTTAGAAAATGCTTAAATGATTTCATGTACAAATAGATTTTGACAAAACAATAAAATTAACTCATTTGGTTATTTACTAATAGATTTTACAATTGAAATGGATCAAATGAACCCAAGTAGACAGAATTACACCGAACGGACCAAAGTAAATAAAAATATACTAAGTTGATATGACTCAATAGGTTTGTAAAAACAATAAATATTACGTTTTAACTTGTCTATTACATATTACATAGACATAAATTTGAGAATGCAACAAACTTGTAATGTATCTTATTTATGTTTTAATAAGGAGGTAGAGTTTATCTTTGAGTCACCATAAATCATTACCCAGATCCAACAATTCTTATGGTGAACCATTGCCAATTCCTTCACAAGCAGAAAAGGAATTGGCGCTAGGTGCCAGTCCTCATTCTAGAAGTTGGCCTCACAATATATGACCTGCATAATCAGCTAGCATAGGATTTCCAAGTTGAAGGAAGCCTGTTTGATACTAGAGGTGGCAAGTTTTGGACATTCACGTCAACAGGCAGCAGGCGGTATTCAATATCGAGCTCCTTGAAAATATTGATCATCTCTTCAAGCAATGCCTCTCTCCTAAGAAATCTCTCCTTTATGTCCTGATAGTTCAATCTGTGTCCAAGCCACACTGACATCATCAGTTTGTTCATGTCTATCACGTCCCTCATTATCACCATTGGACCTGGCTGCCAGTGCTCTTTCTTGCCTTCAATATACCTGCAATTTCAGTAGCCACAAGGCCCTCAACATCAGAGAATTACTTAAGAAAGGATTTTTATTTTTTGGTGGCAAAACATATGGAATAACGTAAACAGGTGAATAGCCGATCATATGTGCTTAGTCCATGCTCATGGCAAGAGCAATGTGAAGCACTAATGAAAGTGTAGTGATTGGTGGTACCGCTAATTCTGTGCGTGATTCTAAATGTGTAATAGAGTCTATATCATTAGTATTTCTAGGAATTAGGTTGCACTAGGGAAAATGAAAATTAATAAGGAAAGAAAAGATGCAGGACCATACATACCCTGTTATTCTTTCTTTCATGCTGGTTATCTTTTCCCTTGGGGTGGAGATGTTAATACAGAAATCAATTGCATCTCCCATGTCTGGACTACGTTGATAGTTACCAATGGGCTTTGTAGCTAGAATACTGTTAGGGTATATGATCTTTTGGTTATCATATCTCAGAAAAACTGTAGTTAGTATGTTCATCTCATCGACTACCATCTGAAACCCAAGGAAACATAAGTTAGAACACAAATGAAAGATATATGCTTATATGAGAGTGCATAATAAACATCTTATTAAGCCTCCTTTCTTACCATGACTCCGTCGACTTCACAACGATCACCAACATCAAATGGGTGAATTACAAATAAGAAGATGATTGCTTCAAACACTGTTCTGCAGGTATTCCCAAACATAAACACAACCAAAACTAGTTGTGAACTTAAAAAGACGAGGAAGTGGGTAATTGGAACTTTGAGTATAATAAGCCATATTATCAATGTGATGATAGCTACAATCATGTTCAACATATTATGGAGTTCGTCCACGGCTGTTTTTGTATCAGTGAGAGACAATGCAAGTGCCCTTCTCTCTCTAAAGGCTTTCAGCTAAAACAAAAGGTGAAGTTTACTTTAGCTCAATGTTTCATATATAGAAAATAAATGAGAACACAATTCAAATTTTTTCCCCACTAGGAGATGTCCATCAAATAAATGAGAACAAAAATTGCATAGTATCTTTTGCATTGAGCACCATAGCCAGAGGCCAAGAAACATATAGAAAGTAGTCATACCATCCAGTCCATATGGAAGGACTTGCTGATTCCCTTATTCTCAGCTGCTACTCCAAACAGATGCATCGTCTTCAAAGCTTCTTCTTTACTCATAAAGCGCATCACATCCTCGAGGTAAATGCATCTATATATAGAGGTTTGCATTTTATAAAAATCAAGATGGTATGACACATCAATATTTAAAAAACAAAATATAAGACAAGAATTACTTCAAGGAATGCTAGTAACAACATTTTTCACTATCTTTCTCCCAACCTGTTAAAGTGTCAAATTATGATTGATGTTTCATCACTTTTAGATAGGTCCATCATTGTTATCATTTTTATTATACGTCAATCACAACAAAGCACACATAGTGGAAAATGTTGTGGAAATATTTGGAGGTGTACATGGGTCAAGTTGGGTTGAGGGGTTTTCTTAACCCAAACCACCACAGTGGATTTAAAAAAATCCAACTCAATCCAACCTATTACAGGAGTCCAACCCAACCCAAACTACCTAGATTAGGTTACAATTTTTTTAGTTACTATTATTATTATTATTATTATTATTATTATTATTAATAATAAATTGAGCATTATAACAACACCATTACAAATAAAAGCAAATATATAACCAAATAATTCTGAGCATAATACCGTACTAACACAAATAATATGAGGAGAACTTAGAGTTTGGATTTTATTTAGGGCTTAGAATTGGGGTGAGAGTGGCAGGAGAGGGAGAGAGAGAAACATGAGATAAGAAGTTGATTGAAATGAGAACTTAGGGTTTAGGCTTTATTTAAGAAGATGGGCAAAAAAGTAAATAATAAAATTGTATAATATATTTTTAAATATATATTTTTAATTTAAATATATATCAAATATAGGTGAGTTGAGTCGGGTTATATGGATTTGAAAATTTTATGACCCAAATCCAAGTGACTTATTGTAAAAATAAATTCACAATCCAACCTAACTCAATCCACCAACTCTTAAAAACTAACTCAAGCCAATGGGTTGGTTGGATTGGGTCAATTTTATAAGTGGGTTGCATACCCTAAAAATTTGCCTCCCTAGATTTTTTAATAGATAAAAGAAAGAAAGGAAAAGCACTACTATTTTACACCCTATTTTTTTCATCTGATGTAAGAAAAGAAAAGGTGAAAGAATGTAAGAACTTACTCCGACCCTGGCTTTGCCACGTTCTGAAATATCCTGTCGGCTGCCTCTTTTGCCTGGCACTCACTTCTGATCTGCAACAAAGCTTCATCCTGGATTTTTGAATTCAGTAACTGCTCATCCAGAGTGGATAAATCCCCATGCTGGACAATATTAACCATCCTCTTCATGTTCCAAGCTGATATATTCTTCTGATTCAGCTTATGCAGGTGATCAACAGAGATCTCCTCATCTTCCCTTTTATACATTGTCCTCGAAAATCTAGAATTCTTCCCAATCATTGGAATTTTTCGTTCTCTACCAATTCCTATCACCTTCCTACTCCTAGGAGGCAGAGTTGTTCCAAGCTCACCAGGCAAAGTAACCCCAACTTTCTCAAGCTCTTGAAGCTCAGCCAGAACTTCCTCTTCTGTATCATGCCTTTTAAACAGTGGCGAACTAGAGAGCATTTTGATGACATACTGATTAAACAAAGCCTCCTGGATTCGTTCAAAGAATGTGTTTACATGGAAGGTTGAAGCCAAGACCTTAACAAGCAGAGTTTTCATGAGCCATATTAGGGTACCCACAAGAAAACAAACAAAAACCCTATTTACGTAAGGCAAAATCTTGCTCTCTGTCTCCTTTTTAAACTTGTCATGGAAAATACTGTGCCACACAAGCAAAACCAAACCCAACCAGAGGCAATTCTGAACGGACTTTCTCAGCCCATAAACAAAATACAATACCCGTTTTCTCAAAAGAAAATTGCGTTCTATAAAGAACACAGCCACTCGAATACCCCAACCCGACGCTAAACGTCCACAGATTAATGCTAAAACCATTATTTCCCACTTCCATAATGGAAGATCCCACACTATGCACCTTTTTATAACTGGGAACCAAAGGCTACAAGCTAAGGCTACAATAATTAAAACAAGACTCACAGATTGAAGCATTGTCAGTTTGCTGAATTTCATTCTCTTATATTCTTCCGGGATGTCATCAATATCATCATCTTCCTCATAATCTTGAACTTTCTCAGGGATTCTTCCAGAGTTTACTGAACTTTGACATGGTTCCTCTGGCGGGTCTATCAGCCTAGACTTGGTCATGCTCATCACTGACTTCCATGAACGTACCCTAAATGAAACATTTGAACTGCACTTTACAACCTCTGCTCTACCTGAATTCAAGTACCCTAAGTGGTTTTCTTGGTCCCAAAACTCTTTATTTCTTCGTCGTAGAGACTCACTTCTTCCCTGAAAGTTGTTGCTGCATGGACTTCCGTTAATATCATCAAGCTTGATTGCTACTTCATCTTCTCTTTGGCTTCGAGCCATCTGATAGTAGTTTCTTTATCGTTCTCTGTGGGTGTGGTGGTGCTTTTATTGCTTAGCAGAAGAATAAATTGGTTTTGAGGGCTTTCTGAATGGTTCCATAAAAAGAATTCGACCAACTTATAAGCACGACAACAGTACTCCAGGAATATCGAGTAAAGGACTATTTTAGATGTGCTTCTAAGCAAATGGCAAGTCCACTAATTCCTCATCATCAATGCCGAAGAATATCGAGTTTAGGTGGCCAGCGTGAATTAATTGCGTGGACGGAAGTAACTTGCCTGAAGTGCTCTTCAAGGTTTCTCAGTCTATAATATATGTGTTGAAAAAACTACTCATTTTTCCATCTTCAACTTTCCACTAATCTAATTAAGTATCATTTTTTGTTGTTGTTGTTGATGTACCTTGCCCAACTATCTTCAACTTCCACTAATCTAAGTATCATTTCTTTTTTTAGTTGATGTACCTTGTCCAACCCCCAAACGGAAGAGAGAGGTAGGTTGAACGCCTACAAGAATAAGAGATCTAATTAGAGAGCATTCATATTGGTGGTATATTGGCGATGCTAAATGTTAGGAAATTCAAGGAGTAATAATGTAAGAACAAAATGATCTAGTAGACAATCAGAAAATTTGATTGACTTAGAGGCACAATTAAATACTATCCTTAGACAATATTTTCCCCCACACAAAGAGTTGTTAAAGAGTTATTATAAATTTATTCTCTTTATACAACCAAATTTATTAAATTCTATAAATAGTAATTTTTTTGGATAAGAGACCCATTGGATTTCTTGCGTTTCTAAGAAGATTTGAGAGAGGGGAAGTTCGTTTAAGTAGTAACCAAATGAGTACGAATTACTATTTATACCCAAAAGATTATGACCCTTTAATAGCTACGCACATTTTGGTTCAATAGACACCTTTAATATATATCCAACTCAAAGGGTTGTGACCTTTCAATATTCACTGTTTGGTTCAATAGGCACTTTTAATATATATTCAATCCAAAGGATTGACATTTCAATAGACACATTTTTGTTCAATTGGCACCTTTTGGTATCTCTATATATTAAGAGGATTTAAAAAGTTAGTTATGACTTTAAAAAATCTCAAAAATACCCCTAATCTAATTAGATAATAATTATTCTTAAAAAATAAAATTGGTTAAAACTGTAATTTAACAAAATTAAAAATAAAAAAAAAATAAAAAATAAAAACTACTAGAGAAATTTTTTTCTAAAAATTAGCACACACTCTTTCTCCTATTTAAATATATTTTATGCACGTTTGATACATTTCTTTTCCTAAAAACTAGCACACATTAAACCCAATAATTTACTCATTTTCAAATCCTAAATTTTAGTTTCTTAAAAATCCCTTTCTATATAACCCCACTAACTATAGATAAATTCAAATTGAAAAATTACATTAAACTCAAAATAAAAAAAGAGTCTCATCACACGTGCAAAGCACATGTGATATTTATATATACAATCTATCTTGTATATATTTATATATACAACACTAAAAAATTTAGTTTTTATTATCACAAGAAGATAATTTATCTATTTTAACACTTCACTTTTCAATTCACCCAACATCAAAGTTCCTACTTTTTTACCACTTCATTTAAATATTATTTCTTTATTCTTCCTCTATGTCTCTTTCTCTCTCTTCTTTGAAGCAAGACTAACCAACCACAACCACAACCACCATGCATAACCCACTGCTAGAACAACCAACCACAACAACCCATAGCCATAAACTCACCATCCCAATAAAATTCCATATCAAATGCACCAAAAACCATCACAACTCTAATTTAAAGTTAAAAAAAAAAATAAAAAAATAAAACTAACCAACCACCACAAAACTGCCACAACCCACACACCACCATCATCGCCGCCACAACTGAAACCCACCACAACTTGAAACCCAAAACCACCAAAATCGAAGATCAGATCTCTCTTTCTCTCTTCTAAAGCTACCACCCCTCACAACTCACCACCAATCACCAAAATCACAACCAAGCACCACCACAAGCCTTCATAAAACCCAAATCAAATAAAAAAACACATAAACCATAATCAAGGCAACTAACCACCACCCATTGCCATAAACACCCATAACCCATTGTAAATCTGATTAAAAAAAGAAACCCATCATAAACAGCCATAACGTATCATCGTCACCGACATCCTAGCAAAACCCAAACCCAAAGTAATCCATGGAGCTTTGATCTGACCCAAACAAAAGCCTAAATCCCCTTACTGATTCAGTTAAGAGAGGAGGGCTAGGGTGAGTGCAAAAAGAGAGAAAGATAGAAAGAGGAAAAATAATAATAATAAGAGAGGATAATTTTTTAATGATAAAAGGTCACCCACCGTGAAAAAAAACAAATAGTTTTTTCCCTTTTGGAGCTATAATAAACTTGAAAAGATGGCAATATACTGTTTACAGATTGCAAAAAATTTTAGATATACCACCACCAATGTAGCATGCCTTTTAATATTTGTGTGTGTGTGTGTGTTTTTTTATTTTATTTTATTTTAGAGAAGGTAATATTTGGTGTGTTAAAATAGCATTTTAGCAATTTTAGCACCACCAATGTGAATGTTCTTAGTAACTCAAAAAGTTTCTTTATCTATTTTAACACCTCATTTTACAATATACCAAATATTAATGGCTCAATTTTTTTACCACTTCATTTAAATATTCTTTCATTATTTTTTTTTTCTTTCTTTATTCATACTCTATGTCTCTTTTTCTATCTTCTTCTCCATCTCTTTCTCTTCTCTGAAGCAAAAAAATCACAAACCACATATTCTCAATGCAGTAAACCCACATCTACTGCCACCACCACCACCACCGGTTAAAAAAAAAAATCACGCCCATTGCTAGCCTTCACCACCACCAGTAAAAAAAAAACATAAAATAAGAACCCACAAGAGAAAGAAAGAGAGAAGTTTGATTTCAACCCACAAATAAGAACCCAACAACCTACAACCTATTGTCACAATCGCAAGTAGGAATGACAAAAATTGCCTGACTTAAGAGTACTCGACCCAACCTGACCTTGATGGGGTTGGTTTTACCCAACCCGCAAAGCAAACAAGGTAGGTTTGGGTTTTAAAAACCCAACCTATAGCGGGTTCGGGTCAAGTACTAGTATTATGCATACTCGGCCCGAACCTGACCTGTATAAATATATAATATTAGAAAATTTAAAAAACCCTAAGTATAAATATTGCTCTAATTTTCCCATTTCTCTATTTCAGTTCCCTGACCCTAATCACTCTCTCAGCTGCCTCCCTCTCCCTTACTTTCACTCTTACTTGCTGTCACCGCCTCCCTCTCCCTCACTCTCAGCCGCCCTCACTCTCACTTTCCAATAGAATCTCAATTGAAGAATGACCCTAATCACCATTTTTGTGATGTATTCGTTTGGCGAGGATTGATATAGTAGAGAGCTTGTTGTGAGCTTCATGGGGGTGTTGGAGGATTATGATTTGGGTCTTTGTTGGAATGGGCTGAGCCGGCGTTGTTTTGCAGAGACACATTATGTTGGGTCTACTGCACTTTGAGCAGATGGGTCGTCGTAGTTGTGGTGGTTCTGGTTTGGCCTTGATTGGAGTGTTTTAGTGTTTTACATTTTATTTATTTATTATTTCATCTAGAACTGTATTTGGGTTTGTGTAATACATTGAAATTGATTTTTTTTCCCTTTTTATATAGATTGGGCCCCGTGTTTGTGTTTGTGTTTCTAATTTTGAAAGGAAAATCATAAATCAGGAAAACATAAAATTGAATTTTTTATTTTATTTTTATTTTTATTTTTTTTTAAAGATTGGGTCATGGATTGGGCCACCAATTAGGGGCTTTAGACTAGGCCCTCAAGTGGCGGGGTGGGCCTACAAGGTCCCGACAGTGTGGGTTTGTGGGTTAAAAAAAAATCTCATTCAATTAACGAGGCGAGTTCGGGTTTCGGGGGGGGGTTGGCGGGTTAGGTTTAGGCATAAAGAAACTTGCCCCAAACTTGACCCGTTGCCATTCCTAATCGCAAGCCACAACCTACTACCTGATTTCATCCTAAAATCCAATCTCAACAATCTTAATCCAAAGCCTTGGATCATTGAACCCACCCTAATAACCCAACACTACTAGCAACAACGAAACAACCCACCACCAATACCCAGCAACTTAGAACTCACAAAACCTATGAACCTAGAAATCACACGTTGTTGTTGATCTCAACACATTTTACTGAGGGAGTTTGAGCTAGAGAAAGGGGAAAGGAGACATCAGCAAGGTAAGAGTGAAGATAGACACAAGAGTGAAGTCTAAAGAGAGAGGCTCGGCCAGAGAGAGAGAGGAGGTTTGAAAAAAGAGAAAATGCATACTAATGAAAGAAGAGAGAGAAACCGAATAAAAAATCATTTTTTATAACTTTATTTGCTACAATAAATTGTTAGAAATGAAAATTTTCTATAGCAAGGCTATTTTATGTATTTCCTGATTTTTATTTTCTAAAATTTTTATTTAGACTATAATTTATGGAAAAATGTTTTCGCTATATGCTGAGGTGATAGAGTGAATTGTTGCTGTCACGTACATAGAATAGAACTTCTAGAAGCACTATGAAAGGGGGATGTTAATCTAGGACACGTACATAGAATAGAACTTCTAGAAGCACTATGAAGGGGGGATGTTAATCTAGGATTCTACGCACATCGAACATCATCTCAAATAGTGTTTTGGGTTTTGATTGCTTGCTTTCTTTATCTCTCACTCACACAAACACTCTTTTTCTTTGTGTGAGTTTGATATGTGCATTCTTTGACTCGTTTTCGACCATACAAAAAAAGTGGGTTTTATTAACCTCTCTGTCACTTTCCCACATTATCTCTCCTTTTCTTGAGACAGAGAGTAGTTGATGTGGGACAAAACGTGGCTGCAGAAAGTATTTGTATTGAAAGAATAATTTAAAGGGCAGACCTTTAAAGCAGGGAAAATGCTAGTATCACCGAAAATGGTACAATTTTATGCTATAATAGATAACGTGGTGAGTTGTGATTGGTGAAAGTGTATCCTCACATAACTCACAGACACTCTTTCACTAGTCACAACTTGCCATGTGGCGAGCTGTAACATAAAATTGTGCCATTTTTAGTGATCCTAGCACAACTCTTAAAGTAGGACTCGGCTTAACAAAAATTATCCAACGGGGCCAAAACTTTGCTTGATTGGTTAGGCTTATTACTTTAAACCCAAATTCAACCCAACCCAATTATTATGGGTAAACCCCAACCCACCCAGTTATCCAATTATCAAAATTACCAAAATGCCACTAAAGTAAAAATGACCAAAGTATTCTAAAATCTTCAAAAATAACTAAAATAACCCAAAAACCCAAAAAATGACAAAAATACCCCCGAAACCCAGAAAATGACCAAAATATCCTCGAAAACTAGAAAATGACCAAAATACCCTCGAAATAAAAAAATGACCAAAATACCCTCGAACCCAAAAAAAATGACCAAAATACACTCGAAGCTCAAAAAATGACCAAAATACCCCTGAAGCCCAAAACATAATCAAAATACCCCTAAAACCCTAAAAATTACCAAAATACCCCCGAAACCCAAAAAATTACCAGAATACCCCTAAAACCCAAAAAATGACCAAAATACCACCGAACCCCTAAAAATGACCAAAATAACCCCAAAACTCATTCAATAATTGCTTCTAATCCAAATCCAACTAAACCCAATTATTACGGATAAACCCCAACCCACCAAGTTACCCAATTATCAAAATTACCAAAATGCCACTAAAGTAAAAATTATTAAAATATTCTAAAATCTTAAAAAATGACCAAAATATCTCCAAAACCCAAAAATGACCAAAATAACCTTGAAGCACAAAAAATTATCAAAATACCCCTGAAGCCCAAAAAATTACTAAAATGCCCTTGAAACCCAAAAAATGACCAAAATACCATCGAACACCTAAAAATGACCAAAATACCCCTGAAACCCGTTCAACTAATTGCTTCTAATCCAAATCCAACCAAACCCAATTATTATGGGTAAACTCCAACCTACCCAGTTATCAAATTATCAAAATTACCAAAATGCCACTAAAGTAAAATGACCAAAGTATTTTAAAATCTTCAAAAATGACCAAAATACCCCAAAAGCTGAAAAATTGACCAAAATTCCCTCGAAACCTAGAAAATGACAACAATACCCCCAAAACCCAAAATATTACCAAAATACCAATGAAGCCAAAAAATGACCAAAATACCCTCAAAAACCAAAAAATGACCAAAATACCCTCGAAACCTAAAAAATGTCCAAAATACCCCTAAAACCCAAAAACGACCAAAATACTCCCAAACCCAAAAAAATGACCAAAATACACCCGAAGCCCAAAAAATGAACAAGATACCCTTGAAGCCAAAAAAAATGACCAAAATACCCAAAAAGCCCAAAAAATTACCAGAATCCCCCCGAAACCCAAAAAATGACCAAAATACCCCTGAAATCCAAAAAATGACCAAAATACCCACAAACCACAAAATATGACCAAAATCCCCCGAAACCCATTTAACTAATTGCTTCTAACCCAAATCCAACCCAACCCAATTATTATGGGAAAATTCCAACCCACCAAGTTACCCAATTGTCAAAATTACCAAAATGCCACTAAAGTAAAAATTATTAAAATATTCTAAAAACTTCAAAAATGACCAAAACACCCCTAAAACCTAAAAAATGACCAAAATACTCTCGAAACCCAGAAAATGACCAAAATAACATCGAAACCCAGAAGATGACCAAAATAACCCCGAACCCAAAAAGTGACCAAAATATCCCCGAAACTCAAAAAATGATGAAAATACACTTAAAGCAGAAAAAATGACCAAAATACCATCGAAACCCAAAAAATGAACAAAATACCCTCGAAACCCAGAAAATGACCAAAATACCTCCGAACCCAAAAAAATACCAAAATACATCAGAAACCCAAAAAATGACTAAAATACCCCCGAAACCTAAAGAATAACCAAAAAAATCCCGAAACCCTAAAAATGACCAAAATACCCTCGAAACCCGTTTAATTAATTGTTTCTAACCCAAATCCAACCTAACTCAATTATTATGGGTAAACTTCAACCCACCTAGTTACCCATTTATCAAAATTACCAAAATGCCACTAAAGTAAAGTGACCAAAGTATTCTAAAATCTTCAAAATGACCAAAATACCCCCAAAACTCAAAAAATAACCAAAATACCCTCAAAACTCAAAAACGACAAAAATACCCCTGAAGCCAAAAAATGACCAAAATACCCCCCGAAATCCAGAAAATGACCAATATAACCCCGAAACAAAAAAAAAAAAAAAAAAAAATACCAAAATACACTGGAAGCCAAAAAATGACAAAAATACCCATCGAAACCAAATAAAATGACCAAAATACCCACGAACCCAAAAAAAATGACCAAAATACCCCCGAAACATATAAAATGACCAAAATACTCTCGAACCCAAAAAAATGACCAAAATACACCCAAAGCCCAAAAAATGACAAAAATACCTCCGAAACCCAAAAAATGACCAAAATACCCCTGAACCCAAAAAATGACCAAAACACCCCCAAACCCCAAAAAATGACCAAAATACCACCGAACCCCTAAAAATGGCCAAAATACCCCCGAAACCAGTTCAACTAATTGCTTCTAATCCAAATCCAACCAAACCCCAATATTATGGGTCAACCCCAACCTACCAAGTTACCCAATTATCAAAATTACTAAAATGCCACTAAAATAAAAATTATTAAAATATTCTAAAATCTTCAAAAATGACCAAAATACCCCTAAAACCCAAAAAATGACTAAAATACCCTAGAAGCCAGAAAATGAGCAAAATACCCTCGAAACCCAGAAAATGACCAAAATATCCATGAACCCAAAACATGACCAAACTACACCTGAAACCCAAAAAATGACCAAAATACACCTGAAGCCCAAAAAAAGACGAAAATACCATTGAAACCCAGAAAATGACAAAAATACCTCCGAAACCTAGAAAATGACCAAAATACCCCTGAACGCAAAAAACGACCAAAATACATTTGAAACTCAAAAATGTCCAAATACCCCCGAAACCCATAAAATGACCAAAATACCCCCGATGCCCATTTAATTAATTGTTTCTAACCTAAATCCAACCCAACCCAATTATTATGGGCAAACTCCAACCTACCCAGTTACCCAATTATCAAAATTACCAAAATGCCACTAAAGTAAAATGACGAAAGTATTCTACAATCTTCAAAATTGACCAAAATACCCACCAAAACTGAAAAATTGACCAAAATACCCCCAAAACCAAAAATATTACCAAAATATCCCTAAAGCCAAAAAAATGACCAAAATACGCTTGAAAACTAAAAAATGACCAAAATATCCCCGAAACCCAGAAAATGAATAAAATACCAACGAAACAAAAGAAAATGACCAAAATACTCCTAAAGCCAGAAAATGACCAAAATACCCTCGAAACCTAAAAATCGTCCAAAATACCCTTAAAACCCAAAAAATGACAAAAATACCCCCGAATCTAAAAAAAAGACCAAAATGCACCCGAAGTCCAAAAAATGAACAAAATCTCCCCGAAGCCAAAAAAATGACCAAAATACCCTAGAAGCCCAAAAAATTACCAGAATACACCTGAAACCCAAAAAATGATCAGAATACCCCTGAAACCCAAAAAAACGATCAGAATACCCCTGAAACCCAAAAAATGATCAGAATACCCCTGAAACCCAAAAACGACCAAAATATCCCTGAAGCCAAAAAATGACTAGATACCCTCGAAACCCAGAAAATGATCAATATACCCTTGAAACCAAAAAAATGACCAAAATACACCCGAAGCCCAAAAAATGAAAAAAATACTCTTGAAGTCCAAAAAATGACCAAAATACCGCAGAAGCCCAAAAAAATACCGAAATACTCCCAAAACCCAAAAAATGACCAGAATACCCCTAAAACCCAAAAAATGACCAAAATACCACTGAACTCCTAAAAATGACTAAAATACCCCCGAGCCTAAAAATTGACGAAATTACCGCAAAACCCGTTTAACTAATTGTTTCTAACCAGAATCAAACCCAACCCAATTATAATGGGTAAACTCTAACCCACCCAGTTACTCAATTATCAAAATTACCAAAATGCCTCTAAAATAAAATGACCAAAGTATTCTAAATCTTCAAAAATGACCAGAATACCCCTGAAACCCAAAAAAAGACAACAATACATTCCAAACCCAGAAAAGGACCAAAATACCCCCCAACCCAAAAAATGACCAAAATACCCTCAAAACCCGTTCAACTAATTGCTTTAAACCCAAATCCAACCCAACCCTATTATTATAGGTAAACCCCAACCCACTAAGTTACCCAATTATCAAAATTACCAAAATGCCATTAAAGTAAAAATTACCGAAGTATTCTAAAGTCTTCAAAAATTACCAAAATACCCCAAAAATCCAAAAAATGACCAAAATACCCCTGAAGCGAAAAGAAAGACTAAAATACCCTCGAAACCCAAAAAATGACCAAAATACACCCGAAACCCAAAATATGACCAAAATACCCCCAAAACCCAGAAAATGACCAAAATACCCTCGAAACCCATCAAATGACCAAAATACTCTCGAATCCAAAAAAATGACCAAAATACACCCGAAGCCCAAAAAATTGACCAAAATACCACTGAACCCAAAAAATGACCTGAACACCCCTGGACCCCAAAAAATGACCAAAATACCACCGAACCCCTAAAAATGGCTAAAATACCCCCGAACCAAAAAATGACCAAAATACCCCCGAAACCCGTTCAACTAATTGCTTCTAATCCAAATCCAACCAAACCCAATTATTATGGGTCAACCCCAACCCACCAAGTTACCCAATTATCAAAATTACTAAAATGCCACTAAAATAAAAATTATTAAAATATTCTAAAATTTTCAAAAATGACCAAAATACCCCTAAAACTTAAAAAATGACTAAAATACCCTAGAAGCCAGAAAATGACCAAAATACCCTCGAAACCCAGAAAATGACCAAAATATCCATGAACCCAAAACATGACCAAACTACACCTGAAACCCAAAAAATGACCAAAATACACCTGAAGCCCAAAAAAAGACGAAAATACCACTGAAACCCAGAAAATGACAAAAATACCTCCGAAACCCAGAAAATGACCAAAATACCCCTGAACGCAAAAAACGACCAAAATACATTTGAAACTCAAAAATGACCAAATACCCCCGAAACCCATAAAATGACCAAAATACCCCCGATGCCCATTTAATTAATTGTTTCTAACCTAAATCCAACCCAACCCAATTATTATGGGCAAACCCAACCTACCCAGTTACCCAATTATCAAAATTACCGAAATGCCACTAAAGTAAAATGACGAAAGTATTCTACAATCTTCAAAATTGACCAAAATACCCACCAAAACTGAAAAATTGACCAAAATACCCCCAAAACCAAAAATATTACCAAAATACCCCTAAAGCCAAAAAAATGACCAAAATACCCCTGAAAACTAAAAAATGACCAAAATATCCCCGAAACCCAGAAAATGAATAAAATACCAACGAAACAAAAGAAAATGACCAAAATACTCCTAAAGCCAGAAAATGACCAAAATACCATCGAAACCTAAAAATCGTCCAAAATACCCTTAAAACCCAAAAAATAACAAAAATACCCCCGAATCTAAAAAAATGACCAAAATGCACCCGAAGTCCAAAAAATGAACAAAATCACCCGGAAGCCAAAAAAATGACCAAAATACCCTAGAAGCCCAAAAAATTACCAGAATACACCTGAAACCCAAAAAATGATCAGAATACCCCTGAAACCCAAAAACGACCAAAATATCCTTGAAGTCAAAAAATGACCAGATACCCTCGAAACCCAGAAAATGATCAATATACCCTTGAAACCAAAAAAATGATCAAAATACACCCGAAGCCCAAAAAATGACAAAAATACTCTTGAAGTCCAAAAAATGACCAAAATACCGCAGAAGCCCAAAAAAATACCGAAATACTCCCAAAACCCAAAAAATGACCAGAATACCCTTAAAACCCAAAAAATGACCAAAATACCACCGAACTCCTAAAAATGACTAAAATACCCCCGAGCCTAAAAATTGACGAAATTACTGCAAAACCCGTTTAACTAATTGTTTCTAACCAGAATCAAACCCAACCCAATTATAATGGGTAAACTCTAACCCACCCAGTTACTCAGTTATCAAAATTACCAAAATGCCTCTAAAATAAAATGACCAAAGTATTCTAAATCTTAAAAAATGACCAGAATACCCCTGAAACCCAAAAAAAGACAACAATACATTCCAAACCAAAAAAAAGGCCAAAATACCCCCCAACCCAAAAAATAACCAAAATACCCTCAAAACCCGTTCAACTAATTGCTTTAAACCCAAATCCAACCCAACCCTATTATTATAGGTAAACCCCAACCCACTAAGTTACCCAATTATCAAAATTACCAAAATGCCATTAAAGTAAAAATTACCGAAGTATTCTAAAGTCTTCAAAAATGACCAAAATACCCTCGAAACCCAAAAAATGACCAAAATACACCCGAAACCCAAAATATGACCAAAATACCCCCGAAACCCAGAAAATGACCAAAATACCCCCGAAACCCATCAAATGACCAAAATACTCTCGAACCCCAAAAAAATGACCAAAATACACCCGAAACCCAAAAAATTGACCAAAATACCACTGAACCCAAAAAATGACCTGAACACCCCTGAACCCCAAAAAATGACCAAAATACCAACGAACCCCTAAAAATGGCTAAAATACCCCCGAACCAAAAAATGACCAAAATACCCCCGAAACCCATTCAACTAATTGCTTCTAATCCAAATCCAACCAAACCCAATTATTATGGGTTAACCCCAACCCACCAAGTTACCCAATTATCAAAATTACTAAAATGCCACTAAAGTAAAAATTATTAAAATATTCTAAAATCTTAAAAAATGACCAAAATACCCCTAAAACCCAAAAAATGACTAAAATACCCCAGAAGCCAGAAAATGAACAAAATACCCTCGAAACTCAGAAAATGACCAAAATATCCACGAACCCAAAAAATGACCAAACTACACCCGAAACCCAAAAAATGACCAAAATACACCTGAAGCCCAAAAAAAAGACGAAAATACCATTGAAACCCAGAAAATGACAAAAATACCTCCGAAACCCAGAAAATGACCAAAATACCCTCGAACGCAAAAAATGACCAAAATACATTTGAAACTCAAAAATGACCAAATACCCCCGAAACCCATAAAATGACCAAAATACCCCCGAACCCCTAAAACTGACCAAAATACCCCCGAAGCCAAAAAATGACCAAAATACCCCCGATGCTCGTTCAATTAATTATTTCTAACCTAAATCCAACCCAACCCAATTATTATGAGCAAACTCCAACCTACCCAGTTACCCAATTATCAAAATTACCGAAATACCACTAAAGTAAAATGATGAAAGTATTCTACAATCTTCAAAATTGACCAAAATACCCCCCAAAACTGAAAAATTGACCAAAATACCCCCAAAACCAAAAATATTACCAAAATACCCCTAAAGCCAAAAAAATGACAAAAATACCCCTGAAAACTAAAAAATGACCAAAATATCACCGAAACCCAGAAAATGAATAAAATACCAACGAAACAAAAAAAAACTGACCAAAATACCCCTGAAGCCAGAAAATGACCAAAATACCCTCGAAACCTAAAAATTGTCCAAAATACCCCTAAAACCTAAAAAATGACAAAAATACCCCCGAATCTAAAAAAATGACCAAAGTGCACCCGAAGCCCAAAAAATGAACAAAATCCCCCTGAAGCCAAGAAAATGACCAAAATACCCTAGAAGCCCAAAAAATTACCAGAATACACCCGAAACCCAAAAAATGACCAGAATACCCCTGAAACCCAAAAAACGACCAAAATATCGTTGAAGCCAAAAAATGACCAAATACCCCCAAAACCCAAAAAATGATCAATATACTCCTGAAACAAAAAAAATGACCAAAATACACCCGAAGCCCAAAAAATGACAAAAATACTCTTGAAGTCCAAAAAATGACCAAAATACCGCAGAAGCCCAAAAAATTACTGAAATACTCCCCAAACCCAAAAAATGACTAGAATACCCCTAAAACCAAAAAAATGACCAAAATACCCCCGAACTCCTAAAAATGACTAAAATACCCCCGAGCCCAAAAATTGACGAAATTACCCCAAAACCCGTTTTACCAATTGTTTCTAACCAGAATCAAACCCAACCCACTTATAATGGGTAAACTCTAAATCACCCAGTTACTCAATTGTCAAAATTACCAAAATGCCACTAAAATAAAATGACCAAAGTATTCTAAATCTTCAAAAATGACCAGAATACCCCTGAAACCCAAAAAAAGACAGCAATACATTCCAAACCCAGAAAATGACCAAAATACCCCCGAACCCAAAAAATGACCAAAATACCCTCAAAACCCGTTTAACTAATTGCCTCAAACCCAAATCCAACCCAACCCTATTATTATAGGTAAACCCCAACCCACTAAGTTACCCAATTATCAAAATTACCAAAATGCCATTAAAGTAAAAATTACCGAAGTATTCTAAAGTCTTCAAAAATGACCAAAATACTTCCAAAACCCAAAAAATGACCAAAATACCCTTGAAGAGAAAAAAATGTCCAAAATACCCTCGAAACCCAAAAAATGACCAAAATACCCCCGAAACTATGAAAAAGTCTAAAATACTCTCGAAACCCAAAAAATGACCAAAATACACTTGAAGCCCAGAAAAAGACGAAAATACCATCGAAACCCAAAAAATGACCAAAATACCCCCGAACCCAAAAAATGACCAAAATACATCTGAAACCCAAAAATGACCAAAATTCCCCCGAACCTCTAAAAATGACCAAAATACCCCCGAGACCCATAGAATTAATTGATTGTAACCCAAATCCAACCCAACCCAATTATTATTGGTAAACTCCAACCCACCCAGTTACGCAATTATCAATAGTACCGAAATGCCACTAAAGTAAAATGACCAAAGTATTCTAAAATCTTCAAAAATGAAAAAAATACCCCCAAAACTGAAAAATTGACGAAAATACCCTTGAAACCTAGAAAAATAAACAAAATACCCTCGAAACCAAAAAAATTACCAAAATACCCCTGAAGCTAAAAAATGACCAAAAGATCCCCGAAACCTAGAAAATGAACAAAATACCCTGAAACAAAAAAAAAATGACCAAAATATCCTCAGAAAATAAATAAAATACCCCCAAAACCAAAAAATTACCAAAATACCCCTGAAGCTAAAAAAATGACCAAAATATCCTCGAAACACAGAAAATGACCAAAATACCCTTGAAGCCAAAAAATGACCAAAATACTATCGAAACCTTAAAAATATCCAAAATACCCCCAAAATCCAAAAAATGACCAAAATAACCCCGAACCCAAAAATGCTGACCAAAATACACCCGAAGCCCAAAAAATGAACAAAATACCCCTGAAGCAAAAAAAAAATGACCAAAATACCCCCAAATCGCTAAAAATGACCGAAATATCCCCCAACCAAAAAAATGACCAAAATACCCCCGAAACCAGTTTAACTAATTGGTTCTAATCCAAATCCAACCCAACCCGGTTATTATGAGTAAACCCCAAAATAGCCAGTTACCCAATTATCAAAATTACCAAAATGCCACTAAAGTAAAAATGACCAAAGTATTCTAAAATTTTCAAAAATGGCCAAAATACCTCGAAAACACAAAAAATGTCCAAAATAACCCTGAACCCAAAAAACTGACCAAAATACACCCGAAGCACAAAAATGAACAAAATACCCCTGAAGCCAAAAAAAATGACCAAAATACCCCAGAAGCCCAAAAAAAAATTCCAAAATACCCCCGAAACCCAAAAAATGACCAAAATACCCCCAAAACCCATAAAATAACCAAAATACTCCCGAACCCCTAAAAATGACCAAAATACCCCCGAACCAAAAAAAATCACCAAAATACCCTCGAAACCCGTTTAATTAATTGTTTCTAACCCAAATCCAACCCAACCCAATTATTATGGGTAAACTTTAACCCACCCAGTTACTCAATTATCAAAATTACTAAAATGCTACTAAAGTAAAATAACCAAAGTATTCTAAAATCTTCAAAAATGACCAAAATACCCCCAAAACTCAAAAAATGACCAAAATACTCTCGAAACCCAAAAAACGACCAAAATTCCCCTGAAGCAAAAAAATGACCAAAATACCCCCGAAACCCAGAAAATGATCAATATACCCCCGAAACCTAAAAAATGACCAAAATACCCCCCGAAACCCAAAAAATGACCAAAATACTCCTAAAGTCCAAAAAATGACTAAAATACCGTAGAAGCCCAAAAAATTACCATAATACCCTCGAAACCCAAAAAATGACCAACATACCCCTAAAACCCAAAAAATGACCAAAATACCACCGAACCCCTAAAAATGACCAAAATACCCCTGAGCCCAAAAAATGATGAAATTACCCCCAAAACCCGTTTAACTAATTGTTTCTACCCAGAATCAAACCCAACCTAATTATAATGGGTAAACTCCAACCCACCTAGTTACCCAATTATCGAAATTACCAAAATGCCACTAAAATAAAATGGACAAAGTATTCTAAATCTTCAAAACTGACCAAAATACCCCTAAAACTCAAAAAATGACAACAATACATTCCAAACCCAGAAGATGACAAAAATACCCCTGAACCCAAGAAATGACCAAAATACCCCCGAAACCTGTTTAACTAATTGCTTCAAACCCAAATCCAACCCAACCCTATTATTATGGGTAAACCCTAACCCACTAAGTTACCGAATTATCAAAATTACCAAAATGCCATTAAAGTATTCGTCCATATCATGTCCATGGTCTCTATGGAAGCGATAATACTTATTCCTATTGCGCTTATTAGGATCTCCTTTCATCTTCTCCAGCCAGTTCAAGGAAGGATCGTCCTTGATTTGTATAAGGATTTGCTCGAGCGGCATATTCAACGGTGTATACTGTTGATTCCGTGCTGAAGGACCTGCCTTCTTATTGTCTTGGTCTTTCCTATCTTCTATTCATCCCTTCTTCTGACGAGGACCTTGCTCGGGGTGGCGCTGTGTGTTTGCTTCCATTCTTTTCCTTTTCTTGGCAATGATTGCGTCCTCTGCATTCATGAAGTTTTGGGTTGAATGGATGAGTTTAGCCATAGTCTGAGGCTCTTGTTCGTAAAGCTTGTGGATAAACAGGTTAGAATTGATCCCATTGTGGAAGGCCGCTAGCAATAGCTTATCGTCCATCTCATCCACTGCCAAGGCTTCTCTATTGAAATGAGTAATGAAGGACCGCAAGTTCTGATTTTCTCCTTGTTCTATGTTTAACAGGCTAGACGAGGAACGCTTGTGCCTTTGTCCTCTAATGAAATTATTAACAAATAAGTTGCTCAACTCTTCAAAATAGCTTATTGAATTTGGGGGTATCTTGCTAAACCACACCCGCGTGGGCCCTTTGAGGGTGGTGGGAAAAGCTCTACACATTATCTCATCTGGAACCCCTTAAAGGTGCATGATAGTCTTGAAGGTTGCAATGTGATCAAAAGGGTCACGCGTCCCATCATATGAATCTAAAGAAGGAATCTTGAACTTTGGTGGCAAGGGATGACCATTGATGGAAGCTGTAAGTGGAGAATCAGTTCTATGAACCAAGTCTTCTACGGGGTTTGTCCTTCTCATGTTCTCCCTCATCTCATCCATGACTTTCCTCATTTGGTCCATCTCCATCTCCAAGTGTGGCATCCTTCTTGATGTAGTGCCCCTTGATTGGCTCTTCGGCTCTGCATTTCTTCCATCTCCCTGGCCCTGTCTATGTTCTTCTCTATAGGCCTCATGCCGTTGCCTTCTGAGATTAATCTCCCTTCTCAATTCCTAGTTTTGGTGAGTTAGCTCTGCCATGGCAGCGGCCATTGATTGCACGTGTTGGACAGAAGATAGTTGCATGGCAGGCGCCGATTGATGGCCACGATGGGGGTTACTGGAAGCATCTCTACTCTCTTGAGGGCCTGGACTAGTAGCCCTTGATCTTGTTTGAACCATTTCAGCCCTTTGTCGGAGAAAGAAATCACAAAACTCCACAAATGAAGTTCAAACACGACAAATAATTCTTTCCCACAAATGGTGCCAACTGATAAATCCTGAAAAATCAGTAGGCTGAAAATTTCAAGCGTTGGTGATCTTGAGGCTGAGTCCTAAAAAAAAAAAATGTAGAATCAGAGGAGACCAGTGGAGGCCGGCCTATAATCCTCTAATGGTAAAGTCAGTGGTTATTACAAGCCAAAAGGGAGTATTTCTAGAGTTCTTTGTTTTTTGGAAAAAATGTTTCTCATACCTTCTTCATTTGGGAATGCTTATATAGTATTCGTGGAACGGTTACTTATTTAACAACAGTTCCTGTTATTGAGGAATTCAGAAGATTATAAGATAACTTCCATAACTATCATGGAAGTTACCTCATTGGGACTTGTGCTTTATAACGGTTAATGGAGGGTTTGGTTCGTAACGACGCAACCCATCCTTTACGTTTGGAGGAACTTAAGTCATCAAAAGCCCAGGGCCCAGTAATCCTCATCCGTCCATTACTAAGGACGAACGAGGTTTGCTTTAGGGACGAGTATAGGAGGGACGAGTATAAGAGGGACGAGTGTAAGAGCCCCTCATCCCATTCTTTGTTTTTTGTCATGGACGGCCCATATGGACGAGATAGAGCTTAGTGCATTCTCTTTACACCATCATGTATAATTTTTATTTAAATAAATTATTCAATATAAAGTAGAGTTGCAAGAAAAAGTAAAAAAATTAAGAGAGAGAATAACCAATTTTTCAAGAGAGAATGTGAGAGAGAATAATAGGAAATTTATAGAAAATAATATGAGAAGAAAAAAAAAGTAGAAAGTAAAAAATATAGTAATAAATACCAAATTATTCAAATCATGTTATATAATAAAATAACATTATATTTTTATATACTATCTTTATAAAGAAGTGGATCCAATTGGACTGAATGGACCTAAGTGGACCGACTTGGACGAAAGTGAACTGAAATGCTACACTAATGTGATTCAAAATAAGCGTAACAACAATAAATACTACACTTTACTTTTAAATATTATATAGATTTGTAAAACTTATATGCAGTAAAATTTGTACTAATTACAGTATCATGATAAAAAAAAAAAGGATTTATTTTTTTTATTTTTTTTTTATTGTGTTGTTGATGTGAAACTAACCAATCATGTTACTACGTAAGTGTTTTAGTTAGTGTCTATTTGGAAATAACTTATTTAGCTGAAACTGAAAACTTTTTGCTGAAAATACTGTAGATAAAGCTAAAAGATAGTAGAAATAGTACAACAGGGCCCATGAATAGTACCAAAAAGTGCAATGGAACCTATGAATAATAGCAAAAATAAGCTAAATAATAATATAAAAAAAAGTTGGCTTTTTAAGCAATCCCAAATGCATAGTTAGTAAACGATATCATTTAAATGTTTTTGTTTTTTTTACTATTAAAAATTTAAATAAAAACATTCATAGGATGTATTATTTAAAAAAAAAAAAAAATCATATTGTTTGATTAATATTAATTTAAAAAGTGTTTAAATGACTTCATGTACTAATAGATTTGGACAAAATAATTAAACTAACCCATTTAGTTATTTACTAATAGATCTTACAATTGAAATAGATCAAATGGACTGAAATGGTACATTGATGTGCCTCAATAAAAGCATAGCAACTATAAATGTTATGCTTTAGTTTTTAGATATTAAATAGATAGATGTGACAATGCAACAAACTTGTAATGAATCTCATTTTTGTTTTATCAGGGAGGTAGTTTTTCTTGAGTCACCATAAATCATTTCCAGATCCAACAATTCTTATGGGAAACCCTTGCCAATTCCTTCACAAGCCAAAAAAGAATTGGCGCTAGGTGCCAATCCTTATCCTAAAAGTTGGCCTCACTATATATGTATTAACGTGTATAGTGTTATGGGTTTTAGGCTAAACTAGATTATTTATATAACACACATTCTTGTACTGCACTCGTATGCCTCCTATATAAAGGCACTCATATATATTCTTTCACTGAGAAATACAATACAATTATTCAGTATTTCTAACATGGTATCAAAGCCATTGCTCTGACATTTTCTTTGTCTTTATTGGTGCTACTCCATTCTCATCACTTTCGCCGTCACAACATCTGTCGTAACCTTTTGCCGTAGAACCTTTGATGTCTTCCAACCGTCTTCCTTAGGTTTTAGACCTAGAGCCGTCGTCGTCAAGGAGTCCTGCACCACACAGACCACTGCACTCATGATCTTTGCCGTGCATCTTGCTCCTATAAAATTTTTGCAGGTACCACAGTGATCGCCTGGCCTTGATCAACTAAATCGTGGAAGTCTCGCAGTCATTGGAGGCCGCACGTGCCACCCAAAGAGGCTGTGCTTCAGTCACACGCCTTACGCGCAACCTTTTACTCCTGCTAACATCATCACTACCACGTCAGCTAAGGCTGACATCATCATCCAGTGCTTTGCTGATGTCACTAGCCATGTAAGTTGATGTCGTTGTTGACTGACCGTTGACTTTGACCATTGACCAGCATTCACTTTGACCAAGGTTGACTTTTACCATTGACTTTTCTCCTGGGTTGACTTTTGCAATCCAGGTGCTCCTTACCTAGTTTTTCACGTAGATTTCATTTTTGTAGTTCGTTTTTACATATTTTGCTTCTAAATGAAGAATAAGGACAGATCTTTTTCTTGTTGCAATAATCGTAGCTGACAATACAGCAAACATTTTTGCAATATTTGCAAATATTTTGGCCACAATATTGAGACTTGCTATTTTCGCAACAAATCAGCTGTTTCAATTTTTGTTACTAACACTGAGAGTGTCCAGTCAATGACTCCTATCTCTGCACAGTCTAAATCTTCAAGACGCACTTTCACCATGTCCACAGATGACCTTAAAAACATCATCGCCAGTATCATTCATATAGTTGGTAATGCATCTTATTCCTCTTCTCTCTTAGCTTCTAGTATGTCTCCTTCCTCTTGGCTTATGGAATCCGCTTGTTGTAATCACATGACACCTCACTCGTCCTTATTTTCTGAACTCAAACCTGCACCATACCCTCTTAATATTCGCACAGCAAATGGTTTCACAATGTTTGGTCATAATATAAGTTCTGTTTCGACCCCCAACCTCTCAATTCCTAGGGTCTTTAATGTTCCTGACCTTTCTTACAATTTATTTTCTGTGGGACAGGAGCTTAGGACCAATCCTAGAGTTGGGTGTATGTTTCCTGTGGACAACCTTCGTCTTCCATTTGTTACTTCTGTTTCTGTTGCTGCAACTGCTACAGTTTCTTCAATTCCTTCCCTTGCACTTTGGCATGCTCGACTTGGTCACGCATCTTCCTCTCAGGTACAACAATTGGCTTTTAGAGGTTTGTTAGGTTTAGTTTCTACAAAAAATATTGATTGTGTTTCATGTCAGTTAGGAAAACAACTAGCTTTGCCTTTCAATACTAGTTAATTAATATCCACTGATATCTTTGACCTTACTTATTCTGATGTTTGGGGGCCTTCCTCTATCTCTAGTATTGGTGGGTCTCGATATTTTGTTGTCTTTGTTGATGATTACTCTCGCTATAGTTAGATTTTTAATATGAAACATCGTTCTGAATTATTGCAAGTATATTCTAATTTTGCAAAAATGGTTAAAACTTAGTTTTCCAAACACATCAAAAATTTACAATCTGATAATGCTCTTGAATACACTCAATATGCTTTCCAAGCTATTTTGCATTCCTATGACACTGTTCACCAACTAACTTGTCCAAGTACCTCTTAGCAAAATGGTAGAGTTGAACGAAAACTTCGTCATATTCTTGACACTGTTCGTGCTCTCCTTCTCTCTGCCAAAGTTCCTGATCCTTTTTAGGGTGAAGCTGCTCTTCATGCTATTCATGCTATTAATCGCATTCCAAGTCCTGTTATCCAAAATCAAACTCCATATGAGCGCCTTTTGGGTCACCTCCAGACTATCACCACCTTCGCTCCTTCGGTTTTGCTTGTTTTGTTCTTCTTCGGCCATATGGGCATAACAAACTTGAGCCTCGGTCAAGGCTTTATTGTTTTCTTGGCTATAGCGAAACTTAAAAGAGGTATCAATGTTATGATCCTGTCTCTCATCGTCTTCATATCTCCAATGTTGTTTTTTAGAAACATCGCCTCTTTGTTGAGCTTTCTCACTTCCGTGCCTCCCTATCTTCCTCCTCTGTCTTAGATCTTTTTCTAGATGAGGCATATATTCCTTCTATAGCTGCTCCTAATCCTCCTGTAGTTGCTCTTAATCCTCCTATAGACTTCTCTGTCCAACCATCAAATATCATCGATCCTTTTCCTAGTTCACCCTTTAATGAACAGGTGGAAGACAATCTACCCAACCCTAACCCTAAGCTTAGGTCCCCTACTCCTGCTCTGCCTAAAGATCTTGCACAAGACATTCCACCTTGTCACTCAACTCCAGTAAGATCCATTCCTACATATTTACTTGACTATCATTGTTACACTACCCTTACTACACTACATGAGCCTCACACCTATCGTGAGGCTTCCACTAACCTTTTATGGCAGATTGCAATGAAAGAGGAACTTGATGCATTATCTAAAAACCATAGTTGGGATTTGGTGACACTCCCCTCGGGAAATCTGTGATTGGTTGTAAGTGGATCTACAAGATTAAGACTCGCTCTGATGAGTCCATTAAGCGTTACAAAACTCATCTTGTTGCAAAAAGTTTTACACAAGAGTATGGGATTGATTATGAAAAGACCTTTGCTCCGGTTACTTATATCTCATCTGTTCCTGCCCTCTTAGCTGTTGCAGCTACCAGTAAATGGGACATTTTTCAGATGGATGTCAAAAATGCATTCCTTAATGGGGATTTAAGCGAAGAAGTTTATATGCAACCTCCTCCTAGTCTTTCTATTGACTCAAACAAGCTTTGTCACCTTCAACATGCATTTTATGGCCTTAAACAAGCTCCACAAGCTTGGTTTGCCAAATTCAGCTCTACCATCTCTCGCTTGGGGTTACATGGCCAATCATTATGTTTCTGCCTTATTTCTTCATCGCACTGACAAAGACACTATTTTACTTCTCCTGTATGTGGATGATATGATTATAACTAGTGATGACCTCAGTGGCATTCAAGAAATCAAGAATTTTTTCAGTCAGCAGTTTGATATGAAAGATCTTGGACATCTCAGCTACTTCTTGGGTCTTGAAATCACTTATTCTATAGATGGACTTTATATTACTCAAGCCAAGTATGTCTTTGAACTCTTGTCTCGAGTTGGACTCACTGATAGCAAGACTGTTGACACTCCAGTTGAGCTTAATGTTCATCTGACTCCCTCAGGGGGGAAACTATTATCTATTCCCTCTCTTTACATACGCTTGGTTGGTAGCCTTGTTTATCTCACTGTCACGCATCCAGACATTTCCTATGCTATTCACCTGGTGAGCCAATATCTGTCTGCTCCACGGTCGACTCACTATGCTGCTTGAAAGTTCAATATGTGTATAAAACACCCTTGAACGTTTAGACCCCAAATTATAAAAAATTAATTCAAGCTTATAATCAAACAATTTATGTGCGGAACACGAACATAAGCCAATCACAGAATTGATACCTAATCTATGCCAAATAAAAACACATCCACAGTAGTAAATATAAGGCAAAGATAAAGGGAAGGAAAATGCAAACACACGGACAACACACGATGTGTTATCGAAGAGGAAACTGAAGTCCTCGACGTAAAACCTCTTCGCCGCCCTCCAAGTGGTCAAATAATCCACTAAAGAATGTAGTTGGGATACATGAACAGCAGAAGACCCTCCAACCCTAATCTACCCAAGTACCTAAGCCCTCCAAGCTTCTTGCTCTAATGAGGTTACGCAGAACCTATTTCTTCTTTAGCTTCTTGGATTCCACTACTAGACCATAGCATCAACCAATGTATATTAGTTCCTTCCAAACTGCTTCCCTTAGCACCAAATGAATATTCTCACAGATGTAGGTGTGGTGAGATAAGGATTTGATCAATGACCTCTCAAGGGTATGACAATGGAGAGGAAGAGAGTAGAGAAATTTGTAGAGTCTCTAAGGTAAAGATTGGGGATGAGGCAATCTTATTTTTCTCTAGGGTTTCTCTCACAAAATTCTCTTTAGAAGCTTTACACATTTAGTGGGTATAAGGGTCTATATATAGTGGTGTGTGTTTGGAATATGAAGAGTCAGTTTTTGCCAAACAGGGCTGATTGGCGGCTTGACCTCACGGCTTGTCCAAGTTACGAGTTCAAGTCGCGCCGTAACAGCCTAGCTAGCTTGGGACTTTTGTCATGTAGTGTGACAGCTGGCGGGACCCTTCAGCTCCCTATGTGTGCATCTCACGTGCTTGTAGTTAGCGGCTTGCCAGTCGCGAGTCAGCCACGAGTCCTAACCGTGAAACTCTGCTTTCTTGCACATACTTGAGCTTTTCTTTACCTCTTCTCACACACTACCCTTACAATAATCCCACCTAAATACAGGGTTACTAAGTGCTAAATTACAAGCAAATTAACACAGAATAAAGCCAACAAGATAGTTGATAAATTTCAACCTTACAATCTCCCCCTTTGGCTATTCCGTGACAAAACCCTAAAACAAACTCTAGACTTAACGCGTGAGTTGGGAACAGTTGGAAAACTCACTCACACCTAACTCTAGAATCTGTGGAGCTTTAGAACCATAAGAACAAGTAACTCCTGAAACATAACAACACAATAAGTTCATTGTATGCAGAAAACTTGTAAAGTAAATGGAACAAGCACAATGCGATCAAGCACAATGGAATAAGGCAATAAACCATAGTAAGACCAAAACATGCAATCACTATAACTAAGTGATCATAATACTCATTCACACTTGGAATGAACATCCGGACATTCAAGATGACAAACACAAGGCAAATCACTTGAATGACCAACACTCAACCAATGCACAATACATGAAGTATGTGCATCTAGGAAAAATCCTACACGGGCACAAGAGTGACAGTACTTAAAAAGGAATGCATAGCATTAGGTTAGAAGTACTGATTTAACAAAGTACAAAGACTGCATAAAGCATGGCATAAACCACAAAGGCCTACAAGAGTGCATAAATAAACCCTTAAAGCTTACATAAGCAACATTGGTACAAAGCTTAAACAAAACAGAACATATGCTGAATAAACTGACTAGACATCATTAATATATAAATGAACCAAGTATTAAACACATTCAAGAGTTATGAGTTTAAACCAAAACAAGACTAGGACCTATAATAACAATAGTTAATCAACAAACAATCAAAGCTACAAACAAAACATTAAGTGATAAAGAAATCTCCCCCTCAAAACAAGCACTCCCCTTCAAGAGCTGCCCCAAAAATTCTCTCCCTTTTTGACCGGAATGGCCAAAGGGTCACTGCTCCTAGTTAGTGTGAATGCTGTCAAACTTGGTTGAGAGTACATCCAGCTGATCCTACATTGCTGTCATCGTTTCAGTATGCTGGTTTTGAAGTTCTCTGAGTTCATCAAGTCTTTCCAAGATGATTTGAAATGCATCAGGAGGTGCAGTTGATGAAGTAGAGGCCCTACTCCTCTTGACTCTTCTTCTTGGTGTGGAAGATGGTCCTGTAGCCTCTACTTTAGTCTCCATTGGATCACCTTCTTCTTGAACACCCTCCTCTTCTTCACCTGGAAGATGACTTTGTATCCTTGTAAGAGTAAATTTGTTAATTGCTAATAGAGGAGGCAAAGGACTGATATCCTGAGGAATTGCAACACCCTTTTCTCTGAAAATCCTCATGAGAAGACTAGAAAAAATCAGCTTAGGTCTTGAGGTGGATCTAGTCTCATCCACTATAGTATCAAAGATATGAGAATTAATGTCAATAAAGGTTTTCTCCTTAAGTTCCATGAGAAAGATGGCTCTGGCATTTGTCAGTGTAGTCATCTTCCTTATAGGGTACAGATTGTACATCATTATGGTGGTCAGGCACCTCATATATTTAGGAAAATCAGAAGTGTTGAGACATCTCTTTTCTATAACCCCACCATTTCTTTTCTGGACAGTTTCTAGAGAAAGCATTTTGTCCTTATAGTTAGTGAATTCATAATCTTCCAATCTCTCAAGCCCTAGAACCTTATCAATATCATGAGCATCTAAGGTAACTTCCTTTCTTCTCACCCAACAACTCAACTCCTCCTCCCTTATCACAGTATTTGCATAGAATTCTCTAATTAGAGGGTCACACACAGGTGGAAGGTCACTCAGCAATTTTTCCCAACCTCTACCCTCAAAACACTCTGGAATGAAAGTGTCCTTCAACTCCTTGAAATCAACAAATCTTTCCTGAATGATGGTTCATTTTGAAAAAGAATCCTTATATCTCTCAAAGTGTTGAATAGACCTAAATAGGTTAGGGTCCATTTTCATTCTTTTGTCAGATTTCTTAGCAGTGGTCTTCTTCTTTGTAGGTGATGTAGCCATCTGTAAACAAGCAGAAAAGGCCATAACTAGGCAAAACACAACGTGCAAATTCACACATATTAGCAAGAAGTTAGTTACAAAGAGAGTAACAAAGTGACTAGACAGAACACAGAATCAGCACAGTTGATAGGCAAACCCATGTTTGAGCATTTTATATTGTAGAACCACAAATGCAGCATTCAAAACAATAACCTAAAAAGCAGAAATAGTAAGAATGAAGTAAGGGAAGGAAAACCCATACCTTTTTCTTGGTGTTTGATAAGGACATGATGCAAAAATGAGAGCTTTTTCAAAGAAACACAGGGTGTTTGAAAGAGTGATTTGGGAAAGATAATGAACAGTCACAAAATTTCGAGGGAAAAATTGAATTTTTTTTTTAAAAAAAACTGTCCATAAAGTGCAAAACACGCGTTTTTCACGACTGGATCAAGTCGTCAGGGTAAGCCGCGAACCACTATGAAGCAAGATTTTTGAAAAATCTTCTAAGTATTTTTCACGACTGGAAGGTCTACTCACGAGATAGTCGCTAGGGGAGCCGCGAAAATCTCTGTATACCCCTCGTGACTGGACCTTCCACGCGCGAACAAGTCGCCACACTGAGCCATGAAAACTACAAAAACTCAAATTTTTGAAAAATCTTCTAAGTCTTTTTCGCAACTACAGTCTTGACTCGCCAGTGACCCGCGAAAACTCTCAGAGTGAGCTTTGCGACTGGAGTATGCGACTAGACCTACCCGCGACTGAGTCGCCAAAACAGGGCAACACTATTTTTGAAAATTTTAACTATTTTGTAAAAACAAAACACTTTTCAAAAACAAACTAAAACACTCAAAAATCTTTTTGTGTTTGACCAACACAGATTGAGCTTGTGAAAACACATTTATTCAAGTACAATCACACAAATAAATATGGCATTCATTGAACATAGACTTGTGTGTTGTGTGTGGATATCAAAATGAGATAGTCCTTAGTCTAATGTGAAGCTTCAATGATCAATTCAATCAAGGCATACACAACTAGCACTAGATAATGTGACCTATCTCAATTATAGAAACATGCATATATGACCTCTCACAAGCACTTGATAACAATTCTTTGAAACTTTTCATTTGGCTCCATATTCAACATATCATTTACACTTTTTGAGCAAAGAAAATCTTTTTTTGAGATAGATGCCTGAAATTTTTGATATTTCAATTTATGAGTTAGCCTTTGGCTTTTTGGGCATCAAACATTTCATTTTGGTCACTTTCCCTTTTTCCTAGTCGAATACTAGTATGTGCGATAGGCTTTTGCAACTCTATATCTCTTTTCATTTGTAGATTTACATTTAGAGAGCTCTTTTAAGCATAAAAATAAAAAGTGGGAAGATATATAGGCATAAGTCTATACATGTCTCAAGATCAACAAAACCATTCATTAATCATTCATGACAAGGTTGAAGATCTATTTACAACAATCACATAGATTTCAAAATTTCTTCCACAATGATATAAGTGCATGAGAGACAAGCTAAGCTCGATAAATGCACAAAGCCATTAGTACAAAGGTACAAGGCAAAACATGTTTTGAGACAAAATTCAACAATGCTGATCAAACTTTTTGGATTTTCTACTTTTTATGTGTTTTTGGATTTTTAACATAAAAGCAGTAAAAGATTGATAAAAAACATAACAAAAAAAAAAAAAATGTAAAAACATTTGAAGCAAAGACAAAAATACAAAAAAATAAAAAAAAATACTAGCACGAAGCACACAACCAAGCATAATCATAAACATAGGAAGTATTGATGCATGGACATGTTGTAATGCTTATGCATGAGTACTCTTTGTCACCCACACGTCACGTGCGTTTGGGGTGATATCCTTGATGGATCGGGTACGAGAGTTGGGACTGTCAAACCTTCGTGTGAAGCTTTCTAGGCAATTGGTGAAGGCACCGATCATCTTCATCATGTCCATTATTCCTGAATCACGGTTTTGACTTCTTGGTTGCTCACCACTCCAAGACCTCATGTCATTTCTTCTCCCTCGTGACTGAGGTGCACTAGCATTGTTGTCTACTCTCAGCTTTTGACAGTTGGGTCTGGTATGTCCTTGCAATCCGCAATAGTGACAAACATATTCCGTTCTCGGACCCTGTTGTGATCTTGGAACTAATCTCCCTTTAGCTCCATATCTGGATTCTGATTGATTATGAGACTTATTTATCACCCGTTGATCAGCCACATTCTTCTTCTTCTCAGCCTTAATTTTCTCATGACTGGATCTATCCACAGTCGTCTCCTTAGCCATCACAAACTTCACTTCTTTGGTGACCTTGGCTAACGAGCTACTTCCTTCGGTGTATCCTAAACCGGACTTGTTTGAGGCATGTTTCTGGGATGAAATAACATTGTCCAGTTTCCTGGAGGAGGCTCTATCTACCTTGGCATGAGCTTGCACTACCTCTTGTTCAAGAAACCGCACTTTTGTGTAAGCTTCTAATAGCTCACCATTAAGTGCTTTAATCTCACACTTTGCCTCCTTGTATCTTACCAGCAGACTTTTATAGTCTTCCTCAGCTCTTTTCATCTTCTTTACAGCCGCTTTTGCCACCTTTGTATATTCACCTGATTTCTCAAGAAGTAAGGCGTAATTCTTTTAAAGACTAGATGTAGCTTCTTCTTCTTTAGCCTCTGATTCTTCAACAATCCCAATGGACTCCAAATCAGAATATTCGCCAAGTTCCTTCACAAGTGAACCCAAATCATCTGATGACTCCACATGTGCAATGGTCATGAATGCGGAGTAGTTTCCTTCTCCGTCACAACTCTCTTTAGAATTAGAACTCGAAGAGTCTATATCACTTAGCGTTGTGGCATACGCCTTGCCTTTCCCTCTCAAGAAATTTGGACACTTCTTCTTGAGATGCCCATAGCCATTGCATTCAAAACACACAATGTCTGAAGGAGATTGAAAATCCTTCCCTTCTTTCCTCGTAAGCTCTTTCCTATCACCTCTTGAAGATGAAAATTTCCCTCTGTTGAATAGTTTCCCACTGTTCTTCATCTTCAGAAATTTTCGGAAGTTTTTCGCAAGATATGTTACTTCCTTCTCCACTCTATCTTCTTCGGAAGGATCATCCATTCTTTCGGTGATGGTTTTAAGAGCAAGCGATTTACTCGTCTTGTGGGAAGGCAGTCCAAGCTCATATGTTTGGAGAGACCCAATCAGCTCCTGAATTTTGATCTCATCCAGGTCTTTACTCTCTTCTATGGCTGTGACTTTTGCTCTAAAACTTTTAGGGAAGGACCTCAAGATTTTTCTCACCACCTTAGTATCTTCAATCTTCTCACCAAGATTGAGCTTAGCAATAACAATTTCGTTGAGCTTCCCATAGAATGAATCAAACGATTCATCTTCACCCATCTTGAGCTCTTCAAACTTGGTGGTAAGCATTTGGAGTTTTGTGTCCTCCACCTTCTTAGTACCTTCATATGTAGTCTCCAAAATCTCCCAAGCTTCTTTGGTTATGGTCATATGAGAGATCCTGTGAAATTCATCGGGAGACACACCACAAAAAATAGCATTTAAAGCTTTACTGTTAGCATTGGCTGCCGCAAGAGCTGCCTTATCCCAGGTGAATTTTTCAGCCTTCGGCCTGGTCCAACCTATTTCAACCGCATCTCACACGGTGTCATCAATAGAGTATAGGAATGCCCTCATTCTAACTTTCTAAAAGGCATAATTGTTACCATAAAAAAATGGTGGAACATTTAACGATTGAGACCTATCCATCTCAAAAAGGGTCAAGGACCACACTCAGGTATTTAAACCAGAACAAGTGTACTTGCTCTGATACCAAATGAAAGTTCAATATGTGTATAAAACACCCTTGAATGTTTAGACCCCAAATTATAAAAAAAATCAATTCAAGCTTATAATCAAACAATTTATGTGCGGAACATGAACATAAGCTAATCACAGAATTGATACGTAATCTATGCCAAATAAAAACACATCCACAGCAGTAAATATAAGGCAAGGATAAAGGGAAGGAAGATGCAAACACACAGATAACACATGATGTGTTATCGAAGAGGAAACCGAAGTTCTCGGCGTAAAACCTGTCCGTCGCCCTCCAAGTGGTCAAATAATCCACTAAAGAATATAGTTGGGATACATGAACAACAGAAGACCCTCCAAGCCTAATCTACCCAAGTACCTAAGCCCACCAAGCTTCTTGCTCCAACGAGGTTACGCTGAACCTATTTCTTCTTTAGCTTTCTGGATTCCGCTACTAGACCATAGCATCAACTAATGTATATTGGTTCCTTCCAAACTGCTTCCTTTAGCATCAAATGAACCTTCTCACAGACGTAAGTGTGGTGAGATAAGGATTTGGTCAATGACCTCTCAAGGGTATAACAATGGAGAGGAAGAGAGTAGAGGAATTTGTAGAGTCTCTAAGGTAAAGATTGGGGATGAGGCAATCTTGTTTTTCTCTAGGGTTTCTCTCACAAAATTCTCTCTAGAAGCTCTATACATTTAGTGGGTATAAGGGTCTATATATAGTGGTGTGTTTGAAATACGAAGAGTCAGTTTTTGCCAAACAGGGCTGATTGGTGGCTTGACCTCACAGCTTGTCCAAGTCGCGAGTTCAAGTCGCGACGTAACGGCCTGGCCAGCCTAGGACTTTTGTCCTGTAGTGTGACAGCTGGCGCAACCCTTCAGCTTCCCATGTGTGCATCTCACGTGCCTGTAGTTGGCAGCTTGCCAGTCGCGAGTCGGAGCTGTGAAACCCTGCTTTCTTGCACATACTTAAGCTTTTCTTCACCTCTTCTCACACACTACCTTTGCAATAATCCCACCTAAATACAGGGTTACTACGTGCTAAATTATAAGCAAATTGGCACGGAATAAAGCCAACAAGATGGTTGATAAATTTCAACCTTACACTGCTATTCTGTGCATTCTTTGATACCTAAATGACATTCTTTTCCATGGTCTTTTCTCCCCTGCTCAGTCTCCTCTTATTTTTCGTGCATTTTTTGATGCTGATTAGGCAAGAAATCCCACTGATCGCAGGTCCATCACTGGTTATTACTTTCTTCTTTGCTCTTCTCTGATTTCTTGGTGAAGTAAGAAACAAACTCATGTGCCCGCTTCAGTACTGAAGCAGAATATTGTGCCCTTGCCAATACCACATCTGAGCTCCTTTGGCTACGATGACTTCTCAAAGACTTAGGTGTGTCTACATCCTCTGCTACTCCCCTTTATTGTGACAACCAGAGTACCATTCATATTGCTCATAATGATGTCTTCCATGAACGGATTAAACACATCGAGATTGATTGTCATTTTATCTGTTATCATCTTGTCCATGGTGCTCTCAAGCAGATTTCAGTCTTCTCTAAAGATCAACTTGCAGATATCTTCACCAAGTCACATTCTAAAGGACGCTTTCGTACTTTGGTTGACAGCCTCAAGTTGGTCTTACATCCACCTTGAGTTTGAGAGGGGCTGTTAATGTGTATAGTGTTGTGGACTTTAGACCCAACTAGATTACTTGTATAGCACACATTCTTATATTATATTATTATTTGTACTGCACTCATATGCATCCTATATAAAAATACTCATGTATATTCTTTTACTAAGAAATACAATGCAATTATTCAGTCTTTCTAACAATATGACCTGCATAATCAGCTAGCATAGGTTTTCCAAGTTGAAGGAAGCCTGTTTGATACTGGAGGTGGCAAGTTTTGGACATTCACATCAACAGGCAGCAGGCGGTATTCAATATCGAGCTCCTTGAAAATTTTGATCATCTCTTCAAGCAATGCCTCTCTCCTAAGAAATCTCTCCTGCATGTCCTGATAGTTCAATCTGTGTGCAAGCCACACTGACATCATCAGCTTGTTCATGTCTATCACGTCCCTCATTATCACCATTGGACCTGGCTGCCAGTGCTCATTCTTGCCTTCAATATACCTGCAATTTCAGTAGCCACAAGGCCCTCAACATCAGAGAATTAATTAAGAAAGGATTTTTATTTTTTGGTGGCAAAACATATGGAATTACGTAAAAAAGTGAATAGTCGATCATATGTGCTTAGTCCATGCTCATGGCAAGAGCAATGTGAAGCACTAATGAAAGTGTAGTGTTGGTGGTACCACTAATTCTGTGCGTGATTCTAAATGTGTAATAGAGTCTATATCATTTGTATTTCTAAGAATTAGGTTGCAGGACCATACATACCCTGTTATTCTTTCTTTCATGCTGGTGATCTTTTCCATTGGAGTGGAGATGTTAATACAGAAATCAATTGCATCTCCCATGTCTGGACTACGTTGATAGTTTCCAATGGGCTTTGTAGCTAGAATACTGTTAGGGTATATGATCTTTTGGTTATCATATCTCAGAAAAACTGTAGTTAGTATGTTCATCTCGTCGACTACCATCTGAAACCCAAGGAAACATAAGTTAGAACACAAACGAAAGATATTTGCTTATATGAGAGTGCATAATAAACATCTTATTAAGCCTCCTTTCTTACCATGACTCCGTCGACTTCACAACGATCACCAACATCAAATGGGTGAATTACAAATAAGAAGATGATTGCTTCAAATACTGTTCTGCAGGTATTCCCAAACATAAACACCACCAAAACTAGTTGTGAACTTAAAAAGACGAGGAATTGGGTAATTGGAACTTTGAGTATAATAAGCCATATTATCAATGTGATGATAGCTACAATAATGTTCAAGAAATTATGGAGTTTGTCCACAGCTGTTTTTGTATCAGTGAGAGACAATCCAAGTGCCCTCCTCTCTCTAAAGGCTTTAACCTAAAACAAAAGGTGAAGTTTACTTTAGCTCATTGTCTCATATATAGAAAATAAATGAGAACACAATTCTATTTTTTCCCCCACTAGGAGATGTCCATCAAATAAATGAGAACAAAAATTGCATAGCATCTTTTACATTGAGCACCATAGCCAGAGGCCAAGAAACATATAGAAAGTAGTCATACCATCCAGTCCATATGGAAGGACTTGCTGATTCCCTTATTCTCAGCTGCTACTCCAAACAGATGCATCGTCTTCAAAGCTTCTTCTTTACTCATAAAGCGCATCACATCCTCGAGGTAAATGCATCTATATATAGAGGTTTGCATTTTAGAAAAATCAAGAAGGTATGACACATCAATGTTTAAAAAACAAAAAATGAGACAAGAATTACTTCAAGAATGCTAGGAACAACATTTTTCACAATCTTTCTCCAAACCTGTTAAAGTGTCAAATTATGATTGATGTTTCATTGTTTTTACATGAATCCATCATTGTTACTCTTTTTATTATACGACAATCACAAAAAGACACACGTCATGGAAAATGTTGTGGAAATATTTAAAGGTGTGCATGGGTTGGGTTGGGTTGGGTTGAGGAGTTTTCTTAACCCAAACCACCATGGTGGGTTAAAAAAAATCCAACCTATTACAAGAGTCCAACCCTACCCAAATGATGTGGATTATGTTTGATAGTTTTTTTAATTACTATTATTATTATTATTATTATTAAATTGAACATTATAACAACACCATTGCAAATAAGAGCAAATATATAATCAAATAATTCTGAGTATAATACCAAACTAACATAAATAATATGAGGAGAACTTAGAGTTTGGATTTTATTTAGGGCTTAGAACTGGAGTGAGAGTGGTGGGAGAGGGAGCGAGAGTAACATGAGATAAGAAGGTGATTGAAATGAGAACTTAGGGTTTAGGCTTTATTTAAGAAGATGAGCAAAAAGTAAATAACAAAATAGTATAATATATATATATATTTAAATTTAAATATATATCAAATATAGGTGGGTTGAGTCGGGTTATATGAATTTGAGAATTTTATGACCCAAACTCAACTTGACTTATTGTAAAAATAAATTCACAATTCAACCTAACTCAATCCACCAACCCTTAAAAACTAACTCAACCCAATGGGTTGGTTCGATCAGGTTAGTTTTAGTGGGTTGCATACCCTAAATATTTGCCTCCCTAGATTTTTAATAGATAAATAAATAAATAAATAAATAAAAGAAGGGAAAGCACTAGCATTTTACACCCTATTTTTGTTTTCTGGTGTAAGAAAAGAAACGGTGAAAGAATGTAAGAACTTACTCCGACCCTGGCTTTACCACGTTCTGAAATATCCTGTTGGCTGCCTCTTTTGCCTGGCACTCACTTCTGATCTGCAACAAGGCTTCATCCTGGATTTTTGAATTCAGTAACTGCTCATCCAGAGTGGATAAATCCCCATGCTGGACAATATTAACCATCCTCTTCATGTTCCAAGCTGATATATTCTTCTGATTCAGCTTATGCAGGTGATCAACAGAGATCTCCTCATCTTCCCTTTTATACATTGTCCTCGAAAATCTAGAATTCTTCCCAATCATTGGAATTTTTCGTTCTCTATCAATTCCTATCACCTTCCTACTTCTAGGAGGCAGAGTTGTTCCAAGCTCACCAGGCAAAGTAACCCCAGCTTTCTCAAGCTCCTGAAGCTCAGCCAGAACTTCCTCTTCTGTATCATGCCTTTTAAACAATGGCGAACTAGAGAGCAATTTGATGACATACTGATTAAACAAAGCCTCCTGGATTCGTTCAAAGAATGTGTTTACATGGAAGGTTGAAGCCAAGACCTTAACAAGTAGAGTTTTCATGAGCCATATTAGGGTACCCACAAGAAAACAAACAAGAACCCTATTTACGTAAGGCAAAATCTTGCTCTCTGTCTCCTTTCTAAACCTGTCATGGAAAATACTATGCCACACCAGCAAAACCAAACCCAACCAGAGGCAATTCTGAACGGATTTCTTCAGCCCATAAACAAAATACAATACCCGTTTTCGCATGAGAAAATTGCGTTCTATAAAAAACAAAACCACTCGAATACCCCAACCCGACGCTAAACGTCCACAGATTAATGCTAAAGCCATTATTTCCCACTTCCATAATGGAAGACCCCACACTATGCACCTTTTTATAACTGGGAACCAAAGGCTACAAGCTAAGGCTACAATAATCAAAACAAGACTCACAGATTGAAGCATTGTCAGTTTGCTGAATTTCATTCTCTTATATTCTTCCGGGATGTCATCAATATCATCATCTTCCTCATAATCTTGAACTTCCTCAGGGATTCTTCCAGAGTTTACTGAACTTTGACATGGCTCCTCTGGCGGGTCTATCAGCCTAGACTTGGTCATGCTCATCACTGACTTCCATGAACGTGTCCTAAGTGAAACATTTGAACTGCACTTTACAACCTCTGCTCTATCTAAATTCAAGTACCTTAGGTGGTTTTCTTTGTCCCAAAACTCTTTATTTCTTCGTCGTAGAGACTCACTTCTTCCCTGAAAGTTGTTGCTGCATGGACTTCCGTTAATATCATCAAGCTTGATTGCTACTTCATCTTCTCTTTGGTTTCGAGCCATCTGATAGTAGTTTCTTTATCGTTCTTTGTGGAAGTGGTGGTGCTTTTATTGCTTCGCAGAAGAATAAATTGGTTTCGAGGGCTTTCTGAATGGTTCCATAAAAAGAATTCGACCAACTTATGAGCACGGCAACAGTACACCGGGAATATCGAGTAAAGGACTATTTTAGATGTGCTTCTAAGCAAGTAGCAAGTCCACTAATTCCTCATCATCAATGCGGAAGAATATCGAGTTTAGGTGGCCAGCGTGAATTAATTGCGTGGAGGGAAGCAACTTGTCTGACGTGCTCTTCAAAGTTTCTCAGTCTATAATATTAGTGTTGAAAAAACTACTCATTTTTCTATCTTCAACTTTCCACTAATCTAAGTATCATTTTTTTTTTTGTAGTTGATGTACCTCGTCCAACCCCCAAACGGAAGAGAGAGGTAGGTTGAGCGCCTACAAGAATAAGAGATCTAAGTAGAGAGCATTCATATTGGTGGTATATTTGTGGTGCTAAATGTTAGGAAATTCAAGGAGTAATAATGCAAGAACAAAATGATCTAGTAGACAAACAGAAAATTTGATTGAATTGGAGGCACAATTGAATGTTATCCTTAAAAAATATATATCCCCACACAAAAGTTGCTAAAGAGTTATTACAAATTTATTCCCATGATACAACCAAATTTATTAGATTCTATAAATAGTAATTTTTTTGGAGAAGAGATCCACTGGATTTCTTATGTTTCTAAGAAGATTTTAGAGAGAGGAAGTTTGTTAAGTAGTTACCAAATGAGTACTATTAGGACATATGTGAGAATTGTTAGAAACATATGTTATGTAAATTGGCTAATTCTTTAACAAAACACATTTTTCTTGTAATTGGGTAGATCTAGGATGGGTTTAGTACTTCAAGAAACAAATGTTCAAGTTTAGTATTGAACTTATACAAGTCTAACCAAGAAACAAGTGAAGAAGTACTGTTAATTAAAGTTTGACAGATATCTTAGCAGAATTATATCTATTGAGGTTTAATGTTAAAGCTCAACAGAATCTTAACAGTAGCTGTATCTGTCGAGAATTACAAAATTAAAATTTTCAGATATGATTTCACGCATATCCATGAGTATTTGTGTAGATTTTCTTTTCTTACAACCCTAGACATATATAAGGATTATTTTAAGGGCCATCACATGCATGCAACTTGAAGCAAAGTGATAATACATGCATATTGTGACCAAAGACAATTTGTCCTAGTTCATCATATCCTTTGTAGAAATTATTGCGTCTTTGTGCCAAGGGTTTTGAAGAGCTTCTTGATCTTCATTGTTGGATGAATTGAAGAACTTTGCAGCCAACATCTTCCTCAAGTTGGTGTGTTAGTCACGTACTAAGATCCGTGCATCATTGGTTAGTCACATACTAGGAGTCGTGCATTGAAATGAGAAATTGCTGCTACATTACAAGTCCAATTGGGTATTGGGGTAAAGGTTCAACTGTAAGTTGGTATTAAGTACTGGGATTCCTTTTACTTGTAACTACTTGTTTTGACAATAGTAGATTCTCGGAAGTAGTGATCTTAAATTCATCCGGTGGGGTTTTGCCTCGGTGATTTTCCCCATTCGTAAACAAATCACCTGTGTTAAATTTATTTTCCGCTTCATTTAACTTAGTTGATAATTTGTTTGTTCTACCACACTTATTGCATTTAATTGAATCTAATTAATTCACTTGGTTAATTAATTGATTAAGTTACCAAAGGGATTAATACATTCTTAGCCTATCAAGTATAAACTACTATTTATACCCAAAAGATTATGACCCTTCAATAGCTAGGCACATTTTGGTTCAATAGACACCTTTAATATATATCCAACTCAAAGGGTTGTGACCTTTCGATATGCACCGTTTGGTTCAATAGGCACTTTTAATATATATTCAATCTAAAGGACTATGACATTTCAATAGACACATTTTTGTTCAATTGGCACATTTTGGTATCTCTATATATTAAGAAGATCTAGAAAGTTAGTTATGACTATAAAAATGTCAAAAATACCCCTAATCTAATTAGATAATAATTATTATTAAAAAATAAGATTGGTTAAAATTGTAATTTAACAAAATTCAAAAAAAAAAAAAAAAACTATTAGAGAATTTTTTCCCTAAAAATTAGCACACACTCTCTCTCCTATTTAAATATATTTCATGCACGTTTGA
This sequence comes from Quercus variabilis, assembly GCA_030445155.1. Taxonomy (NCBI): domain Eukaryota; kingdom Viridiplantae; phylum Streptophyta; class Magnoliopsida; order Fagales; family Fagaceae; genus Quercus; species Quercus variabilis. The sequence goes on along the minus strand of CP129446.1, from coordinate 13,801,767 downwards.
TACATTTTTTTCCTAAAAACTAGCACACACTAAACCGAGCAGTTTACTCATTTTCAAATCCTAAATTTTAGTTTCTTAAAAATCCCTTTCTATGTAACCTCACTGAGAATAGATAAATTCAAATTGAAAAATTACATTGAACTCAAAATAAATAAATAAAAAGTCTCATCGCATATGCGGAGCGCGTGTGATATTTATATAAACAATCTATCTTGTATATATTTATATACACAACAATAAAAAAATTTAGTTTTTATCATCTCAAAAAGATAAATTTATCTATTTTAACACTTCACTTTTCAATTCACCAAACATCAAAGTTCCTATTTTTTTACCACTTCATTTATATATTCTTTCTTTATTCTTCCTCTATGTCTCTTTCTCTTTCTTCTCTGAAGCAAGAACAACCAACCACAACCACAACTACCATGCATAACCCACTGCTAGCACAACCAACCGCCACAACCCATGGCCATAAACTCACCCTCCCAATAAAATTCCATATCAAATGCACCAAAAACCATTGCAACTCTAATTTAAAGGAAAAATAAATAAATAAATAAAACCACCACAAAACCGCTGCAACCCACGCACCACCATCATTGCTGCTACAATTGAAACCCACCACAACTTGAAACCCAAAACCACCAAAATTGAAGATCGGATCTCTCTCTCGTCTAAAGCTACCACCCATCACAACTCACCACCCACTACCTCCACAAACTCACTACCAACCACCAAAATCACAACCAAGCACCACCACAAGCCTTCATAAAACCCAAATCAAATAAAAAAAAACACATAAACCATAATCAAGGCAATCGGCCACCACTCATTGCCATAAACACCCATAACGCACTGTAAATATGATTAAAAAAAGAAACCCATCATAAACAACCACAACTTATCATCGTCACCGTCATCCTAGCAAAACCCAAACCCAAAGTAATCCATGGAGCTTTGATTTGACCTAAACAAAAGCCTAAAACCCCTTACTGATTCAGTCAAGAGGAGAGGGCTAGGGTGAGAGCAAAAAGAGAGAAAGATAGAAAGAGGAGGGAAAAAAAAAGAATAAGAGAGAGGATAATTTTTTAATGTTAAAAGGTCACCCACCGTGAAAAAAAAAAGTTTTTTTTCCCCTTTGGAGCTATAATAAACTTACAAAGATGGCAGTATACTGTTTACAGATTGCAAAAAGTTTTAGGTATACCACCACCAATGTAACATGCCTTTTAATATTTGGTGTGTGTGTGTGTGTGTGTGTGTGTTTTTTTTTTTTTTTTTACTTTTTTGAGAAGGTAATATTTGGTGTGTTAAAATAGCATTTTAGCAATTTTAGCACCACCAATGTGAATGTTCTTAGCAACTCAAAAAGTTACTTTATCTATTTTTACACCTCATTTTACAATATACCAAATATCAAAGATTCGATTTTTTTACCACTTCATTTAAATATTCTCTCTTTATTATTATTTTTTCTTTCTTTATTCATACTCTATGTCTCTTTCTCTATCTTCTTCTCCATCTCTTTCTCTTCTCTAAAGCAAAAACAATCACAAACCAGATTTTCTCAACGCAGCAAACCCGCATCCATTGCCAGCCACCACCACCACCACTAGTTGGAAAAAAAAAAAATCATGCCCATTGCCAGCCTTCACCACCACCAGTAAAAAAATAAAATAAAATAAGAACCCACAAAAGAGAGAAAGAGAGAAGTATGATTTCAACCCACAAACAAGAACCTAACAACCCACAACCTATTGTCACAATCGTAAGTAGGAATGGAAAAAATTGCTCGACCTATGTGTACCTGACCTGACCTGACCTGACCTTGATGGGGCGGGTTTTACCCAAACTACAAAGCAAATGAGATAAGTTTGGGTTTTAAAAACCTAACCTGTAGCGAGTTTGGGTTAGGTGCGGGTATTATGCATACCTGCCCCAAACTCGACCCTTATACATGTATAATATTAAAAAAATTTAAAAACCCTAAGTATAAATACTGCACTAACTTTCCCATTTCTCTATTTCAGTTCCCTAACCCTAATCACTCTCTCAATTGCCTTCTTCTCCCTTACTCTCACTCTCACTTGCTGTCGTTGCCTCCCTCTCCCTCATTTTCAGCTACCCTCACACTCATTTTCCAATAGAATCTCAATTGAAGAATGACCCTAATCACCATTTTTGTGATGTATTCGTTTGGCGAGGACTGGTATAGTAGAGAGCTTGTGGTGAGCTTCGTGGGGGTGTTGGATGATTACGATTTGGCTCTTTGCTGGAATGAGCTGGGCCGGCGTTGTTTCACAGAGACACATTATGTTGGGTCTACTGCACTTTGAGCAGATAGGTCGCCGTAGTTGTGGTGGTTTTGGTTCGGCCTTGATTGGAAAAAACCCACCACCAGCAACAACAAAACAACCCACCACCAAAATACCCAGCAACTTAGAACTCACAAAACCTATGAACCTAGAAATCACACGTCGTCGTTGATCTCAACACATTTTACTAGGGAGTTTGAGCTAGAGAAAGGAGAAAGGAGACATTGGCGAGGCAAGAGTGAAGTCTGAAGAGAGAGAGAGAGAGAGAGAGAGAATGCATATTAATGAAAGAAGAGAGAGAAACTGAATAAAAAATCAATTTTTTATAACTTTATTTGCTACAATAAATTTGAAAGCTCGAAAATGTGTTGAAGACACAAGAGCTATTTAGACCCCCAATTAAAATTACGGCTCGATAGATTTTACACAAACTTAATACAAAGTGCAGAATAGTATAAATGCGAGCGGATGAACAAGTAAGCTACTCTAATCCATAAACTAAGCAACACAGCAGTATAATGGAATATAAAAGAGTAGGGAAGAAGGATGCAAACACAGAAAACACCAAGACGTGTTCTCGAAGAGGAAACCAAAGAACTCGGAGAAAAACCTCTCCACCGCCCTCCAAGCGGAAATCGATCCACTAGACAATTAGTTGGGATACATGGGTTACCAAGAGACCTTCCAAGCCTAATCTACCCGATGTACCTAAGCCCTCCAAGCTCCTACTCCAACAAGGCTTCTCGGAATTGTGTCTTGTCTTAGTTCTCCAGATCCCGCAACAAGCTCCATGTTGCATCTGCCATCCTTGGCTTCTTCCAATGCTTCCCAGCAATTCCAAAGCACATTCTACACTCTGAATAGGTGTGGGTTGTGTTTGAGTACAAATCTCCTCTTAAGGTATGATAATGGGAGAGGAATGGAGAAGAGACTACAATGATTTCTCAGTAAAGAGGAGTAGCTCTCTCTCAAGAGAGGGTGTGTGTGTTGTAGAAAACCTATCTAGGGTTTTTCTCTCTGAATAGCCTCCACTACATTTGTGGGTAATGAGGGTATATATAGTATGGGTGAAGGGTAAGAAAGTCACTCTTAAAAAACCTCCAAGCAGAATGTTTCGCGACTGTCTCGCGGGAAGGCCTTACCCGCGAGACACTCGTAAAAACGACAGCCTGACACGACTCTTCAGCTTCCAGTCATGTGCTTCTCACATGGCTCTTTCGCGGGTTAGCTTCTAGCGACACACCCGCGAGATCCACTGATCTTTAATAAAGCTTGAGTCTTCACCAACTTGATACTAAACCCAATACGATTAAATCCCACAAGATACAAGGAAATGAATTAAAGTAATTACAACACATTTTGTCATGGAATAAAGCCAATATAAAATATAGTTGTAAATCACAACTTTACAATCTCCCCCTTTGGTTATTCCGTGACAAAACACCCTATAACAGACTCTAGACTTAAACATGAGTTTGGGAACAATGGCAAAACTCACTCACACCTAAATCTAGAAGCTGTGATGAACTTGTAACATGTATACCTGTAACCTGAAACACTTGCACAAAACACATTAGATCCTCAAGGTAAATCAGGTGATAAAAAGACAAGTATAATGCAACAAGTAAACTGCGATCAAGCAAAATGGAATAAAACATTAGACCATGGCAAGATCAAACAAGCAATCACTTATACAAAAGTGATCACTATGCTCATTCACACAAGGAATGAACATCCGGATATGCAAGATGATAAGCTCATTTGAAGAGTATCATTTGCAAATCCAACACTCAACCAATGCAAAATACTTGAAGTATTTGCATCTAGGAACACTCCTACTAGGGCACAAAAGTGTTCATCACTCAACCAATGCATAGAACGTATATGCATCTAGGAACAATCCTACACGGGCACAAGAGTGATGTACTGAAGTAAAATGTGTGACATTGAACTTCAATAACACAAGCATAAAGGCTGCATAAACAATGTACTGAATATGCATGGCACATACCATAGAAGCCTACAAAACATGCAATGAAACAAACCCTTAAAGCTTACAAAAGCAACATGGGTACAAAAGTGTTCAACACTAGAACATGATGCAAAGCATAGATACTAAAAGTAACACAAAGTATCGGGAAAACAAGCATCAAGTAAATCAAGGTTTTCTCAAAAACAATGTCTTTTCCCCCTTGGTATATGCATCTCCCCTATGGTTTTCTCCCCCTACGAATGTGCACAAGGTAGAATTTCTCCCCCTAAGAGTGTGCACATGAGTCACATAGAAATGACGAAACACACCGGTATACTCTCCAGAATATTCTCCCCCTTTTTGTCACGAATAGACAATTGAATCAAGAGGAAGGAGGGAAAGAAGAAAATATGAAGATGATGCATGAGGGGTGCAAGATGAATGAGAAAATGAAACTCAAACATTAGACAAAAACATTTTAAAACAATGCTACAAAGCATAAAGAACATGACATGTTAAGGATAATGGAACATGATGTGGACCTAGGCATGACATAGACACAAGAACATGTTAAATGTGTTAGAAGGTCTAAAAAGACTTAACAAGCATGAGTGAATGCAAAAACATGTCAAGTGTTCAAGTGTGTGCAGCAAAGGTGCAACTAGTGTGCATTTAGTGTGCATGTGAGATGCATGACCAATGCATGAGCAAGGCACTCAAGGGGCAAAGTGTACAAAACACACCACCAATGATCAAAACATGATAAACATGAATAATTATGGTGATCCCCAAAATTTGGTACTCATCGGAGTTCAAAACAACGAGAAAATGCCATTTGGGCATTTTATCAAACACTTGAAGTGCACACACTACACATGTATGATAACCAATGCAAGAACATATGAAAATCTTGCCTAAATACATGATATTTTTGCCATAAGTGGCCACCATCCAAAGCAAATTATCATTTAAAACAAATCCCAATCAAAAAGATTGACAGAAAATAAGTTTTCCAACTCCCATTTGAGAAAATCCCAACTATGAACATAAAACCCCCAAAAACGTAATCTAAGGATCAAAATCAATGAAAAGAGTTAAAGATTACCTTAGAGATGTTTATGGAATGTAAAACACTTGAAATTAGTTGGGTTTTGATGTAGAAACATTAAAACAGGAGTTTGGGAGAAGATGGGAGGTGTTTAAAACAGATGACCCACGAAATGCCCTTTAAAAAGCTGATCTGGAAATTTTCACTGGTATCTCGCTACTTAGAATCCCACGAAAATTTCGCTGGTATCTCGTAGGTAAGCTTTTACTCGCGAAACAGTCGCGAAACACTCTGTCCAAAACTGGAAAACTTGAGAATTGGACCCTTTCATTCGTGACTGAACTTAAACATAAAATAGGTCACGAAAACACCCAGAAAACATGTTTTTCACACAAAAACAATTTGAAAACTTTGAAAAACAAGGGTGATACAAATCACTTCCAAAGGCAAATAAAAAGAACAAAAATCTTTTTGATTTGATCCACATATGGTTGAGCACACACACATCACATTTGAACACGTACAATCACACAAATGAAATAGACACTCATTGAACAAAAGTCTTGTGTGTTGTGTGTGAGGATCAAGTGTGGAATAGTCCTTAGACTAGAGTGAAGCTTCAATGATCAATTCAATCGGGTCATACACAACTGATACGAAATCAAGTGGACAATCTCCATTATAGAAATGAGTATATATGACCTCCCACACATTGAATACAAAACTTAGAAGCTTTTCATTTGGCTTCAGCATAAGGCATAACAATTGGTCCATTTTATTTTGTTTGGACAAAAACATCTCATTTTGAGATTGGCGCTTGAAATTTATGATATTTCAACATTGATGATTAGCCTTTGGCTTTTTGAGCACCATACAAAACATATTAAAAAGAGTCGCTTTCCCTTTTTCCTAGTCAAATACTAGTATGTGTGACAAGCTTTTGCAGCTCAATATCTCTTTTCATTTGGAGATTTACATTTGGTGAGCTCTATTTGCAAAAACAAAAAATAAAAATAAAAATAAAGTGGGAAGAGATATAGACACAAGTCTATGTAAGTATCAAGACCAACAAGACTATTAACCAATCATTCATGACAAGCTTAAAGATCTATTTACAACAGTCACACATAGTATTCAAGATTTCTCCCACAAAGAACTAGGTGCATACAAAACAAGCTAAGCTCGTAAATGCACAATGCCATTAGTACGAAGGTATTAGGCCAAACTCACATGTGAAATGTGCTCAAACATATACGATCAAACTTTTTGAATTTTTCACTTTTTATGTGGTTTTGGATTTTTTACACACACAAAACAAAGACATAAAAGTAAGATCAAAACAAAAGCAATGCATACAAATAAATGCAAAATGCACAAGTGCATGAAGATATGACATTTAATGCATAAAAGGTCCTACAAAGATCGAAAGAATTAGATTAAGGACCAAAAGAGCAAAAGCTCAACCATAAGAACCCTTCCTCATCCAAACGGAATGATTGCTTGGAATGAGTGTCTCAAGAGAAGTGAGACGAGGGCTGGGATAATGAGAACCGGAGATGCACATAGTCAAGGAGTTAAGAGCATTAAACACTTTCTTTAACAACATGCTATTTTCACTCAAATCCGGTTTATCATGCAAAGTACAACTTCCAAGAGCCTCAAGTTTCTCTTTTCTTTTAATTCTTTTAAGAGCATGAAACTTAGAGCAAATGAGGTCTTAGATGACCAAAGGCACCACAATGGTGACAAACAATGTGTTTAGGTCTATTAGACTTTTTTGGAATGGATCTAGCAACTTGGGTTTGTTCTCTCTTCAACTTAGAACATTGAGGCCTTATATGACCAATCACACCGCAATGGTGGCAAGTTGGAACAAACTTAGATCCACTCAATTCCCTAGGATTGGACCTAACCAAAGGCTTAGGCTTAAGAGCCTTTCTCTCCACTTTTTGATTTCTTTTATGTGGAAGAATGTACACCGATTTGTCCTTTGAGGCAAAACACACATTAGGCACAAAATCGGGTACCATAACATGATTGCAACATACATTTTCATCATTTTTAACAGTAGGTTCAGCAATCAAACACTTGACATGCATCTTAAGAGATTCATTTTCAGATTTAAGATCATCAACAAGTTTGTTAGATAAAACAAGTTTAGCATCCAAGTCCATATTCAAACACTCAAACTCTTTCAGCTTTTCAAGAGAATTTTCAGCAAGTTTCTTATATTTTTCAACCAATTTGATGGATTCATTGAGCTTAGCAATCAAATCATCATTTTCACAAAATAACTTGCTTAAACTCTTTTGAAACTTTTTAGCATTTTTCTTGAAGAGTTTGGTGCTAGGAATATCAACAACACCCAAGGATTCATGTAACATGGCATCACAATCATGAGGATAAACACTCATAGAGGCATTTTCACAAACACATGGCATGTTACAATCAACAACATCCATACAAGCATGTAAACCATTATCCATGACAAAACACACAAGGGGTCAAGGATCACACTTAGGTAATGAAACCAAAACAAGTGTACCCACTCTGATACCAATTAAAAACTCGAAAATGTGTTGAAGACACAAGAGCTATTTAGACCCCCAATTAAAATTACGGCTCGATAGATTTTACACAAACTTAATACAAAGTGCGGAATAGTGTAAATGCGAGCGGATGAACAAGTAAGCTACTCTAATCCCTAAACTAAGCAACACAGCAGTATAATGGAATATAAAAGAGTAGGGAAAAAGGATGCAAACACAGAAAACACCAAGACATGTTCTAGAAGAGAAAACCGAAGAACTCGGTGAAAAACCTCTTCGCCGCCCTCCAAGCAGAAATCGATCCACTAGACAATCAGTTGGGATACATGGGTTAGGAAGAGACCTTCCAAGCCTAATCTACCTGATGTACCTAAGCCCTCCAAACTCCTACTCCAACAAGGCTTCTCGGAACCGTGTCTTGTCTTAGTTCTCCGGATCCTGCAACAAGCTCCATGTTGCATTTGCCATCCTTGGCTTCTTCCAATGCTTCCCAGCAACTCCAAAGCACTCTCTATACTCTGAATAGGTGTGAGTTGTGTTTAGGTACAAATCTCCTCTCAAGGTATGATAATGGGAGAGGGATGGAGAAGAGGCTACAATGATTTCTCACTAAGGAGGAGTAGCTCTCTTTCAAAAGAGGGTGTGTGTGTTGTAGAAAACCTATCTAGGGTTTTTCTCTCTGAATAGCCTCCACTACATTTGTGGGTAATGAGGGTATATATAGTATGGGTGAAGGGTAAGAAAGTCACTCTTAAAAAACCTCCAGGCAGAATGTTTCGCGACTGTCTCGCGGGAAGGCCTTACCCACGAGACACTCGCGAAAACGATAGCCTGACACGACTCTTCAGCTTCCAATCATGTGCTTCTCACATGGCTCTTTCGCGGTTTAGCTTCCAGCGACACACCCGCGAGATCCACTGATATTCAATAAAGCTTAAATATTCACCAACTTGATACTAAACCCAATACAATTAAATCCTACAAGATACAAGGAAATGAATTAAAGTAATTACAACACATTTTGTCATGGAATAAAGCCAATATAAAATATAATTGTAAATCATAACTTTACAAAATTGTTAGAAATGACAATTTTCTATAGCAAGGCTATTTTATGTATTTCTTGATTTTGATTTTCTAAAATTTTTATTTAGACTATAATTTATGGAAAAATGTTTTTCTTATATGCTGAGGTGATAAAGTGAATTGTTGCTGTCACGTACGTAGAATAGAACTTCTAGAATCACTATGAAGGGGGGATGTTAATCTAGGATTCTAGCCACATCGAACATCATCTCAAACCCCATCCAAAAAAAAAAATCATCTCAAACAGTGTTTTGGGTTTTGCTTGCTTGCTTTCTTTCTCTCACTCACACAAACACACTCTTTCTTTGTGTGAGTTTGATATGTGCATTCTTTGTTTCGTTTTCGACCGTACAAAAAAAGTGGGTTTTATTAACTTCTCTGTCACTTTCCCACTTTGTCTATTCTTTTCTTGAGACAGAGAGTGGTTGATGTGGGGCCAGAACGCAGCAGCAGAAAGTATTTGTATTGAAAGAATAATTTAAAGGGCAGACCTTTAGAGTAGGACTCGGCTTAACAAAAATGATCCAACGGGGACAAAACTTTGCTTGATTGGTTAGGGCTATTAGGCATAGTGCCTGGGGTTCCCACTTCTCACAGTCTCAGCCCTTCCATGGGCTAGCCATTCTCAAGGGTCAACTTTACTATGAGCTAAAGTAACAAGAAAGTTTGGTTCTAGGCCATCTGAGGTCTTTTTTATTTCAATGCACTATTTCATTAAACATACAAACCACAACAACCATCTTTTCTCAACTCTTTCAAATTGAAGAAAGAAGAGTAAATAGTTAAGGGACTTGTAACTCAATTGATTGACATCTCCTATGAGATATTTAAGGTTCATTATCTCCCACTCCAAATATATATATATATATATAGAAAAAAAAAAAAAAAACTTATTACGATAAACAGAAGATATTTGTAAAAGAAAATTAACAAGAAAAATGCGACACTATTTGCATCTCTTTTAACCCCAACTAAATGTTCAAAAAAAAAAAAAAACCTACAGCTCTACCAAGGGCCATTTGAGATCACTAGAAGCACCTTTTAATTCTATGATCGGAGCTAAATAAGGGCGAGCTATTACATTTTCCTCAAATCATAATAATAAATCTCACATATGGTTCTAGTATATATGATTCATATTTATGTGAATAGGGAGGTGTAATACACCGATGTAAAAAATAATTTATCGAATTCTTGGCCTCTAGATTTTCAAAACCACCTATACTAATGCTTCTATACAAGTCAATTGAGGGAAAAAATTTGTTACTCATGGTAAGGGAACTTAAATATTTCACTTTGTGGTGCTATTTCTTGTTATATATATATATATATATATTATACTATATAATAAAAGTTGGACCTAGACACTGTGGTTGAGCCAAGTTGCTTCACCAAATTGCAAAATTTTTTTTTTTTTTTAGATTTTTAGATTTAAAAAATATATATAATTTTTCTTCTCCTATAATCTCTAAGTTGATAAAAATCTTAATTCTCATCACTATTCTTCTTTTTTATCCCCCAATTTTTGATATCTACAGTTTGTCAACTTGTTCTTCTTCCTTTTTTGTTTAAATAAAAATTATTCTTCTTCTTTTTCCCCCATTTTTTGATTTCTACGGTTTTTCAATTTGTTCTTCTTCTTCTTCTTCATTTTTTTTAAATATTTAAATAAACACAATTTTTTATAGACTTTTTAAAAAATAGATATAATTTTTTTTCTTATCTTTTTCTTTTATAGATTTTTTAAAAAATAGATGAATTTTAATTTGAAATCACTTCTTTGGATAAAGTTTGATACACACAAAAACTTAATAATTTAATACCAACTTAACTTCTTCTCATCCAAAAATATATATATATACATTCTTCTCCCCCCCCCCCCCCCCAAATTTTTGATTTCTACGGTTTGTCAATTTGTTCTTCTTCTTCTTCTTTTTTCTTATATAAATATTATTCTTCTTTTTTTTTCCCCCATTTTTTGATTGCTACAATATGTCAAACACAATTAAAAAAGAAAAAATAATTAAATAATTGATACAACTTAATTACCTATAATACATATTTTAAAGTTACATTATCTCTTTCTTCTAATCAAATATCAGCTTCTTAATGGGATTTTATATAGTAGAGTTTAACTGGAACTCTACTTCTCTTACAAGCACATGTGAATATAGCACTATTTAAAGTAGATTAGTTATTAAATTTTGATATCATGAGACGTAAATCAATTCCATTGCTACAAGGGAATGTAGTCATTTTTTTTTTTTTGGGAGAAGGAAATGTAGTCATTTAGATCTAGCTTATAAATTAAATTACGAAAAGGAAGTATCAATTTCACACTTTCATTCTATATACACGGCATGCTGCGGTCCCTCTCTTCAATTTTTTCCTTATTTACAAGGTAATAAATTTCTATCTTCCTCAGTCTAAAAGCTACGATAATGTTTGTTTATAATTTAATAGAATGTAGTTTATTGAAAGTCTAGGCTCTGCAAAACTCACAAATTTGGATTGTGGGATTTTTTTTTTTTTTTTTTTTTTTTTTCCGAAGGTGTTGAATCCATTGATTATTGATGTGCTCGAATATGGTTCTTGGGATTTTCTTAAATTTTGTTACGTGTAGTGTATTATAATAAAAAAAGCAACAACCTTTTTTTTTTTATTTACTACACTACGGGCTTGAATGCATCTTTAATTGTAGAAATATTTTTAGATTGTAGTAACAATTTTACTTTTAGTCTAATCTTAATGTTAATTGTTGTTGTTGTCTTTTTTTTTTTTCTTTTTTTTCTTTTTTTGTGTGGATCCCAGTTGGTGGTGGTGGTACTCCAAGGAAAATAATAACATTGAATGATGCCTGGATCTATCTCATGGAAGTGAAGGAAACGTTTCAAGACAAAAGAGAGAAATATGACATGTTCCTTAAGGTCATCATAGATTTTAAGGCTCAAAGGTACACTCATTGCATTTATGCAGTTTTTGCCTTGGAATAATGGAACATTGCGTCTAAAAACCTAATGGATTGCACCCTTTTTTTCTACTTGCAGAATTGGCAATGTTGACGTCACAATCAGAGTGAAGGAATTATTTGAAGGGCATAATAACTTGATTTTTGGATATATAATAAAAGTTGGACTTAGACACCGTGGTCGCGCCAAGTGGCTTCACCAAATTGCAGAATTGTTTTTGGATTTATATATATATATATATATATATATATAATTTTTCTTCTCCTATAATCTCTAAGTTGATAAAAATATTAATTTGATTATTACTATCCAAATTCTTCATATAATCCATCTCATCATTATTCTTCTTTTTTATCCCCCAATTTTTTTTTTCTACGGTTTGTCAATTTATTCTTCTTCCTTTTTTTTTTTTAAATAAAAATTATTCTTCTTTTTTTTTCCCCCATTTTTTGATTTCTACGGTTGTCAATTTGTTCTTCTTCTTCTTCATTATTTTTTTTTAAACAATATTTAGATAAACACAGTTTTTTTTAAATAGATTTTTTTTAAAATAGATTAAAAAAAAATTCTTATCTTTTTATTTTATAGATTTTTAAAAAAATAGATAAATTTTAATTTGAAATCACTTCTTTGGATAAAGTTTGATGCACATAAAAACTTAATAATTTAATATCAACTTAACTTCTTCTCATCAATTAAAATATATATATATATACACACATTCTTCTTCCCCCTCCCCCTCCCCCCCCCCCCCCCCCAAATTTTTGATTTCTACGGTTTGTCAATTTGTTCTTGTTCTTCTTCTTTTTTTTATATAAATATTCTTCTTCTTCTTTTTCCCCCCATTTTTTGATTCCTATGGTTTGTCAAACACAATTAAAAAGGAAAAAATAATTAAATAATTGATATAACTTAATTACCTATAATACATATTTTAAAGTTACATCATCTCTTTCTTCTAATCAAATATCATCTTCTTAATGGGATTTTATATAGTAGAGTTTAACTGGAACTCTACTTCTCTTACAAGTACATGTGAATATAGCACTATTTAAAGTAGATTAGTTATTGGATTTTGATATCATGAGACGTAAATCAATTCCATTGCTACAAGGGAATGTAGTCATTTTTTTTTTTTTTTTTTTGGGAGAAGGAAATGTAGTTATTTAGATCTAGCTTATAAATTAAATTGCGAGAAGGAAGTATCAACTTCACACTTTCATTCTATGTACACGGCATGTTGCAGTCCATCTCTTCAATTTTTTCCTTATTTATAGGGTAAATTTCTAGCTTCCTCAATCTAAAAGCTACGATAATGTTTGTTTATAATTTAATAGAATGAAGTTTATTGAAAGTCTGGGCTCTACAAAACTCACAAATTTGGATTGTGGGGGTTTTTTTTTTTTTTTAATTCCGAAGGTGTTGAATCTGTTGATTATTGATGTGCTCAAATATGGTTCTTGGGATTTTCTTAAATTTTTCAATTTTACTTTTAGTCTAATTTAAACGTTAATTTATTTATTTATTTTTGTGTGTGGATCCCAATTGATGGTGGTTGTGGTGGTACTCCAAGGAAAATAATAACACTGAATGATGCTTGGACCTATCTCATGGAAGTGAAGGAAACGTTTCAAGACAAAAGAGAGAAATATGACATGTTCCTTAAGGTCATCATATATTTTAAGGCTCAAAGGTACACTCATTGCATTTATGCAATTTTTGTCTTGGAATAATGGAACATTGCATCTAAAAACCTAATGGATTTAGCCATTTTTTTCTACTTGTAGAATTGGCAATGTTGACATCACGATCAGAGTGAAGGAATTATTTAAAGGGCATAATAACTTGATTTTTGGATATATAATAAAAGTTAGACTAAGACACCGTGATTGTGCCAAGTGGCTTCACCAAATTGTAGAATTTTTTTTTTTTTTTTTAGATTTTAAGATTTAAAAATATATATATATATATATATAATTTTTCTTCTCCTATAATCTCAAAGTAGATAAAAATCTTAACTTGATTATTACAATCCAAATTCTTCATATAATCCATCTTAGGGGTCCTTCACTTGTCGATCGTCCATGTTGGGAAATTTAGACCCCAGTTGATAGAATTAACAAGTTTTAAATCCAAGTTGTTAATTAGATTTATTATGAATAAAACTTGTTAAAACAAACAAACATCAATATCATGTCAAAATCATGCAGCGGAAAAAATAAATAAGACAAGATATGATGACCCAGGAAAACCAATGAAATAAACTAGTTTCACAATAAAAAATTTGGGAGGAAACCTTCCCAAAAAGCAATCTACTATAGTAAAAAGAAGTTTCAGATCTAGTACAAAACCTTTGTCCCTAGACTCTACAATCCCTGTAGATGAACTCACAGCAGAAACCTTCTACCGCTTCAAAACTTCTGAACTCTTCAATATATGAATGCCACCTTTTGATGCACGAATCACAGTATGTGACTAAACAATTGCGCGGATCCTAGTATGCGACTTCAATCACCAACTAGAAGAAGATTGTTGGATGCAAAGTTCTTCACTTCATCAATAGTGAAGATCTAGAAGCACTTGGTTACAAAACCCTAAGACGCAAAGACACAGTAGCTTCTTTCAGAGAGAATAAGGCATCAGTCACCTTTTGCATATGTTCTCCTTGTATTCTTTTATGTGATGGCCTCTAAAATAAGCCTTATATAGGTCTAGAGTTGTGAGAAAAAAAAAATCCTACACAAATACATAAGTTTGGCCCAAAAATCAGATCTAAAAATTCTGATTTATGTAACCTCAATAGATTGCAGGTGTCGAGCAGGTGTCGAGTTTTAAACTTTGATAGATATAACTATCGAGGAGGTGTCGAACAGGTGTCGAAGGGACAGAAGATTTCTCGATTGATCCACCAGCTGTCGAGAAGGTGTCGAGATTGTGATAATAATTAACTGAAGAGCTTGATAGATAGCCTAGCTATCGAGAGGTGTCGAGTAGATGTCGAGATATCTGTTCACAGGTGTCGAGCTATCTGTCCAGCTTTAATGAACAGGTTTTTTTCACTTGTTTCTTGGTTCAATCTTCATGGTTTTAATACTAAACTTGAACAACATGTTTCTTGAAATATTAAACACATTCTAGATTTACCCAAATACAAGAAAAGTGCGTTTTATCAAAAGATTAGCCAATTACATAAAATAATGACTATGTTCTTAAGAAGTGAAACACATATGTCCTAACAATCTCCCCCTTTGGCAATCCGTGACAAAACCACAACAAACAAATGAGCATATAAGAGAAGTCATAAATCACTCAACTCATATTCACTTGTTAAATGCAATAAAATCTATCCTAACACAAACTCTTAAAAAACTTTGCAAAAAGAGAGTTTATGACAAGTAGACTTTGAGATCCTATATTTCTGAAACACTTTAAACAAAAACTCATCAAGGCATCTTAGTGTGAAACAAAAATAATAGATTGCATACAAGTATAAGAAACATGTGTATAAAGATAGAAAAAGAAACAACACATATAAAGGTAGGTGAAGAAAACATACATCAACATATAAATATCAAAGATAAGCAAAATGTATGTAAACATGGTCACAAGACCCAAGGTATAAGAAGAAGAAGGTAAGCACTCCCTCTAACAAGATGAAACACAACTCCCCCTTACAGAGGCATGCATTTCTCCTCCTAACAAGTAGAATCTTTAAAAAGAAACCATATCACAATTTCTCCCCCTTTTTGTCATGATTGACAAAGGGTACAAGAAGCTAGAAAACTTCACTTGAGAAACATAAAGATGATCAAGAATGATCAAGGGGGCACAAAGAATCTATAAAAATGCATGAATGTAATGAAATAAGATGCTATGGATGACAAAATAATAGAAAGATGCAAAACATGTGAAAAACAAATCTTACAACAAGAAAAAAATGTTAAGCACATAGATCCCAAAACATACACACACACTAAACAAGTCTAACCAATTTTATATTTCAAAAACAAGTCAAGACAGTTTAGTGAGCATACACTAATACATGTAAAACCTTGTGATGGCCAAATCACATTGTACCTACACATGTATCAAAAGTAGTAAAGAATATTGCGTGTTGTATGTGAAAAATATCGCAAGATTGCATAAGTGTATATATGTTATGACGATTTGAGATATGAGAAAATCACTTTAATTCACACACAATTATAACTATTTGATGGAGACTATCACCTTCAAGGTACATCCTATAACTCCCACATTTTCTAGAATACACGCTTGCAATCATATTTAAAAGAATTTTTTTTAATCTTTTTGCTTTTATTTTCTTTGCATATTTTTCTTTTATTTAGCATATCATACATGGGCATATAAGAGAGAGAAAAGAAATACCCATTGATATTTGACATTTCAATTTTGCTATGCCGAAGTACATAAATGTCATTGACATCATACTTTTGCTATGCTGTAACATATAGATGTCTTTCATGATTGGCGGGCAATAGTAGTAAGATGGTTATTTATGCCTTTCTCTTAAAATTTTCTAGTCATTCCCATCAAAAAGAGTGATATGAGTGTTGAGTACAAAAGATAACTTAATCTTACTCATTATAAACAAAAGTCACAAAACTCATTTGCTTAGTTGTGCATAGAGATGCTCATCTAAGCTACAAGAGATACAAAATTTAGAAACTTTTGTTTCAATGGCCATCCAAGGTACATAAGTATTAATGTACACAAAACACACACTGTTTTTGCATTTTTCTGATTTTTCCTTTTTATTTTTATTTTGAAAACAAAACAAAATAAAAACAAAACAACCAAACAAAAATAGACAACCAATATGAAAGTGGAAAGAAAGATGCATATGCATGAAGGCATGATAGAAAAATGCAGATGCATCAAAGCATAATTTCAAAAGCAGATAAGAAATCAAGCAAAGAGAATCTTACTTTAGATAGAAAGAATTAAAGTAGATGACAAACAGAAAAGACAATTAAGTCTTAGGCTCCTTTCTCACCCACACAGCACGAGTCTTTGACCATAAAGATGAAAAGGTATGTGTCCTAGTATGTCTACTAAAGGACATAAAAGAATTAGAATTCTCCTGAAATTGAGTTAAAAAGCTCAAGACTTTTAATAACTCCCCGAACAAATGAGAGGAAACCTATGACCCTTTGGACACTTGCTTATGAGGATACAACTTAAAACAATTAAGATAAATGTGTCTAGAAACATCACAATAGTGACAAACATGAGGTCTAACAAAGAATTTAGAATTAGCCAAATCAGTTTTGGATTTCATACCTTTATCACCTTTCTCAAATTATGGCACAAAGACATTCCTTAATCTAGAAGCCATGGAAGAGGAAGGGCCGGAGGAAACAACATATCCTAAGTTAGTCTTATCAGAACTAGCATTTTGAGTACTCAAGACCTCATCAAGTTTTGCACTAGACATCCTCTCTATTTAAGTTCTAGCTTGACTAAGCTCTACCTCAAGATTCTTAACCTTCTCTTCTAATAAGGTGTTCTCCACAATAAGAGTCTCGACTAACATTGTAGTCTCACCTAGTTTGACTAATAGATCTGCCTTTTCAATTTTTACCTCATTAAGCTCTTTTCTACAAAGATAAGAAGTCTTTTTAGATTTTTTAAATTCAGTACATAGCTTATCATAGGCTTCCTAAAGAGTCAACTTCTTGGGTACTTTATCATCAGAAGAATCTTCACTGTCACTAGCACTCTCCACAATCACCTTATCGGTTGTAGCAGCAAAGGCCATAACGTGACGACATTCATCCATATACCCATCAAAAGAGTCATCCTCAGTATCACTCCAAGTAGCAATCAACCCTTTATCTTTTGACTTCTCGATATTTTCCTTCATGAGGTAGTTTGGGCACTCTATCCTCATATGATCAAAACCTTTGCACTCATGGCATTGAATAAGGGGTTTCTCATTCTTGTCCTTCCAGAGGATTTGGATTTCCTAGGAGGTTTGCCCTTATCCTTTTTTCTAAATTGAAGAAGCTTGATAATCTCATCAGTTATGAAGGTTAGATCCTCATCCTCATCTTTACTTTCATCTTCATCTTTAGAGTCCTCAATCTCTTCCTTTATTCCTTTGAGAGACAAGTTTATACTCTTTCCACCTTTTCCCATTAAACCTAATCCCATCTCATAGGTTTGAAGGTTCCCTAAAAGCTCAGTCAAAGGAATTTGATCAATGTCCTTTACTTCTTCAATGACAGTGATCTTGGCATGGAATCTTTCAGGTAAAGACCTAAGGATTTTTCTAACAATTTTGGGTTCTACAATAGATTCTCCAAGATTGAAAGCATAATTCACAATATTCTTGAGTTTAGCATAGAACTCATCAAAGTTCTCATGCTCCTCTATCCTTATTTCTTCAAAACTACTAGTGAATTGTTGAAATTTCACAGTCTTTACTGCCTTGGTACCTTCATAGGTGGTCTCAAGAATAGTCCATGCTTTCTTAGCAACTTCCGTGGATGATATTTTCTTGAATTCCTCATTGGTTATCCCACAAAATAAAGCATTTAAGGCCCTACTGTTGAAATTTGCCGCTATGATTGTTCCATCATCCCAATCCACCGGTGCTTCCTTTGGCTTAATCTAGCCAACTTCAACAACTTGCCATACATGTTCACCTAGAACCTGCAAAAAAACTTTCATACAAACTTTCCAGTACGCATAATTAGTTCCATCAAATAAAGAAGGAATCAAAAGAGATTGTCCATGATCCATGACAACGAGGGTCAATGATCACACTCAAGAAATTAATCCAAACAGAGTGAACCCGCTCTAATACTACTTGTTGGGAAATTTAGACCCTAGTTGATAGAATTAACAAGTTTTAAACCCAAGTTGTTAATTATATTTATTATGAATAAAACTTGTTGAAACAAATAAACATCAATATCATGTCAAAATCATGCAGCAGAAAAAATAAATAAAACAAGATAGGATAACCTAGGAAAACCAATGAAACAAACTAGTTTCACAGTAAAAAACTTGGGGAAAAACCTTCCTAAAAAATAATCCACTATAGTAAAGAGAAGTTTCAGATCTAGTACAAAACCTTTGTCCCTAGACTCTACAATCCCCGTAGATAAACTCACAGTAGAAATCTTCTACCGCTTTAGAACCTCTGAACTCTTCAATATATGAACGCCACCCTTTGATGCACAAATCCCAATATGTGACTAATCAATTGCGCGGATCCTAGTACGCGACTTCAATCACCAACTAGAAGAAAATTGTTGGCTGTAAAGTTCTTTACTTCATCAACAATGAAGATCTAGAAGCACTTGATTCCAAAACCCTAAGGCGCAAAGACGCAATAGCTTCTTTCAGAGAGAATAAGGCATCGATCACTTTTTGCATATGTTCTCCTTGTATTCTCTTATGTGATGGCCTCTTAAATAAGCCTTATATAGGTCTAAGGTTGTGAGAAAAGAAACTTTACACAAATACATAAGTCTGGCCCAAAAATCAGATTTGAAAATTCTGATTTCCGTAACCTTAATAGATAGTAGGTGTCGAGCAGGTGTCGAGTAGGTGTCGAGCTTTAAACTTTGACAGATATAGCTACCGAGGAGGTGTCAAACAGGTGTCGAGGGGACATAAGATTTCTCGATCAATCCACCAGTTGTTGAGAAGGTGTTGAGATTGCGATAACAATCAACTGAAGAGCTTAATAGATAGTCTAGCTGTCGAGAGGTGTCGAGTAGCTATCAAGCTTTCTGTCTGCAGGTGTCGAGCTATCTGTACAGTTTTAATGAACAACTTTTCTTCACTTGTTTCTTGGTCTAATCTTCATGGCTTTAATACTATACTTGAACAACATGTTTCTTGAAGTATTAAACACATCCTAGATTTACCCAAATACAAGTAAAGTGCGTTTTGTCAAAGGATTAACCAATTACTTAAAATAATGACATATGTTCTCAACAAGTGAAACACATATGTCCTAACAGTCCGAGCCACTACTTGAGTGCTTGTCCCATTGGACACCCTTATAGGCCCTCTATGAGTTGGGGTGACCAAGGCAACACTATTCAAGGGTCTTCTCCTCATAAATGCGGCCAGAGAGTTAGCTACAGAGCATTCAATGCCGTGGTAACAGCTTTTTCTTAGATATTTCTTGTCTGCCATTTGTCTTGTGCGTTCACAGTGCATATCCTTATCAATAGAACTTCCTAGAATGTCATTCTGGATGACAAAACACATCTTCTAACCCCTTCTTCATTTAGTTAAGGAGATACTCCTCCTCAGCCTACTTCTCCCAACCTTTACAATCATAGCTTGCTTGTGAAGTTCAAAGTCTTACTTCTTCCTCACTATTGACCTATTCTCAGACCACTGTGCCTCCTTGGACAAGCCTAAGGCCCAATATATATTTTGGCCTGCGTCCTCACAATAGCCCCTCAAAACTCCAGTTTTCCCTTCCTATCCGAGGAGAAAAGTGGGGTTTTGATGTTTGAAAAATAAATCCCACATGCTCCTTTGATTTCCACACGTGAGAGTGTCGTTTCACGTGTCCCATAACTGTTCCTAATGCTTCGAAACCCACAATGTCTCATTAAATGCTCCAGGCAATGCTCTGTTCCCCGTATCCTATAGTGAGATGTAGATCCTACGAAATACCTAACTCTCAAACCTTCAAGGCTTCCCAAGCTTCTAAAGTCTCCAAGTCTTTTTCTTTAAGAAATTTAAACCTTTAAGAAGTACCAGAAGCAATATACGTGCTCATTCTCGTAAGTTTCTTCTTTTTTAGGTTCTTTTCTTCTCGGCCGGTCTCCTCGGCCTTCCATTCTCTACTTCCTTTCCTTGAAAACTTCATTCTTTTCCTTTTGACTTAACTAAATGGGTAGATTTAAGCACCTTGTAGAATCTTTCGCCGGTATGGAGGGCTTCAGGGCTAAATATCACATTCCGCAAGGGGTTGCCTTATGATATTGTGCTCTAGATCAAATAGTTACAAATAGAAAAGAATGGGAGGTTGTCATTCCTATGATCGCTTTCATAGAAGGAGGGATGACGCTTCCCATAGGTAGGGTGACCCGAGACTATCTAATCAACCATAGGTTGTGTCCCCACCCACTAAAACAAAATGTATTTTTAGTGATGAAATATTTTTCGTTGCTAAAAATACAGCTTTAGTGACTTAATATGAATTTCGCCACTAATAATGGAAAAAATTACAACATTTAGCGATGAAAAATAATTTTCGTCGCTATTGTGATCTGAAAAATGGGCGCCAACAGAGGGAAACCTTGGCACGAGCTTAATTAATCTATAGTGAAGAAATATTTCGTCACTAAAAGTTGAAATTTTTAGTGACAAAATATTTCGTCGCTGTAGGTAATGCTATGGATAGTATTAGTGACGAAAATCCTTTTGTCGCTATAAGGGAGAATTAGTGACGGAAAATAGTCGTCACTAAAAATAATAAGAGTTTTGCACTTCCATGTTTTTAGCGACGAAATAATAATTCGTCACTAAAAGTATGCTATAGCGACGAAATGTGAATTTCGTCTCTAAAAATCTTTACAAAATATGGGTTCTTTAGTGATGAAGTTAACATTTGTCACTAAAAACATAAAACCCTAATACCTTTTGCGACGAAGAGGAAGCAATAGCAACAGAAAAAATCGTCTCTAAATACTTGAGTGTAAATATACATAACCCTTCCCTTATTTTATTTCAACCCAACAATTTAAGCCTTCAACTCCCAAAAAACCTAGCCGACACCAATACTTGTGATGAACCCACTCATCGTCGCCGATAAGCCCATTCATCGTCGCCGATAAGCCCACTCACCGTTGCCGATAAGCCAAAAGAAAACCAACTGTTGCCAATTTGAGCATTCTGTCGCTAATTTGAGCCATCATAAACCCATCCTAACCCTTTGCTTTGGACTTTGGACCTCAAAATATTTTTGGGTCAGTTTCTTCTTCATGTGATCGGTGAGTTTGTTTTTTGTTTTTCCTCTAAATATATACTTTTCTTTGAATATACCCTCTTGCTTATTTTGCTTCATGGTGTCATGTAAATTTGGTTTAGGATTGTTGGTTTCTGAATTTGTTTGATTATGAAGTTCAATGGTTGAAGTATAGGCACAAGCTTTTTGTGTAGAGTATTGGGGTTTTTTTTTTTTTTTTTTTTTTTTTTGTTTAATGATTATGGTTGTGGAATTTGGCTGATATGATGAGATTTGGATGTGAATTTAAGGTTCATGTCATTTCTGTTTCTAGTTTCTGAACATATTCTTGTGAGTTAGTATATTCTTGTGAATTTTTGCTTTTTGGTTATTACTGGTGGCTGAGAAAAATGTAGAAAAGATAGGATAAGAAAAGAGAAGATTGAATTTTTATGACTTTTGTTAGGATTCTTAAAAAAAAAAAAAAAAAAAAAAAAAAAAAAAAAAAAAAAACAATAACTTCAATTTAATTGACTTAAATAGTTGAAATAGACCCAGATTGATTTTTTTTTTTTTTTTTTTTTCATTTACATGCATTTTATGAGCAGTCAAACAAAGACTATCTGAATGGTTATGGTTATCTTTATTTGTTTGTAAATAAGAATTCATTAGCAAATCGTGTTTGGCACTTGCTTCCATGATATGCATGTTGAAATTTTTTTAATTTTTGAGCTGTACTGACTGCTTTCTTCTTCTTCTTCTTTTCATTTTACAGGAAATGCCTTCCTGATAGGAACCTTTTGTAAGTCAAATTAATGCTTAATACTTTAGGAATGGACATGGTGACATAATTGAATTGTTTTTGGAGTTTATCTCTCGGTGCACTTTGTTGGTATTATTAGTATTGTTAGCTATATGGGTTTGGTGAATAGGAGACCCATCAATTGAATTTTCTTTGCATATAGTTTGTAAAGGCTTTTGATGAATGCCCATTGGCAACATAATCTGAGGGCTTTTTTTTTTTTAGTATTGGTGACAAGGTTTTTGGTTGAATGTAATGCCAAGGTTAGTGATTGTTTGGGTTGCTGTAAAGAAATAGAAAGAGGCTTAGATCTGTGAAAGTCAAAGACCAAAGCATAGCCAACAAATCAGACTAGTAAACTTAACTTGATCATAGTAAGTAAACTCTGTTTAAATACCTATAAAACTCTATACTTGTGATGTTTGTGATTGGTTTTGTGGTGGGTTGTTGTGTTGGAGCAAGCGGGTGGCTTACATGGTGTTATAAGGTGGTTTAAATTAATATAGAGTGTATTTTTAATTTCTTACAAATTTCAATGGACCTTGTTGATTAGATGTGATGAATATTACTTTGATTGATTTCAATACTTGTAAACACTTTATACTTGTGATTGGTTTTGTGGTGGGTTGTTGTGTTAATGCAAGCAAGTGGCTTGCATGATGCTATAAGGTGGTTTAAATTCATATTAAGAGTGTCTTTAGTTTCTTACAAATGTGAATAGACCTTGTTGATTAGATGTGATGAATAGTATTTTAATTGATTTCAATACTTGTAAATACTTTATACTTGTGATGTTTGTGATTGACTTTGTGATGGGTTGTTGTGTTGGAGCAAGCGGGTGACTTGCATGGTGTTATAAGGTGGTTTAAATTCATATTTGGAGTTTTTTTAATTTCTTACAAATGTAAATGGACCTTATTGATTAGATGTGATGAATAGTACATTAATTGATTTCAATACTTGTAAACACTATACTTGTGATGTTTGTGATTGGTTTTGTGGTGGGTTGTTGTGTTGGAGCAAGCGGGTGGCTTGCATGGTGTTATAAGGTGGTTTGTCTTTAGTTTCTTGCAAATGTGAATAGACCTTGTTGATTAGATGTGATGAATAGTACTTTAATTGATTTCAATACTTATAAACACTCTATACTTGTGATGTTTGTGATTGGTTTTGTGATATGTTGTTGTGTTAGAGTAAGCAGGTGGCATACATGATGTTATAAGGTGGTTTAAATTCATATTGAAAGTGTTTTTAATTTTTTGCAAATGTGAATGGACCTTATTGATTAGATGTGATGAATAGTACTTTAATTGATTTCAATACTTGTAAACACTATACTTGTGATGTTTGTGATTGGTTTGTGGTGGGTTGTTGTGTTGGAGCAAGTGGGTGGCTTGTATGGTGTTATAAGGTGGTTTAAATTCATATTGGGAGTGTCTTTAGTTTCTTGCAAATGTGAATAGACCTTGTTGATTAGATGTTATGAATGGTACTTTAATTGATTTCAATACTTATAAACACTTTATACTTGTGATGTTTGTGATTGGTTTTATAATGGGTTGTTGTGTTGGAGTAAGCGGGTGACTTGCATGGTGTTATAAGGTGGTTTAAATTCATATTGAGAGTGTTTTTAGTTTCTTGCAAATGTCAATGAAACTTGTTAATTAGACTTGAAAATCTATATTTGTTTTCTACAACTTATACATTAGGAGTTGTGATTTTTAATTCATTAGTGTGGCTACTCTTAATGCATTGTTAGAAATGTTTCTTGTAACATAGTTAATATTTTTACTTTACTATTTTAATATAGTATTGTTTTTATATATGTGCAAATTTCTTATTGGTGGCTTTTAGGGAATTTACTTTTGACATTACTTGAAGATATATGAGGATATTTTTCGTTAGTTCTAATTATATTATACTACACTTTTTGTATTGTTATAAAACATCTTGATTTGTTATATGTGTTGCAAACAATTATTGTATGGAAGGAGTTTAAATTAGATACTTGTTTTAGTTTTCACTTGTGGAATGTATGGATCTTTTTTTTATAAATGCGCTGTTGAAATAAATATGTTATTCAAATGTGAGGTTTTAATAATGTAATGACAGGTTACAGGTTAATATCAAAGCCATGAAAAAAATAAAAACAGAAAATAAGTTTTAGCGACGAATTTTTTTGTCACAAATATAGCAACAAAAAATTGCTTTAATGACAAAATATTTCGTCGCTAAATGTAGCAAAATTTTGTAAGAAATGGTTTTAGTGATGAAAATTTTCATCGCTATATGTGCCTGGATTTTCCTAAAAATAGTTTTAGTGACGAACTTTTTCGTCACTATATGTACCCAAACATAGTTTTAGTGACGAAATTATTTGTCACTAAATATGATTTAATAAACTAAGGTGTGACGAAATATTTTGTCACTGAATAGTGTTTTTAGCGAGGAAAACATTTAGTGACAAAACGTTTTTTTAAAGCAAATCGGACTTTTAGTGACGAAATTTTTTGTCGCCAGGACTTTTAGTGATGAGGTTTCAGCGACGAAATGAGTTTCGTCACTAAAAGTTCGATTTCATCGCTAAAGGTTCTTAGTGATGAAAAACTAGACTTTTAGTGACGAATTTTTTCGTCACTAAAAATACATTTTGTTGTAGTGACCAATGCGCTCCCAACCTACTTAGAGTTTTAAGTAGCGCAGATGCTCTCAATGAGCAGATGGACTTGAGTCTCACATGGCATGATGTTGTTAACATGTACGAGTGCAATTCCCTTGCTGACGCAGGATATTACCTCAAGTCCCGATCCAACATTATTAGGCTTGTATCGTGTCTTCCCAAGTCTAACAAGGGCATGAAGTATGATTACTTGATCACCTCTGGGGAATGGCACGACGGTCTTTACTGCCTAACTCGGGAGGGAGAGCTAGATGGGGTACCCCAGGTTTAGGTCCCTTAGCACGGGATTTAGTTCTTTTAGCTTTGCCATCCTTCCCTTTAATATTTCGTTTTCCTTTGATGATGTGTTTTGTTGCTCTGACCATGATTTGTTCCTTAACTGTTTTGCAGACAAAAGGCACGTAACGCCGCGCCTCAGCTTAGTCAATGTCACGGATCTCAACAAAGCCCTCAAATCCGAGGTGTTTATGAGTAAGGATAGGCAGCTAAGAGCGGCCCACCTCATCTTGGACTTTGAACCACTCTCGGAAAACTTCCAAGAAGTGGGCCATGCGATTAGGGCGGGCAACCCCCGGTTATGCCGAATAGACGTCTCTATTCTTAGGTTCCTGGCCCATGAGGACATTATGCCAGTTGAGCTACCATCTCAACGTGCCTTCCTTGAAGCAGCAGTTCCAAAGAAAGAGACTGCTTCCTCACGCTTATCACTCAAGGAGGAAATAGACCAATTCTGACTCAAGGAAGAAGAAGAGGTACGGGTAGATCCTGTGGATATCCTAGATTTTGAGGGTGAGTTTGATAGATCCTCAGCAGCTCACTCCCCCCAATTAATAATCGTGGAGGTAGATAGCAATTTTAAGGAGGAAGACTCAATGGCTCTAAATCCGAGGAAGGGCTTGAAGGACCTTATGGCTGGGCAAAATAAGGAGTCATCATCCAAGGAGGCCCCTAAGTCATAGTTTCCCCTTACTCTCCCCCCTCCCTTTCCTCGTCTTACAACCACAGTTGGCCTGCTCCCCAAACCTAACCTGAACAAGAAAAGGAAAGAGCAAGTATTGGATGAGGGTGAGGTGGCCCATTAGAAGGAGGCCAAGCAGTAGAAAATGGCCGAGGCCAAGCAGCAGAAAATTGCCAAGGACAAACGGGCCTCCTCTGTAAATAGTAAGGAGGAACCAAGTGAGGCCGAGGTGCACCAACAGCAACACACTTGGGCTCCTTAGCTGGAGCTGGATGGCACTCCTATCCCATGGAAATCCTTCATCAGGGAGCTCTAGAGAGGGCATTTCGCCTACATTGCTAAAGCCCTAGAGTAGCCCCTCCTCCTGCCTAAAGATATGGAGGCTTTAAAGGGCAGCCAGACCTCTTTATGTCCTTGAAAAGGGATCTTGCCATGTTAAGTTAACCACCATATCTTTTAATTAAATGCTAAGGATTCCTTGTTTTGTTTTATATGGGATTCCTTTGTCATCTTTGTGTAGGTTACCCAGGAGGTTTTTGTAGCTGAGGAATGGGTCAAGGACGCCCAGAACAAGGCCAGGGTTAAGGAAAACTTCCGTGCCAAGGCCAATAAGTCCTTGGGAGCCATGAAGCAAGAAAACTAGGAGCTGTCCACTCAGCTGATTGCTGAAGAGAAGGCGAGAAAGAGCACTGAGGCTGGGCTAAAGAATGCCCAAGACCAGGCTGAAGATTAACACAAAAAGCTCTATCTCACTGAGATAAAGCTGGCCACACAAAAGCAGCTAGTCCTAGACCTCAAAGCTGAGCTGGAGAAGGCCAAAGATACCGCTCGAACGGCTAAGGAAGCCATAGAGGCCTTGAGGCAAGCGTCTTACAACCTCGAGATAGAAGAAACTGAGATCCGGCTGGCTGAAGAGCTGGTCGAGGTATGCAGGGACTATTGTAAGGAGACTTGGACGGAGGCCCTCAACCTTGTAGGGGTCCCTACTGACTAGGAATGAAGGCAGGCTGGGAGTGTGTACTATCATCCTGACATTTGCGAAGCCCTAGCTGCTCTCCCATTTCCCTCTGCCCTTGCTCTAGAATCCTCTGAGCAGTCTCTTACTACTTAGGCCCTTCTTCCCCCTTTCGAGGCTTCCAAAGGATCTAGCCAACATGGTGACCAAGGCCAAGGGGCTAATGTGGCCAAGGATAAGGGCGGTAAGGAGATTAAGCCCCCTTTAGAGGCCAAGGATGCTACCAAAGCCAAGGACGCTGCCTAAGCCAAGGATGCTGCAGTCAAAGCGAAGGAGGTCGAGGCCAAATCCAAAGAGGCTAACCCCAAGCCAAAGATGCTCCTGCCTCCCAGTTGAGCAAGAAAGATAGCCCTCCTCCTCTAGCCAAGGCCTAACTAGTGTAGATAGCATCAGATTTTTGGTGCGACAAAGTTTAGGTTTCACTCAGCAACATATATCATGTGTGCACAAATGTAAAAACAATCTAAGCTTGATCAAGCAAATTAATAAGAACAAGGATAGATTAGCCTCCTGTTTTTCAGCCTTGATAGCAGAACATCTTGTAGCTAGAACAAGGATAGATTAGCCTCCTGTTTTTCATCATCTTGGTTTTCTTCTTCTGTAGTGGCAGTTTGCCATTGTGTATAATGTACCTTTCTTTTATTTAATAAAAAGGGCTACATTTTTTACTTTATGAATCTTTCCTTTTTCTGTAATATTTATTTTATGATTGGTGTAGTTGTTATTTTTCCCTCCAATGGGACTTAAAGCTGATGATGTTATTGATAGTAGTGAATTATTGCCACCTTGACTTTACTAAAGCCAATAGTAGTGCATTGCTGCTAACTCAGATGATTTAAATTTGTATAAATAATAAGGAAAATGACCATGTGCTTGTATTGAGAACTCTGTAACCAGTAGAGAAGGCTAAATCTTTATGGAGATGAACAAAACACTTAGTAAAAAATAAACAGATATTGACTCATCCGATGGGTATGAGCTGAGGAACCAGACATAGCCCTTGTTCTGCCCAATACTTAGGCAAATAGCAAAGAACATTAACTTACCCAAGGCAAGTGATCCGAGGAGCTGGGTATAACCTGGGATCTGTTTTAATACTTAGAAAAATAAATAGAGAGTGTTAATTTGCCCAAGGCACGTGATCAGAGGAGCCAAATATAACCAAAGTTCTGTTTAACACTTAGAAAGAAGTCATTAAGTATTAATTTACCCAAAGTATGTTGTCCAAGAGACTAAGCATGACTAAGGTTCTGTTTAACACTTAGAAAAATGACTTAAATTATCAATTTACCCAAGGCATGTGGTCCGAGGAGCCAAGCATGACCAAGGTTCTATTTGATACTTAGCAAAATAACTGGAAGTATTAATTTACCTAAAGCATGTGGTCAAAGGGGCCAGGCATAGCTAAAGTTCTGTTTAATACTCAAATAGGTAACTTATAATATCAATTTACCCAAGATATGTGGTCTAAGGAACCAGGCATAACCAAGGTTCTGTTTGATACTTAGGAAAATAACTGGAAGTATTAATTTACTCGAAACATGTGATTTGAGGGGCCAAGCATAGCTAAGGTTCTATTTAATACTCAAATAGGTAACTTATAATATCAATTTACCCAAGGTATGTGGTCTGAGAAACCAGGCATGACCAAGGTTCTATTTGATACTTAGGAAAATGAGCTGAAGTGTTAATTTACATAAAGTATGTGGTCTGAGAAACCAGGCATGACTAAGGTTCTGTTTAATACTTAGTGAAATGAACTGAAGTATTAATTTACCCAAAGTATGTGGTCTGAGAAACCAAGCATGACTAAAGTTCTATTTAATACTTAGTGAAATAGTACGTTACGCATAATGTCATTAACAAAAGTATGGCAGAAAAGACTTTCATTAATAATAGTACCTTCGCAGGTTATTTACATTCCAAGGGTATGGGATAACATGTTCATCTAGATCTTCAAGATAGTATGCACCTATTCCAGTCATTGAGGTGATGCGATATGACCCTTCCCAGTTGGGCCCTAACTTTCCCCATGCCAAGTTCTTTGCAATACCCAAAACCTTTCTCAATACCAGGTCTCCAAGTGCTAATGGCCTAAGCTTTACACTGGCATCATACCCTTGCTTGAGTTTATGTTGATAATATACCAATTGAATCATGACATTTTCTCTTCACTCCCTAATCAAGTCTAAACTCTTCCCTAACAGCCTATCATTGCTGCTTGGAGTGAAAGAACTCATTCTTAAGGTTGCGAATCCAGTCTCCAGGAGAATAATAGCTTTAGCTCCATAGGTCATTAAGAAGGGTGTCTCTCCTGTTGATCTACGAGGTGTGGTCTGATATGTCCAAAGGACATGTGACAACTCTTCCACCCATTTTCCCTGTGCATCATCCAACTTTTTCTTGAGTCCATTCACTATGACCTTATTAACAGCCTTGGCTTGTCCATTCCCTTGTGGATAGGCTAGGATGGAATACCTATTTGCAATTCCCAGGTCACAACAATATCTCCTAAAAGCCTTGCTATCAAACTGAAGGTCGTTGTTTGAGATAAGGGTATAAGAGACCCAAACCAAGTGACAATATTTTTCCAATAAAACTTCTTGGCATCTACATCCCTGATATTCGCCAATGGTTCAGCTTCAACCTACTTGGTGAAGTAATCTGTGCTGACTAGCATATATCTATTATTCCCTGCTGCCTTAGGGAAATGATCTATAATGTCCAAGCCCCATTAATCAAATGGCCAAAGGCTGGATAGAGGATTAAGGACTCCTCCCGGTTAGTGAATGTTTGGTGCAAATCTTTAGCATTGATCGCACTTCTTCACATACTCTTGTGCTTCCTTTTGCATATTTGGCCACCAGTATCCCTGAGTAAGGACTCTATGAGACAAAGATCTACCTCCTGTATGACTCCCACAAATCCTTTCATGTAACTCCTCAAGGAGTAGCTCTAATGCTTCGAGGTGTATGCATAGTAAGTATAGCCCAAAAAAGGATCACTTATACAATTTTTGGTCCTTGGATAGCCAAAACTGAGGAGCCTTTCTCCACACCTTGTCAACTTCTAACTTCTCCTTAGGCAAAATGTCCTCCTTGAGGAATAGCACTATAGGGTCCATCTACCTAGGCCTTACCCTAATTTGATAGATATGGACCGTCTTCCCCTTCGTTTCAGTAGACTTGCACAAGTATTCAACAAGGATGATCCAAGGTAATCCTTGTGCCGAGGAGGTTGCAAGAATGGCTAGAGAGTCAGCATGTTTGTTTCCACTCTTGGGGATATGTAGTAGGCTGAAAGAATAAAATCCCAATTGCAAGTGCCTAACTTGATTCAAATAATCTTGCATTCTCACATCCCTGGCCTCTAACTCCCCTCCCACCTAGCCTACGACCAACCTTGAATCCGAGAATATCTCCACTGCCTTTCCGCCCATTTTTGGACCATGACCATCTCCACCAATAGAGTCTTATACTCAACCTCATTGTTTGTGGCCAAGAAGCCTAGTCTTAAGGATTTCTCAATAGTGATATTCTCAAGAGATACTAGAACTAGTTCCACTCCAGATCCCCTTTGATTTGCTACACCATCAACATATACCCTCCAAAGTAAAGGCTCTTGCAAGGAAACCATGCCAACTAATTTTCCATCTATGCCCTGCCTCTTTGCCTCTTCTTCCAATGGGGATTTAGCAAACTCGGCCATCAAATCTACGAGGACTTAGCCCTTGACAGAGGTGTGAGGCATATACTTGATGTCAAAAGCCCCTAGTATTGTACCCCATTTAGCAATCCTTCCTGTGAAATCAGCGTTCCAAAGTAGTGATCGAAGTGGAAGTTAGGTTAAAACGTGTGGGATTGGAAGTAATGAAGGAGCTTGCATGTAGCATGTACCACTGCCAAAATGGCCTTCTCCAATGGTAGATAACAAACCTCTGCTTCATACAACGACTTGCTTACATAGTAAATAGGCCTCTACATACCATTATCAATTCGCACCAGCACTAAGCTTACAGCATGAGAAGCCACAGCAATGTAGGCAAATAAGACTTCATCCACCTCGGGCCTGGACATGACAGGTGGCCGAGAAAGGTACTCCTTAAGCTATTGGAAGGCCAAGGCACACTCCTTGGTCCACTCAAATCCCTTCCACTTATTCAATAGCTGGCAGAAGGGTCTGCATCTGTCCGCTAACCGAGAGATGAACTGATTCAAGGCAACAGTCATTCCTATTAACTTCTGGACCTCTTTGAGATTTCAAGATGGTTGTAGACTGCTAATTGCCTTAATCTGATCAGGGTTGGTCTCAATTTCGCGATGGGTGACCATATAGCCTAGGAATTTGCTCGATCCTACACCAAATGAGCACTTGGAAGCATTAAGGCGCAACTTGTGTTTCCTCAATATTTCAAAAATATCCCCGAGGTCTCCCACATGCTCGGACACCATCTTACTTTTTACCACCATATCTTCTATGTAAACCTCAATATTCTTGCCCAATTGTGGTTCAAACATCCTAATCATTATCCTTTGATAGGTAGACCTCACATTCTTCAAATTAAAAGGCATCACCTTGTAGTGGTAATTTCCAGTAAGAGTGACAAAAGCTGTCTTTTCTTGATCATCTAAAGCCAAAGATATCTGGTGGTATCCTTGAAAGGCATCCAGAAAACTCATCCGAGGATGACCCACAATGGCATCCACCAACTAATCTATTTGAGGCATAGGGAAAGGATCCTTGGGGCAAGCTTTGTTCAGGTCTGTGAATTTTACACACACCCGCCACTTCCCATTCTTCTTTTTCAATACCACCATATTAGACAACCATTTAGGGTAGAACACTTCCTTAATAGTCTTAGCCTGCTTAAGCTTGTTCACCTCCTCCTTGACGGCCTCAAAATGCTCTTTAGATGAGTGTCGAGGTGGCTGTTTCTTAGAGAGGACAGGCGGGTTGACATTTAGATAATGGTAAATGAGGTCTGGATCCACCCTAGGAGCTTCGTAAGCACTCCACACAAACACGTCAACGTTCCTCCTGAGGAACTTTACCAGCTCTTCCCACAGACAGCGCTAATTGTAAGGACGCGATTTGGGTCCCTTACCCATATGATGAATGAACTTAAGTCCAAAAAACCCAATACAATGAATTTGTAGAAAGTGGGTTGGAAAATTGAGCTTTAATGAGTTGGACAACAAGTAAGTGGATTCAGATGACAAGAAAAGGAAGATAGATTGATTTAAACTAAAGAAAGTTGTCCTTGGCATAGTTCGAGGAAATGAATTCTTATATATTTCTCTCAAGTTTGATTACAAATTTAGTTCTTGATTGCTACAGTTTTTTTTTTCTTAATTTCTCGATCCTTTTTCCTCAGGGGTCTCTTACACTATATATCTCCCTTTGAATGATCTTGGCCCTCCACTTGTCAATCGTCCAAACTACTACTTGAGTGCTTGTCCCATCGGACACCCTAACAGGCCCTCTTTAAGTTGGGGCAACCAAAGCAACACTGTTCAAGAGTTTTCTCCTCATAAATGCAGCCAAAGAGTTAGCTGCAGAGCATTCAATGCGGTGGTAGCTTTTTCTTAGATATTTCTTGGCTCTCATTTGTCCTCTACATTCCCAGTACATATCCTTATCAATAGAACATCCTATAACGTCATTCTAGACAACAGAACACATCTTATGACCCCTTCTTCGTTTAGTTGAGGAGATACTCCTCCTTAGCCTGCTTCTCCCAGCCTTTACAGTCATAGCTTGCTTGCGAAGTTCAAAGTCTTACTTCTTCCTCAGTATTGACCTATTCTCAGACCACCGTGCCTCCTCAGACAAGCCTAAGGCCTAATATATATTTGGGCCTGCGTCCCTATACCTATAATACATATTTTAATGTTACATTATCTCTTTCTTCCAATCAAATATCATATTCTTATTGGGATTTTATATAGTAGAGTTTAATTGGAACTCTACTTCTCTTACAAGTACATGTGAATATAGCACTATTTCTAGTAGATTAATTATTGGATTTTGATATCATGAGACGTAAATTAATTCCATTGCAACAAGGGAATGTAGTCATTTTTTTTTTTTTTTGGAGATGGAAATGTAGTCATTTACATCTAGCTTATAAATTAAATTGTGATAAGTATAAATTTCACACTTTCATTCAATATACACGGCATGCTGCAGTCCCTCTCTTCAATTTTTTCCTTATTTACAAGGTAAATTTCTATCTTCCTCAATCTAAAATCTACGATAATGTTTGTATATAATTTAATAGAATGAAGTTTATTGAAAGTCTAGGCTCTACAAAACTCACAAATTTGGATTGTGGGGTTTATTTATTTTTTATTTATTTTTTTTATTTTTTTATTCCGAAGGTGTTGAATCCATTGATTATTGATGTGCTTGAAAATGGTTCTTGCGATTTTCTTAAATTTTGTTACGCGTAGTGCATTTAATAAAAAAAGCAACTGAACGGTTTTAGACCCCTTAGAACAACCAGACTGGTTAGCCTATATTAATTAGCCAAGTTGTTACTTAGTCAAATTATGCAATTCTAGGTTAAAGCAATCAAATAATCATATCAAGATATAAAGCAGCGGAAAATAAATGAACACAAGATATGATGACCCAGGAAACCACACGGTAAAAACCTGGGGAGGATTTGACCTAGCTATCCTTAAGGTAAACCTGAATCCACTATGCGAAAGAATCGAAGTTCATACAGAAGGACTACAAGCTCCCCGCTTGACTTCCTAATGCTACCCACCAGTAGAACTTACTGACACGACCACGTGCAAACTCCGAATCCACAGACTCCTTCTTTCTTGGATTCTTCAATCAACTACAAG
This sequence comes from Quercus variabilis, assembly GCA_030445155.1. NCBI lineage: Eukaryota > Viridiplantae > Streptophyta > Magnoliopsida > Fagales > Fagaceae > Quercus > Quercus variabilis. The sequence continues at coordinate 13,767,570 of CP129446.1, read as the reverse complement.
CACCCCCGCTTGATATTCTTTAAGCTTCAATGGTAGCAACCAAGTTGATCATCAAAATATTGAAATTATCTCAAACTTGAAAAACCTAAGCTTTGTGCAAAGGAAAGCTCCTCTAGATCTCACAAGAGATTACAAAACAGCAATGTATGAGCAACAATACAATTAGAGCAACCTTCAAAAACGTGGCTAAGGTTTAGTTTATATACCTAGGGAAAAAACATAAAACCCTAAATGTTTAATGAAGTGGGTCTGAGTTAGAAATTCTGCAGAAAAATCAACCTGTGCGATTTTCGATCGATCGAGTCTATTCTTCGATCGATCGAGCCAGGCCGAAAGTCCTAAGTACTTCTGCAACCACTCGATTTCAACTTTACAATAATAAACCAACTTTGAGCAAGCCTTAACAAGACTAAATACATTGTTTTGATTATGGTTTGCCAACATTACAAATTAGAGTTCTAAATATATAAAATCCTAAGACCTTAGAACCTAACAAACTCCCCCTTTGGCAATCCGTGACAAAACCCTAATTAAAAGCTCAAAGTTTTACAAATAAAAAAGCATTTTACAAAGAAATGCTCATAAACTTCAAATTTAACCTAACTACTATCCATCGGTTGCAAGTGTAGACAGCAGCTTAGTTGAATCAACCTGTATATTCCTGAAATACTCAACAAATGCATAAACGCATGTGTGACAGAAAAGAGTAAAACAAAAGGTATAACATTCTTGTAAGATTCACACAACACAAAATAAAGACATATATGAATGATCAACTCATAAATATAAATCAATAAGCAGTGAATCACAAATCAACAAGAATCAATAAAAAAACATGTATATCAATCAATGTTACTCCCCCTAACATGAATATCTCCAAAAAATGATATACAAAGTGAAGTACCTAGATACAATCCAAAAACTCCACAAGCTCTCAAAAAGTAACAAAAAAAATCTCCCCCTAACAACAAAACTCCTCTACAAAATAAAACTCCACTCCCCCTTTTTGTGACAGAATGCCAAAGAGTAATCACGAGGCGCCATCAAAAGGAGGTGGTGAGGGTGAATGAAGACGCGCTAAATCGGTTCGGAGAGCACGAATCTCATCTAGTAAGTCCACCAAAATGTGACCATGAGCCGCCTGAACGGTTATGACAGTCTCTAGAGTACGACGAACATCAAAATCAGTCGAAGAAGGTGGAGGAACATCAGCAGCAGCAGCATCATCACCAACTGGATCAGGAACATCCTCACTAGCAATACCTGTAGAAGAAGAAGGAGGGGGTGCGCTACTAGACGGCTCAGACCTACGATGTTTAGAACCAGCTTGAAGATGAGCGATCCTCTGTCTAAGAAAAGACACACCTATGGGAGCTATCACATGAACGGGCTCAAAAGAAGGGAAGTCACTAAGGTCAAGATAGAGCAAAATCCTATGAATAAAAATAGGATGAATAAGAGCATGAGAAGAAGATGAACTCCTATAAACATCATTCAAAGAATGAAGAAAGAGATGGGGAAAACTAATAGGAGCATCAGAAACCAGAGCGTACAAAAATACACACCTTTCAAGAGAAATGGTGTGAACATGAGAAATGGGCCAGATGGAATGACAAGCTATCCTAAAGAACAGATAGTGCAACCCGAAGAGCTCAGCAGAAGTGATCCTAGGATCAGAACCCCACTGGACAGAAGTCCCAGTGATGTAAGATAAAACATCGCTCAGCTCGGGAGACTCGTCATATGGATAGACAGGATTCCTAACCAACGGTACCCCTAGAGCATCAGCCACTACCTGAGGAGTAATGGTGTACTCTACGCCTCGTATCCAACTCTTTACTAAAGTGTTGGAATCATAGACGCGGATAGAGATGTTCGAAAAGAACTCTCTAATCAAGGCAGAAGGTGGAGGAGGATCAAAAATGTCCAACAATGGTAACCAGCCCCGACGCTCAAAGTTTGCCCTAATGGCAGGATCTAGCTCATCTAACAGAATAGAACACTCAGCCCAAATCTTCCTCTTAAGGTTAAGTTTCTCAAAAAACTCTTGGTTTTTCTCACTCGGAAACCTCTCACGGTCAAAGGAAAGAGGGGATGAAGAAGAAGAGGGAATGGTCCTACGGACTCTAGTCTTCCTAGGCATGATGCTAAGGAAAGGACAGAGACACAAAAGAGAAAACCAAAAAGACACAAGAAAACAAAACCAAAGACAGACTGCAAGTTAGCACAAAAAACAATAGAACGAAAAATCTATATGATGCATGAACAGATACAATGTCATGATGCATGTACTAATGCAGTGAGCACTTAAGTTCAATTGTGATTAAATTGACAAAATTGGCTTGAGCAGAGAATTTCTTATAAAAAAAACCCCAAAAATTGAAAACCACTTAACGAAATTTTTAAACAAATTGATGAATTAAGCATTACAAAACACAGCACATAGATTATAATGCTTAATTTCATCAATACAACAAGCCAATTTCATCAAATTTTACCCAATTTAACAAAATCCCCAAATCGGATCAAGAACAAACCCTAGAATTTTCAATTTTTCATCAAACTCAAAATTGATCAAATTAACAAGCAAGAATCATGTTTATGATGTGTCCCCACAAAAACCCAATGATCAATTGCACAAAATAGGGCTTGAATCAACAGAAAATCCCAAAAATGCTAAGTCCGAAAATCTCCCTTAAATGCATGGATTTATGCATGAAAACAAAATCAAAAGGAACGGCAAAAGAGTCTTACCGGCTTGAGGAAAGAGAAATTTTGCAAAAACTTCGGAGGAAAACGACAAAAATCTAAGCTTTTTGGCTTGCCTCGTCGGAGAGAGAGAAAAATTTTGAAAAAGCTTTTGAAAAAGTCAGATTTGATCTTTTAAAAAAACTTCTCCATGATTTTCGATCGATCGAAAATTACATTCGATCGATCGAATGAACCAGACATTTTAAAACAAACTAAGGCACTTTTTTGATCGATCGAAAAACAGACTGGATTGATCGAAATGGGCAGAGGCTCACTAAATTTTAAGAAAAAATCCAGTTTTGAAAAACACAAACCTAATTTTGAAAAACAACTCCTCAAAGCATTAAACAAGGAAAGCAAGATGTATGAGTATAAGATGGAATGCTTTTTCAAAAACCCAAATTTTTAAACCCAAATTATGTCAAAAACAAGTTTCAATCATTCTCCCATTGAATTTTCTCAAGCAACAAAAATGTTGTGCACAAATCTCAAGATATTTTCAAACTTGGTTGGTCAGACCATAAACACACACACTAGCATGTACAGTGTTTAACAAGGAGTAACTTATGTAGTGTGTGATACTAGCAAAAACTTGAGATACATGTGAGGTGATATGTGAATAGCAATCAAACACAAAGTCTACACAATTCATCACATAGAATTTAAAAGAGACTATCACCTAAAGAGTTACATCCTATAACTCCCACATCTCCTAGAACAAAAGCTTGCAATCATGTAAGTTTCTTGCATTTTTGCCTCTTATTTGTATGAAATGGCATTCAGCGTAATAGTACACACCGGTTTGAATTAAGTGAATTGGCATCAAGCCTAATAGTACACACCAGTTTTTTTATTTAATTTGAGGCTACATCTTATGTTCTTTTTGTGCACGTGCTACACTTTCTCGAGCATACAATCTTATGATACGCACTAAGGTGTTCATGATTGGCTAGTGAACAGTGGTGAGATGGTTATTTATGCCTTTCTCAAAAGAATCAAGTCCGACAGTCAAATAACATATGACTTCATGATTAAGACAAAGTGATTAAGAACCATACACACCTTTCCCACACAACATGCACTACAAAGTTTCAACTAGTCAAGTGTAATGAATAAGTTCATCAAAGTTAAACAAGGTACACAAGACATGACATGTGTAAAAAGATAGACCAACCTTGTTTTTCAAAACAAAAAAAAAAAATAGTGTCAAACATAATTTTTGCTTTCTCCCCATTTTTTTATTTTTTTATTTTTTTTAAGAGAAAACAAATAAATCCTAGAATGAAATGCATGAATGTAATGCAATGCAAATCCTAGACTAAAACAAAAGAAAACACAAAAAACCAAAGAACAATGGTCACAGAAGAATGAGCAATGAAGCACAAGAACCATGTCAGAAAGACTTAATTAGGTCGAGTCTTTTGCATCCAAAACCTTTTAGATGCATCATGAGCATTGGAGTTCTTATTCACATTCGAGTGATTTCCAACTCTAGGATTGGAATAAAGGTTCAAACCCTTTACCAATTCACCAATAAGTGCCATAGGATCTTGTGCTTGTGACACAGACACTTTTGGTTTGTTTGCTCTCTTAGCAGCTTGAAGCTTGTAACAGTTAGGATGAATGTGTCCAGACTTACTACAAAAATGACAAACCCAAGCAGGTTTACCATGCATCTTGTCCTTAGAAAGGGTAGGTTTAGTTTCTCTCAAGTCAACCCTATTCTTCTTAGGAGGTGAAACTTCTACGGGTTTGACAACCTCACTCACAGATGGTTTGACAGTTTCACTCACAACCTCACTCACGGAAGGTTTAGAAGAAGAAGAAGGAACAAAATTCGTGGAATGCGGTGCAGAGTCAAAGATGCTTTCAACATAGCCTAACCCAAATTTATCAGAATGATACTTTTGAACATTCAGCATGTGATCAAGTTTAGAACTAGCAACAGATAAATCATGTTCTAAAGTTTTAACTTTATCAAGCAAAAGCATGTTCTCAGATTTAACATTGTTCAAAAGATCATTAGCATCAAATAGTTTAACAAGCAAATTTTTCTTTTCAAGCTCAAGAGAATCAATTTTCTTCAGGCCGAGTTCTACATTCATAGCATCCCTAGCAGCAATTTTGTAGAGTTTATTGTAAGCCTCTTGAAGATCTGCATCCTCAAAGAGTTCCCCATCAGAAGGGTTCTCTTCAACAGATATACTTTCATTGACTATAGCAGTAGCAGTGAAAGTAATGAAGTTTCCATCCTCATCACATCCGGACTCATCATCGGAAACCTCATTATCGCTAAGGGTTACAGCCATAACTTTACCCTTAGTCCTTAAGAATGTAGGACATTCAGATTTCACGTGACCATACCCTTGACAACCAAAACACTGAGGATCCAAAGAATTATTTGAAGATTGACCAACTTTTTCTTTAGGTTTTTCAAGGTTATTAACCTTAGTGGGATCATTTTTCCTAAAATTTCTAGGTTCAGCAGTGTATGTACCTCTTGCCTTTCTATTGGTATTTCTAAGAAAGTTTTTGAAATTTTTGGCAAGATAGGCAATCTCTGTAGCAAAGAGCTCATCATCAAATCCACCACCATCAACATCATCAACAGACTTAAGAGCCATTGATTTGGATTTGTTCACTTTAGGTAGGTCAGACTCATAGGACTGAAGAGATCCTACAAGTTCATCAATAGAGATGAAGTCCACATCTTTGCTTTCAGTGATGGCAGTCACTTTGGGTCTAAAGTCTTCAGTTAAGGATCTAAGTATCTTCCTAACAATTTTCGGTTGATCATAGACTTCACCCAAATTAAAAGCAGAATTGATAATATCATTTAATTTAGCATAGAATTCATCAAAAGATTCATCATCAGACATTCTAATGCTTTTAAATCTAGAGGTCAATTGTTGCAATTTATTGATCTTAACTGCCTTTGTGCCTTCATGCACAGTTTAGAGGATTTTCCAAGTAATGTAAGCAACCTCAACATTAGAGATCCTCTTAAATTCCTCCATGGAAATAGCATTGAAGATGGCATTCATAGCTTTGCTATTGAAGCCAGCTGCTTCTTTTTCAGAAGTTTGCCATTCACTCACAGAAGTAGTGGGCTTCTCCCATCCGTACTCAACGGAATTCCAGACTCTCTCATCAATGGATTTTAGGAATGCTTTCATCTTTACTTTCCAATAAGCATAGTTGTTCCCATCAAAGTGAGGAGGAACAAACAGAGAGTGTCCATGCTCCATGACAACAGGGGTCAAGGATCAGCTCAGAGATCAAGAAATCTCCAACAAAAGAGCTACCTGCTCTGATACCACTTGAAGGAAATTTAGACCCCTTAGAACACAACCAAATTGGTTAGCCTAGATTAATTTGACTAAGTAACAACTTGGCTAATTAATCTAAGCTAACCAATCTGGTTGTGTTCTAAAGGGTCTAAATTTCCTTCAGCAACAACTTTTTTTTATTAATTACTACACTATAGGCTTTAATGCACCTTTAATTGTAGAAATTTTTTTTAGATTTTTAGATTTAAAATATATATATATATATATATATATATATATATGATGGAAGAATTATAGCAAGTACCATGGGCTTAACCCGTCAGCTTCTGCTTTGGCTGACGGGTCAGTCACGACGGACGTTATGGGCTAACGTAATGGAAGAAGGCATGCCGACGGTTAGTTAGATCCGAGAAAAGCTCAAGGGCCAATTATGCTCAAAAAGGCTGACAGCTCTTTATCGACGTAGGGAGCAAGACAAACCGATGGGTTGAAGGCTCCAAGTCTAACCGACGGTAATTTGAAGCTCCTGGGCTACTCATAGAGTGTAGCAAGAAGCTGACGCCAACTTGGCTGAAGGGAAGAATGCAAGCTGACGGTTTCAAGGCCGACGGTTATATGAAAACCATGACTTGGTCACCACGCATGAGTAACAGGGAAGTTGCTTGTATTCCACGCCCAGTATCAGAGTCCTATAAGGAAAGGATCCCGCAATCTACACTCATGAGGATTCCTATAAGGAAAGGACTTCTGCTCCAAGGAAGAAAGGTCAACCCCCTACTACTATAAAAGCCCCAATACTCTCATAAATCGAGGTACACACAATTAACCCCTCTCTAGCACTCTAGAGTTGAAAAAGTTCTAACTTGACCTTCGGAGGGTATTTGGCCGGCACCACACCGGTGCCCTCTGTTAGGTCATCTCCTTTTCTTGTTGTGCAGGTGTCGTTTTGAGGATACGAGTCTTGTGCAACTCACTGTTGATATTTTCGGCATCATCAGTTGGCGCCGTCTGTGGGAAACAATTTAATTAAGCCGTACTCTCGTTTCCCGGACTAAAGGGTTGCATGGTACTCACTCGCTCAATGGCGACTACTAATGACGTACAAGGAGAGGAGCCACCCACGACTGCCCTCGAGAGACAAGTTCAGATTCTCGGTGCCGCCGTAGAGCGTCTCACCAAACAGAACCTCGACTTGGAAGAACAGCTGCGCCAGAAGGATGCAGCACTAAATGGCCAACCAGAAGATCAGGAAGGGACTAGCAAGAATCAGGAGAGACCTGAAGGCAGCCACGCCCCAAGCAGGCCGGAGAGGCAGCACGTGAGCATGCCGTCCCTTATGGATGCGACTCCACCACACATTGCCGCCGAGATGCAGGCGATGAGGGAACAGATGGAGGTCATGATGAACGCCCTTAAGGGGCGAGTCTCCAGTGATCTTGATGATCTGGTCAACCGTACCGACTCACCCTTCACCGTGGCCGTGAACTCCTTCCCCCTACCCCACAAGTTTCGCATGCCGAATATAGATAGTTACGACGGGGTGAAGGATTCTCTGGACCACCTGGAAACTTTCAAGACCCTGATGCATCTTCAGGGGGTAGCAGATGAGATCATGTGCAGGGCCTTCCCCACAACACTCAAAGGCCCCGCAAGGGTATGGTTCAGTCGGCTGACGCCCAACTCTATCAGCACCTTCAAGGAGTTAAGCGCCCAATTCACTACACACTTCATTGGGGGACACAGGTATTAGAAGTCCACGGCATGCCTGATGAGTCCCAAGCAAAGAGAGGACGAGACGTTACGGTCCTACATAACGCGCTTTAATAAGGAAGCGCTATCGGTTGACGAGGCCGACGACAAAATACTTGTAGCGGCCTTCACAAACGGGTTGCGAAAGGGCAAGTTCTTGTTCTCCCTATACAAAAACGACCCGAAGACCATGTCGGAAGTACTCTACAGGGCTACCAAGTATATGAATGCTGAGGACGCATTGCAGGCCCGAGAAGAGAAGCCAAGAAAAAGGGAGAGACAGGAAGACACCCGACCAGACCAAGGGAGAAAGAGACCCAGAACAGGAGATCGAAGAGACGAAAGGCGTTCTAAGCCTCCGGGAGGGAGATTCACAAGCTTCACCCCGCTGACCACTCCAATAGATCAAGTCCTAATGCAAATTAAGGACGAAGGGGCTCTGACCTTCCCTGGAAAGCTGAAGGGGGATCCTAATAAGCGTTCCAGAGACAAGTACTGCCGCTTTCATCGAGATCACGGTCATGACACAGCCAACTGTTACGACTTGAAGCAGCAAATCGAGGCCCTTATAAGGCAAGGGAAATTACAGAAATTCATAAGCAAGGAAAGAGCAGATCCAGCACCTCTAGAGCACCCTCCCCGGCGAGACAATGACCGTCCTAGACCTCCCATTGGTGACATACGAATGATTGTAGGAGGGATGGCTACTAGACCGTCCAAAAAGGCTCGAAAGACGTACCTCCGGATGGTCCAAAACGTCCAGTTGACGGGTCCAGTGCAAAATGTAGCCCAAAGGGAAAGCCCAGTAATCGAGTTCTCGGAAGAAGACGCGCAACGTATTCACCATCCGCACGACGACGCGCTTGTTGTCAGCCTACAGGTTGGGGACTACAACTTGCATCGGGTATTGGTCGACAATGGCAGCTCGGTAGACATCTTGTACTACCCAGCGTACCAGCAGATGAAAATCAGCAGGGAATAACTGGTCCCAACGAACGCCCCACTTGTCGGTTTTGGGGGTGCAAAGGTGTTTCCGCTAGGCGCGGTCACGCTGGCTGTGACAGCAGGCGACTACCCTCAGCAAATCACGAAGGACGTAACGTTCCTCGTGGTTGACCATTCGTCCGCCTATAATGCCATCCTAGGGCAACCCACCCTCAACGCGTGGAAGGCGGCAACTTCAACTTATCATTTAATGATCAAATTCCCAACAGAATACGGAGTCGGAGAGCTACGTGGAAACTAGATTGCCGCACGCGAGTGCTACGTGGCCATGATGGAAATGGACGATCACCTCTAAACCATGAGCATAGAAGAGCACCGGAGCGCAACGGAGCCAGTCGAGAAGCTTGAAGAGATACCCCTGGACGACTCCATACCTGACCAGACAACAAGGATTGGAACCCTTGCAAGTCCCGCAATCCGGCGAACACTTGCAGCATTCCTCAAAGAGAATCGAGACGTATTCGCCTGGAGTCACGAGGACATGCCAGGAATGGATCCTTCCGTCATGGTGCATAGGCTGAATGTATCACCATCCTTTCTGCCCATCCGGCAGAAGAAGCGGGTCTTCGCCCCAGAACGGGATCAAGCCATAGCCGAAGAAGTCCGTAAGCTACGAGAGGCAAATTTCATTAGAGAAGTCTACTACCCCAACTGGCTAACAAACGTAGTGATGGTCAAGAAAACTTCTGGGAAATGGAGGATGTGTGTAGACTTCACCGATCTAAACAAAGCGTGCCCTAAAGATAGCTACCCCCTCCTGAGAGTTGACACTCTAGTAGACTCTACGGCTCAACATCAGCTGTTAAGCTTCATGGACGCTTTCTCCGGCTACAACCAAATCAAAATGCACGATGAAGATCAAGAAAAAACGTCCTTCGTAACTAGCCAAGGCCTATTCTGCTACAAGGTAATGCCGTTTGGTCTAAAAAATGCGGGCGCAACTTACCAAAGGCTTATGAACAAGATGTTCGCACGGCAGATCGGAAGAAACGTCCAGGTGTATGTTGATGATATGCTGGTTAAAAGTTGAAGGGAAGAAGATCATTTAGAAGACCTCAGGGAAACATTCAACACCCTTCGCTCTTACAACATGAAGCTTAATCCAGGAAAGTGTGCCTTTGGGGTGACGGCAGGAAAATTCTTAGGATTCATGGTGTCCCAGAGAGGCATCGAGGCCAATCCAGACAAGATCCGGGCTATAACAGAGATGGCACCACCAAAGAATGTGAAGGAAGTACAAAGCCTCAATGGCAAGATAGCAGCGCTAAACAGGTTCGTCTCCAGGGCCACAGACAAGTGCTTACCCTTCTTTCGCACATTAAAAAGGTCTTTCGAGTGGACCGCTGAATGCCAACGAGCGTTTGAAGAGTTGAAAGCTTACCTCTCTTCCCCACCACTGCTGAGTCCCTCGCAACCAGGAGAAGAACTCTTTCTCTATCTCGCTGTCTCCTCAGCCGCTGTCAGCGCCGCCTTGATCAGAGAAGAAGGGAAAATACAGAAACCCATGTATTACACCAGCCGGGCGTTACGTAGAGCTGAAGAAAGATATCCACCCATGGAAAAACTTGCTTTCGCGTTAGTTACAGCAGCACGCAAACTGAAGCCGTACTTTCAAGCCCACACGATTATTGTCTTAACTGATAAGCCTTTGCGATGGGCAATGAGCAACCCAGATGCTGCCGGGCGCTTGACACTTTGGGCCATAGAATTAAGCGAGTTTGACATCCAATATCGCCCGCGCACCACTGTCAAGGGACAGGTCGTGGCAGATTTCATAGCAGAATTCACGAATAGTGAGGACGAGGGGGCAGCGAAATCCCCGCAATGGAGCATACATGTAGATGGATCCTCCAACAGACAGGCCGGCGGAGCAGGCGTCGTACTACAATCACTTGAAGGAGATGCGGTAAAGTGTATGGTCTGCCTTGAATTCCCCACTACCAATAATGAGGCGGAGTACGAAGCTCTGATAGTAGGGCTCGACCTCGTAAAAGCAGCGGGAGCCGAGAAAGTGATCGTTTACTGTGACTCCCAAGTCATAGTTAACCAGATAAGCGGGGAGTATGAATGCAAGGGTGAAAGAATGAAGAAGTATTTGGACCAAGCAAGAAGGAGGATGAACGAGCTGAAGGTCAAAATTACACAGATCCCCCGGGGGGAAAACGAGCAAGCCGATCGCTTGGCCAAAGCCACCTCAGCTGAACACATGGTCACCATTAGTAGTACACTCTCCTTCACACAGCTCTCTCCACTCATAAGTGCGGTCAACGTACAGGAGCTCGGTCCCCAAAACGATTGGACCACGCCATTAACCTCTTTTTTGAAGAACGGCATATTGCCGAATGAGAATGAAGCGGCAAGGAAACTGAAGGTTCAAGCAGCAAGGTTTGTGCTGATAAGAGATGTTTTGTATAAAAGAGGCTTCTCCCGCCCCTACCTACGATGTTTAGGTCCTGAAGAAGTGGATTACGTCATGAGAGAAGTGCACGAAGGAATCTGTGGAAACCACTCAGGATCAAGGTCGCTAGAACACAAGCTAGTACGAACTGGGTACTTTTGGCCAACAATGCAGAAGGATGCCGAGGCTTATGTGAAGGCCTGCGACAAATGCCAAAGGTTCAGCAACGTCATCAGGCAACCATCCGAAGAACTCACCCCGATGACGGCACCATGGCCATTCGCTCAGTAGGGGTTGGACATCATGGGGCCATTCCCTACGGCAATACGACAACTGAAGTTTCTAATTGTCGGCATTGACTACTTTACGAAGTGGGTGGAAGCTGAAGCCTTGGCCACCATTACAGAAAAAAAACGTACGGAGCTTCGTTTGGCGATGCATCATATGCAGGTTTGGCATTCCAAGAATCTTAGTCTCGGACAACGGGAAGCAATTCGACAACGACTCCTTCAGGGACTTCTGCTCGCAGTTGGGGATACGGAACCACTACTCCTCCCCCGCCCACCCCTAAGCCAATGGACAAGTCGAAGTCACAAACCGGTCCTTGCTAAAAATTATCAAGACCCGGCTCAAGGGGACAAAGGGCATATGGGCTGAAGAGTTGCCAAGCATACTATGGGCCTACAGGACAACAGCAAGGACGCCAACAGGAGAGACACTATTCCGACTAACATACGGGAACGAAGCAGTCATCCCAGCCGAAGTCGGCCTTACAAGCTACAGGGTGCACAACCATGATGAAAAGAGGAATGACGAAGCCATACGTCTGCAGCTTGATCTGGTGGACGAAGTCAGGATGGCAGCAGAACAAAGGCTCGCACGATACCAGGACCGCATGGCCAAGAATTACAACTCCCGGGTCAAACACAGAAACTTCCAGGAGGGAGACCTCGTTCTAAGAAAGGTTATGGGTGCAGCAAGAGACCCCACCCAAGGAAAGCTTGGCCCGAATTGGGAAGGACCCTACCGAGTTACGGCATGGCAAAGGAAGGGCACCTACCATCTAGAGACACTGGACGGACGGAAGCTACCACATCCATGGAATGCGGAACACTTACAGAAATACTACCAGTAGGGGCGGCGACACGAAAAGCAACACCTTTTTTGAGAACACTAAGACTTATCGATTACCTTTTCAAGTATTTGTTACAATAAGCCCAAAGGGCAGTTTTTTCCTACTTAAGTATTTGCTACAATAAGCCCAACGGGCAGTTTCTCCTACTTTTGTTTTTACTACAATAAGCCCAAAATGGGCAGATTTTGTTTCTAGACTACCTTTTATATTAATGCATAACGATGAGAATTTACTCAGGATCACTGAAGTTTCTACTTACAAATATAAGGTCAATAAAGACTAAAAAATGACCAAGTCCAAAAATGGAGGAACCAAAAAGCTGACGGTCTAAAAAATGACCAAGTCCAAAAATGGACGAACCAAAAAGCTGACGGTCTAAACAATGACCAAGTCCAAAAATGGACGAACCAAAAAGCTGACGGTCTAAAAAATAAAGACCAAGTCCAAAAATGGACGAACCAAAAAGCTGACGGTCTAAAAAATGACCAAGTCCAAAAATGGACAACCAAAAAGCTGACGGTCTAAAAAATGACCGTCCAAAAATGGACGAGCCAGAAAACTGAGCCTAACAAATGACCAAGTCCAAAAATGGACGAAAGGCTGACGGTCTAAATGACCGAGTCCACAAACTGGACGAGCCAAAATAGCTGACGGTCTAAAGAATGACCAGGCCCAAAAATCAATAAACCAACTAAACCGACGGTATAAAAATGACCGGGTCCGTAAAATGGACAAGACGACAGACTAAATAAAATACTGACGGAATGCACGAACCAATAAACTCAGCCATTAGACTGACGGTCTAAAAAAGGATAAATCCGTCATTCCACAAATGGGCAAGACCATAAGGCAGATGACCTCGTCACAAGGTGGTAGGATTTGCCAAAACTTTCTACAATCATCAAAGCAAAATAATCAAAAAACTGACGGATTTATTAAGCAAACTTACGCTGGAAAGCTCAAAGTTAGAAACTGACGGTTTAATAAAACTGACGGTACACTAAACTGAAAGGGCCCACAATCCTGGTTTCGAAACATACAAGTTAAATAAACCAAGCAAAATTAGCTACATACAAGTAATAAAGAGCGACGGCGTTATAAACAAATCTAAGCCCAAAAAAAAAAAAGGGATTTAAGAAGCTGTCAAAATATTACACTTTGGTGCCCCAAAGGGCACATAAAAAGGCTGTTTGCTACATAGATGAAAAAGAAAAAAAAAACATAAGCAACAAAAATAAAAAACGTCACTTTAAAAATTCTTTCTATTTGGCAGAAGGGTCCTCTCCGTCAAGCAGCACCACAGGAGGAGTCGCAGCAGTTGTTGGAAGGTTCGCAGCAGGTTGGGCCAAGACAACCCCGCTATCTCCATGAGGGGGAGAATCAACCGAGTCGTCGACACCAGCAGTGACGGCATCAGTTGCAGGCGTCATAGGCTGAGCGTCGTCTAGGGTAATCCCAGATAGGTCCAATTCAGGAAAAGCTGACGCCACTTGTTTGAGACAGTCATCGAATCCTGTGCCATAATAGCCACCACAAGAATCGATAAAAGAATCTGACGCCTTGAATTTCTCAACGGCGTCAGCCCCCGCCATCTCCAACTCTCCACGAAGGTTCGACAGCTTTCCTTCTAGTTCGACCCTCTGACGCTTCGCCTCTTCCAGCTCCACCTTCACCTCTTTCAGCTCGAGGTTAAGTGTACGCACTGCCTCCTTATACTGAGCCTGCTGGTCTCGCATATTGGCGTTATGCTTGTTAACGCGAGCGACGACCCCCTCCTTGGCCACGCACCGTTCCTGCAGCACCTTCACATGAACCAAAGCCTAGAAAAAGATATAACCGTCAGTTATCAAAAAAGAAAAGATTAGGCACGTTAGTTAAAAAGAAAAAGTTAAAGCTGACAGCTTACCCACGAGAGGTCGAACAAGGCCGACGACCCCAGGTCTTCCGTCCCTAGCTGAGCGCAAGGATTTATGTCCGTCGGTCTTATAAGTGCTCCGATGGCCTCGATGGCAAAATCCTTGTGCGTCAGCAGGCTTTGGGGTCCCTGCAGGATGGGACCAAAAGAGGTCATAATACCCTTCCCGGCTCCATGGCCCGACGTGGGGGGCGACTTCGCAGGAGTGACGGTTGGCTTTTTCGACGGACGAATGACCACTCCGTCAGATTTCCTCTTCTGGGAGCCCTTGGCGACGGTTTGGGGGGCAGACGTAGACGTCGCCTCTCCCTTCGCCTTCTTCTCCTCTTTCTGACGGGCAGCGGCAGCCCTGATCCGTTCCTTAGCTACATCCATTTCTGCAAAAAAAAAAAAAAAAAAAAAAAAAAAAAAAATCGTAAGGGAAGCCGACGACTAGAAGTACAAAGACTGACGAATAGGTCAAGAAACTTACGGTGACGGGCAAACTCTTCCAACCTACGAGCTTCAGGCGTCGGTTCGGGACCCCCACAGTACGTATGAAGAGTGTCGAGGGTAATCAAGTCCCGGCACGATCGCTCTTCTATGGGTATCTCCAAAACCCGACGGATGAAATCTTCCTACTCGTCAGTTATTGATGGACGAGTGAAAGCTGAAAAAGAATAAGTTGGCTGCGTTAGTATCTTTTCAAAAATAAATTGAAATAAGTGGCAAACTGACGAGGATAAAAGGTGACGACTAAAACCTGACTCCCTAACAAACCCTCAAGTGTTGTCAAAACAACCAAAGGGAATCGTTTCCCACTCGTCCTGACGGCACACCCAGTCCGTCCCCTCAACAAAAAAGAACCTACTCTTCCAGGCTCTGTTAGAATCTGGCATCTCAAACACCAGCCTCAACTCCTTCTCCCTGACGGCAAAATGATACATCCCCTTTGAAGAAGAAAGGTGCCGAGGTCTGTAGCAGTAGAAAAATTCATCCAAGGAAAGCTGACGGTGGCCTCTGCTTAGACGACCCCACAGTACCTCAGCACTAATAAAAATTCTCCACGAGTTTGGAGCAATCTGACTGACGGATATACCAAGAAAATCAGCTAGCTGACGGTGTAAAGCCGTCAGAGGCAGTCTCAACCCGGCAGCAAACATGGCATCATACATGCCAACATCTGCAGTTCTTCCCGTATAACATTTCTCACCCTCCATAGGTAGACGGATAGGAATATGGTCAGGGATTTGGAAACGGGTACGTAATTCGTTGAAAATTTTAAGTGTCATCTTTGGAAGGAATTTATTCACAGCCCAGTCCTTGGGAAGGATGAAGGGACAACTACCTCCAAGACCTTCAGAATCCCCTTCACAAGACTCCTCGTCACCTTCATCCCCGTCACTGTTCCCCTCTCCTAATCCAACTTCACCCACCTCGCCTACTTCCTCCTCCTGGCCGCCGTTTCCCTGACTCCCTACTTCCTCGACGAGAACATGGGCTGACGTCTCCCTCTCTGACGACCAGGAGAAACTCTAAGACTCACTACCTGAGCCTGAACCAAACACCTCGTCGTAGCCCGCTCCTTCGCGGACCGACGACTGGTCACTCGACGTGTCACTCGACATCTACCTACAAGTGACGGGTGTAAACTAAGCACCTAGGTTGACGACCTCACTTTAAAGAAGATAATTGAAAGTATGCGAGCAAAGAAAGGAAACTTACAAGTTTTCCGAGAGTAACGGTTGAAGAAGTGACGACAGGAATGTTGGTAGAACTGACGGAATATAGGCGACGGATGTGCTCTCCAAGAATCAGTGAGTGAAATAGTGAAAATAGGGAGAGGTGGGCCACATATATATATATATATATATATATATATATAAGGAAAATGCACGGAAGACTAAGCGATGCCCACATCCAGACACGGAGTCAATCTGAGCACGCCACGTGTCCTAGCATTTAATACTGGGGTGTCAGCTATAATTATCTTCTCTCTCCTGGTCAAAGTGGCAGGTAGTGACGAATGAAAACTCCATAACCCGTCAGGTACAGCCGACGGAGATATGGAGTAGGGGGCAACTGATGGAAGAATTATAGCAAGTACCATGGGCTTAACCCGTCAGCTTCTGCTTTGGCTAACGGGTCAGTCACGACGGACGTTATGGGCTAACGTAACGGAAGAAGGCATGCCAATGGTTAGTTAGATCCGAGAAAAGCTCAAGGGCCAATTATGCTCAAAAAGGCTGACAGCTCTTTATCGACGTAGGGAGCAAGACAAACCGATGAGTTGAAGGCTCCAAGTCTAACTGACGGTAATTTGAAGCTCCTGGGCTACTCATAGAGTGTAGCAAGAAGCTGACGCCAACTTGGCTGAAGGGGAGAATGCAAGCTAACGGTTTCAAGGCCGACGGTTATATGAAAACCATGACTTGGTCACCACGCATAAGTAACAGGGAAGTTGCTTGTATTCCACGCCCAGTATCAGAGTCCTATAAGGAAAGGATCCCGCAATCTACGCTCATGAGGATTCCTATAAGGAAAGGACTTCTGCTCCAAGGAAGAAAGGTCAACCCCCTACTACTATAAAAGCCCCAATACTCTCATAAATCGAGGTACGCACAATTAACCCCTCTCTAGCACTCTAGAGTTGAAAAAGTTCTAACTTGACCTTCGGAGGGTATTTGGCCGGCACCACACCGGTGCCCTCTGTTAGGTCATCTCCTTTTCTTGTTGTGCAGGTGTCGTTTTGAGGATACGAGTCTTGTGCAACTCACTGTTGATATTTTCGGCATCATCAATATATATATATATATATATATAATTTTTCTTCTCCTATAATTTCTAAGTTGATAAAAATTTTAATTTGATTACAATCCAAATTTTTCATCTAATCCATTTAACAAAAAAGTTTAAATTTAAATAAGACTCTTATTCTATTTGTTCTTATCGACTTATTTGGAAAAAGTAACAATAAGTATTATATTAATTTTTTTATAAAGTAACAATTTTACTTTTAGTCTAATTTAAAGGTTAATTGTTGTTGCTGTTGTTGTTGTTGTTGTTGTTGTTGTTGTTTTATGTGTGTGTGTATGTGTGTGTGTGTGGATCCTAGTTGGTGGTGGTGGTGGTGGTGGTGGTACTCCAAGGCAAATAATAACAATGAATGATGCCTAGACCTATCTCATGGAAGTGAAGGAAACGTTTCAAGACAAAAGAGAGAAATATGACATGTTCTTTAAGGTCATAGATTTTAAGGCTCAAAAGTACACTCATTGCATTTATGCAGTTTTAGTCTTGGAATAATGGAACATTGCATCTAAAAACCTAATGGATTATGCCCTTTTTTTCTACTAGCTGAATTGGCGATGTTGACGTCACGATCAGAGTGAAGGAATTATTTGAAGGGCAAAATAACTTCATTTTTGGATATATAATAAAAGTTGGACTTAGACATCGTGGTTGCGTCAAATGGCTTCACCAAATTGTAGAATTTTTTTTAGATTTTTATATTTAAAAAATATATATAATTCTTCTTCACCAATAATCTCTAAGTTGATAAAAATATTAATTTGATTATTACAATCCAAATTCTTCATATAATCCATCTCACCATTATTCTTCTTTTTATCCCTCAATTTTTGATTTCTATGGTCGATCAATATGTTCTTCTTCCTTTTTTTCGTTTAAATAAGAATTTTTATTCTTCTTTTTTCCCATTTTTTTGATTTCTACGGTTTGTCAATTTGTTCTTCACTCTCTCTTTTTTTTTTAAAAAAAAATTTAGATAAACAAAATATTTTTTGTTAGATTTAAAAAAAAAAATAGATGTAATTTTTTTTTTCCTTATCTTCTTCTTTTATAGATTTTTTAAAAAAATAGATAAATTTTAATTTGAAATCACTTCTTTGGATAAAGTTTGATACACACAAAAACCATAATAATTTAATATCAACTTAACTTCTTCTCATCCATTAAATATATATATATATATATACACATTCTTCTTCCCCACCCCCACCCCCTCCCCCCAATTTTTGATTTCTACGGTTTGTCAATTTCTTCTTCTTCTTCTTCTTCTTCTTCTTCTTCTTCTTTTTTATATAAATATTATTCTTCTTTTTTTTTTCCCATTTTTTTATTCCTACGGTTTGTCAAAATACAATTAAGAAAGAAAAAATAATTAAATAATTGATACAACTTAATTACCTATAATACATATTTTAAAGTTACATTATCTCTTTCTTCTAATCAAATATCATCTTCTTAATGAGATTTTATATAGTAGAGTATAATTGGAACTCTATTTCTCTTATAGGTACATGTGAATATAGCACTATTTAAAGTAGATCACTTCTTGGACTTTGATATCATGAGACATAAATCAATTCCATTGCTACAAGGGAATGTTGTCTCTTTTTCTTTTTTTTCTTTTTTTTTTTTCTTGGAGAAGGAAATGTAGTCATTTAGATCTAGCTTATAAATTAAATTGCGAGAAGGAATTATCAATTTCACACTTTCATTCTATACACACGGCATGCTGCAGTCCCTCTCTTCAATTTTTTCCTTATTTACAAGGTAAATTTCTATCTTCCTCAATCTAAAAGCTACGATAATGTTGGTTTATAATTTAATAAAACGAAGTTTATTGAAAGTCTAGGCTCTATAAAACTCACAAATTTGGATTGTGGGGTTTTTTTTTTTTTTTTTTTTTTTTTTTTTTTTTTTTTAATTCCGAAGGAGTTGAATCCGAAGATTATTGATGTGCTCAAATATGGTTCATGGGATTTTCTTAAACTTTGTTACATGTTGTGTATTATGAAAAAAAAAAAAGGCAACAATTTTTTTTTTTTTTAGATTAATACACTACAGGCTTTAATGACCTTAAATTGTAGAAATTTTTTTAGATTTTTAGATTTTAAAATATATATATATATATATATAATTTTTCTTCTCCGATAATTTCTAAGTTGATAAAATTTTTAATTTCATTAAAATCCAAATTCTTCATCTAATCCATTTAACAAACAAGTTTAAGTTTAAATAAGACTCTTATTTTATTTGTTCTTATCAACATATTTGGATAAAGTAACAATAAGTATTGTATTAATTTTTTTATAAAGTAAACATTTTACTATTAGTCTAATTTAAACGTTAATTATTGTTGTTGTTGTTGTCGGTGTTTTTTTTTTTTTTTTTTTTTTTTTTTTTTTTTTTTTTGCATCCTAGTTGATGGTGGTGGTGATGGCACTCCAAGGAAAATAATAACACTTAATGACGCCAGGACCTATCTCACGGAAGTGAAGGAAACGTTTCAAGACAAAAGAGAGAAATATGATATGTTCCTTAAGATCATTATAGATTTCAAGGCTCAAAGGTACACTCATTGCATTTATGCAGTTTTTGTCTTCGAATAATGGAACATTGCATCAAAAAATCTAATGGATTGTGCCATTCTTTTCTACTTGCAGAATTGGCAATGCTGACATCATAATCAGAGTGAAGGAATTATTTGAACAGCATAAGAACTTGATTTTTGGATATATAATAAAAGTTGGACTTAGACACAGTGGTTGCACCAAGTGGCTTCACTAAATTGCGGAATTTTTTTAAAATTTTTAGATTTAAAAAATATATATAATTTTTCTTCACCCATAATCTTTAAGTTGATAAAAATCTTAATTTGATTATTACAATCCAAATTCTTCATATAATCCATCTCATCATTATTCTTCTTTTTTATCCCTCAATTTTTGATGTCTACGGTTTGTCAATATGTTCTTCCTCCTTTTTTGTTTAAACAAAACTTCTTATTCTTCTTCTTTCTCATTTTTTTTACTCCTACAGTTTTTCAAACACAATTAAAAAAGAAAAAATAATTAAACAATTGATAGAACTTAATTACCTGTAATACATATTTTTATGTTACATTATCTCTTTCCTCTAATCAAATATCATCTTCTCAATGAGATTTTATATAGTAGAGTTTAACCAGAACTCTACTTCTCTTACAAGTACATGTGAATATAGCACTATTTAAAGTAGATTAGTTATTGGATTTTGATATCATGAGACGTAAATCAATTCCATTGCTACAAGGGAATGTAGTCTTTTTTTTTCTTTTTTTTTTTTCGGGGAAGGAAATGTAGTCATTTAGATCTAGCATATAAATTAAATTGCGAGATGGAAGTATCAATTTCACACTTTCATTCTATATACACGGCATGTTGCAGTCCCTCTCTTCAGTTTTTTCCTTATTTACAAGGTAAATTTCTATCTTCCTCAATCTAAAAGCTACGATAATGTTGGTTTATAATTTAAGAGAACAAAGTTTATTGAAAGTCTAGGCTCTACAAAACTCCTAAATTGGGATTGTGGTTTTTTTTTTTTTCTTCGATGGTGTAAAATCTGTTGTTTATTGATGTGCTTGAATATGGTTCATTGGATTTTCTTAAATTTTGTTACGTGTTGTGTATTATGATAAAAAAAGGCAACAACTATTTTTTTTTTAGATTACTACACTACAGGCTTTAATGCATCTTTAATTGTAGAAATATTTTTAGATTTTTAGGTTTTAAAAAAAATATATATAATTTTTCTTCTCTTATAAATTCTATGTTGATGAAAATTTTAATTTAAATAAAATCCAAATTCTTCATCTAGTCCATTTAACAAACAAGTTTAAGTTTAAATAAGACTCTTATTTTATTTGTTCTTATCGACATATTTGGATAAAGTAACCATAAGTATTATATTAATTTTTTTTTTATAAAGTAACTATTTTACTATTAGTCTAATTTAAACATTAATTGTTGTTGTTGTTGTTGTTGTCGATGTTTTTTTTTTTTTTTTTTTTTTTTTTTTTTGCATCCTAGTTAATGGTGGTGGTGATGGTACTCCAAGGAAAATAATAACATTTAATGATGCTAGGACCTATCTCACGGAAGTGAAGGAACGTTTCAAGACAAAAGAGAGAAATATGACATGTTCCTTAAGGTCATTATAGAATTTAAGGCTCAAAGGTACACTCATTGCATTTATGCAGTTTTTGTCTTGGAATAATGGAACATTGCATCTAAAAATCTAATGGATTGTGCCATTTTTTTCTACTTGCAGAATTGGCAATGCTGACGTCATGATCAGAGTGAAGGAATCATTTGAACGGCATAATAACTTGATTTTTGGATATATAATAAAAGTTGGACTTAGACACCGTGGTTGCGCCAAGTGGCTTCACCAAATTGCAGAATCTTTTATAGATTTTTAGATTTAAAAAATATATATAATTTTTCTTCACCTATAATCTTTTAGTTGATAAAAATCTTAATATGATTATTACATTCCAAATTTTTCATATAATCCATCTCATCATTATTCACCTTTTTTATCCCTCAATTTTTGATTTCTACGGTTTGTCAATATGTTCTTCTTCCTTTTTTGTTTAAATAAAAATTCTTCTTCTTCTTCTTTCCCATTTTTTGATTACTACAGTTCGTGAATTTGTTCTTCTTCTTATCTTTTTTTAATAAAAAAATATTTAGATAAACACAATATTTTTTTATCGATTTTTTAAAAAATGGATATAATTTTTTTTCTTATCTTCTTATTTTATAGATTTTTTAAAAAATAGATAAATTTTAATTTGAAATCACTTCTTTGGATAAGGTCTGATACACATAAAAACTTAATAATTTAATATCACTTAACTTTTTCTCATCCATTAAAATATATATATATATACATTCTTCTTCCCACCCCCTCCCCCCAATTTTTGATTTCCACGGTTTGTCAATTTGTTCTTCTTCTTCTTCTTTTTTATATAAATATTATTTTTCTTTTCTTCCCATTTTTTTTTATCCCTACAGTTTGTCAAACACAATTAAAAAAGAAAAAATAATTAAATAATGGATGCAACTTAGTTACTTACAATACATATTTTAAAGTTACATTATCTCTTTCTTCTAATCAAATATCATCTTCTTAATGAGATTTTATATAGTAGAGTTTAACAGGAACTCTACTTCTCTTACAAGTACATGTGAATATGGCACTATTTAAAGTAGATTAGTTATTGGATTTTGATATCATGAGACGTAAATCAATTCCATTGCTACAAGGGAATGTAGTCTTTTTTTTGGAGAAGGAAATGTAGTCATTTAGATCTAGCATATAAATTAAATTGCGAGATGGAAGTATCAATTTCACACTTTCATTCTATATACACGGCATGCTGCAGTCCCTCTCTTCAATTTTTTCCTTATTTACAAGGTAAATTTCTATCTTCTTCAATCTAAAAGCTACGATAATGTTTGTTTACAATTTAATAGAACAAAGTTTATTGAAAGTCTAGGCTCTACAAAACTCACAAATTTGGATTGTGGGTTTTTTATATTACTTTTTTTATTCCGAAGGTGTTGAATCCGTTGATTATTGATGTGCTCGAATATGGTTCATGGGATTTTCTTAAATTTTGTTACATGTTGTGTATTATATTAAAATAGGCAACAACCTTTTTTTTTTTAGATTACTACACTACAATCTTTAATGCATCTTTAATTGTAGTAATTTTTTAAGATTTTTATATTTAAAAAATATATATATAATTTTTCTTCTCCAATAATTTCTAAGTTGATAAAATTTTTAATTTGATTAAAACCCAAATTCTTCATTTAATCCATTTAACAAACAAGTTTAAGTTTTAATAAGACTCTTATTTTATTTGTTCTTATCGACTTATTTGGATAAAGTAACCATAAGTATTATATTAATTTTTTATAAAGTAACAATTTTACTATTATTCTAATTTAAACGTTAATTGTTGTTGTTGTTGTTGTTGTTGTTTTGTGTGTGTGTGTGTGTGTGTGTGTGGATCCCAGTTGATGCTGGTGGTGGTGGTACTCCAAGGAAAATAATAACACTAAATGATACCTGGACCAATCTCATGGAAGTGAAGGAAACGTTTCAAGGCAAAAGAGAAAAATATGACATGTTCCTTAAGGTCATCATAGATTTTAAGGCTCAAAGGTACACTCATTGCATTTATGCAATTTTTGTCTTCGAATAATGGTACATTGCGTCTAAAAATCTAATGGATTGTGCCATTTTTTTCCACTTGCAAAATTGGCAATGCTGACATCACGATCAAAGTGAAGGTATTGTTTGAATGGCAAAATAATTTGATTTTTGGATATATGATAAAAGTTGGATTTAGAAACCGTGGTTGCGCCAAGTGGCTTCACCAAATTGCAGAATTTTTTTATAATTTTTAGATTTAAAATATATATATATATATATATAATTTTTCTTCACCTATAATCTCAAAATTGATAAAAATCTTAATTTGATTATTACAATCCAAATTCTTCATATAATCCATCTCATCATTATTCTTCTTTTTTATCCCTCAATTTTTGATTTCTACGGTTTGTCAATATGTTCTTCCTTTTTTGTTTAAATAAAATTCTTCTTCTTCTTTTTTCCCATTTTTTTATTCCTACGGTTTTTCAAACACAATTAAAAAAGAAAAAATAATTAAATAATTGATACAACTTAATTACCTATAATACATATTTTAAAGTTACATTATCTCTTTCTTCTAATCAAATATCATCTTCTTAATAAGATGATATGGTAGAGTTTAACTAGAACTCTACTTCTCTTACAAGTACATGTGAATATAGCACATTTTAAAGTAGATTAGTTATTGGATTTTGATATCATGAGATGTAAATCAATTGCATTGCTATAGGGGAATGTTGTCATTTTTTTTTTTAGAAGGAAATGTAGTCATTTAGATCTAGCTTATAAATTAAATTGCGAGAAGGAAGTATCAATTTCACACTTTCATTCTATATACACAGCATGCTATAGTCCCTCTCATCAATTTTTTCCTTATTTACAAGGTAAATTTCTATCTTCCTCAATCTAAAAGCTACGGAAATGTTGGTTTATAATTTAACAGAACGAAATTTATTGAAAGTCTAGGCTCTACAAAACTCACAAATTGGGATTATCGGTGTTTTATTTATTTATTTTTTTATTATTCCGAAGGTGTCGAATCTATTGATTATTGATGTGCTCGAATATGGTTCATGGGATTTTCTTAAATTTTGTTACGTGTTGTGTATTATGATAAAAAAAAGGCAACAACATTTTTTTTTAGATTACTACACTACAGGCTTTAATGCATCTTTAATTGTAGAAATATTTTTAGATTTTTAGATTAAAATATATATATATATATATATATATAATTTTTCTTCTCTGATAATTTCTAAGTTGATAAAATTTTATAATTTGAATAAAATCAAAATTCTTCATCTAATCCGTTTAACAAACAAGTTTAAGTTTAAATAAGACTCTTATTTTATTTGTTTTTATCGACTTATTTGGATAAAGTAACCATAAGTATTATATTAATTTTTTATAATGTAACAATTTTACTATTATTCTAATATAAACGTTAATTGTTGTTGTGGTTGTCGGTTTTTTTTTTTTTTTTTTTTTTGTGCGTTCTAGTCGATGGTGGTGGTGATGGTACTCCAAGGAAAATAATAACACTTAATGATGCCAGGACCTATCTCACGGAAGTGAAGGAAACGTTTCAAGACAAAAGAGAGAAATATGACGTGTTCCTTAGGATCATTATAGATTTTAAGGCTCAAAGGTACACTCATTGCATTTATGCAGTTTTTGTCTTCGAATAATGGAACATTGCATCTAAAAATCTAATGGATTGTGCCATTTTTTTCTACATGCAAAATTGGCAATACTGACATCACAATCAGAGTGAAGGAATTATTTGAATGGCATAATAACTTGATTTTTGGATATATAATAAAAGTTGGACTTAGACACCGTGGTTGCGCCAAGAGGCTTCACCAAATTGCAGAATTTTTCTTCACCTATAATCTTTAAGTTGACAAAAATCTTAATTTGATTATTACAATCCAAATTCTTCATATAATCTATCTCATCATTATTCTTCTTTTTTATCCCTCAATTTATGATTTCTACAGTTTGTCAATGTGTTTTCTTCCATTTTTGTTTAAATAAAAATTCTTCTTCTTCTTTTTCTCATTTTTTGATTTCTACGGTTTGTCAATTTGTTCTTCTTCTTATCTTTCTTTTTTAATAAAAAATATTTAGATAAACACAATATTTTTTTATAGATTTTTAAAAAAATAGATATAATTTTTTTTTTCTTATCTTCTTCTTTTATAGATTTTTTTAAAATATAGATAAATTTTAATTTGAAATCACTTCTCTGGATAAAGTTTGATGCACACAAAAACTTAATAATTTAATATCAACTTAACTTCTCCTCATCCATTAATATATATATATATATACACACATTCTTCTTCCCCACACCCTCCCCCAATTTTTGATTTCTACGATTTGTCAATTTGTTCTTCTTCTTCTTCTTTTTTATAAAAATATATTATTCTTCTTCTTTTTTTTTTATCCATTTGTTTATTCCTACGGTTTGTCAAACACAATTAAAAAAGAAAAAATAATTAAATAATTGATACAACTTAATTACGTATAATACATATTTTAACGTTACATTATCTCTTTCTTCTTGATGTAGAACAGACAGCACATGCCTTCCTTGAGCAGCAGGGGCGCAAGAAGTCACAACGCAAGATCAAAGGGGGGTGCCAGTAGGGGCCATCGGGGTAACAGTGTTGGAATTGCATGAAATTTGGCAGGTTGAAGGGAAAC
Organism: Quercus variabilis; assembly: GCA_030445155.1. Classification (NCBI taxonomy): domain Eukaryota; kingdom Viridiplantae; phylum Streptophyta; class Magnoliopsida; order Fagales; family Fagaceae; genus Quercus; species Quercus variabilis. The sequence goes on along the minus strand of CP129446.1, from coordinate 13,741,621 downwards.
GACGTTCTGATCCAGATTCATGATGCCATGAACGTCGCCAAAATTTAGGCAAATTCCTTCGTTAAGGCCCCGATAACAGTGTTTTTGCTATTTATAGTATTATTTGTTTTTCCTTAATAACTTTTAGTTTAAAAGTCAGAATAAAGTCCCGTCTGTTTTGGGACGACCCTTAAGGTCAGTAGTTTATGATTTTGCATTTAACTCAATTTTGCCATTTTTGGCAAAATTCGGTAATTTGTCACCTAATCGCTTAATTAGTGCGAATTAGGGTTTTTAAACGTTTTTATTCAGTATTTATATGTTTTGTAGCCGTCAGAGGCAAAATAGAGTATTATCAATAAACACAGACATTTTGTCAATTTTCTCTACTGGTGGATTCCAGTTTTTATCTCCTTGTGGATTCAGGGAAACCCCTCGTGGATTCGAGGTTTACTACCAGAAACTAACAGTTTAGTTTCTGTTTCATCAAGAGAGCATTGTGTGTGCTCTTCTTCAGGCTTCCGCGACATCAGTTGGTATCAGAGCCTTGACTTACCCTGGTCTGATGGCTAACCGGCGAGACGGTAACCACCACAACAATGACGGCGGTGACGACGTCAACAATCCAGTCCTCACTAGGGCTGAGTTCCTTGATTTTCGTGATGAAAATCAACAATTTCGTGATGAACATCAACAATTTCGTGATTCAACCCAACAGACTCTGGACCAGATTCAAGCAGCACTTGCCACTTTGCTTAACCGAAACCCTAACCGCGTTGATGAAGAGCGACGTGATAACCGAGTGCGTGGCCCTCCCTATCGTGGTCCAAACCGGAACAGGCAGCAAGACTACAACGAAGAAGACAGTGAAGATGAGGAGTATGCAGAGAGAGTCTTTGGAAATCATCGTGGTCCCGCGAGGGATAATGGGCGAGATTATCAGGAGCAGAGGGACTATCGGATGAAAATAGAGTTACCATCTTTTAATGGTAATGTCTCCATTGAAGAGTATCTGGATTGGGTCAGTGAGGTTGAAAAGTTTTTCGACTATATGGGTACAGCAGAAGACAAACAGGTGTGTTTGGTGGCCTACAAATTGAAGGGAGGAGCATCTGCCTGGTGGGATCGTGTTCAATTAAATCGTACTCGGGAACGAAAGCTTCCAATACGGTCATGGAGGAGGATGAAAAGATTAATGGCAGATCGGTTCTTACCACCCGATTACCAGCAGGAGTTGTTCAGACAGTACCAGGATTGCAGGCAAGGTACTCGGACAGTTAATGAGTACATGGAGGAGTTTGACAGGTTGGCGAATCGCAATGATTTGGAGGAAACTGAAGATCAACGGATATCCAGATTTGTACACGGGTTACGAGTTTCCATCCGAGATCAGGTATCCTTACAAACCCTATATACTTTGAATGAGGCTGTAACCTTATCCAAGAAAATAGAATTTCAGCATCTCAGGACAGGTTCGAAGTTTTCCAACCGCAGTTCGGAGTCCTCTAGTTCCATTGCCAACAAAGGTAAACAGCCCATGTTTACACCACGGTCACAACCCGTGGTTAGGGAGAATAGTGGCGTCAACCAATCCACAGTGGCAGTAGCGGGTTCCACAGCCCAGCCAATAGCGAATGCCAACCCCTATGCTAGGCCAACTGGGAATAAGTGCTACAGGTGCGGAGAACCAGGACATCGATCTAGTACTTGCCCTAAGCGAGCCGCAGTGAATCTGGTAGTGGCAGAAGAGGGTGAGGTAGAAGGTGAACAGGAAGGTGAAGAGGAGTATAATGATGCAGATCCGTATGCCTATGATCTCAATGAGATCCAAGAGGACGAGGAAGGCGTGCCATTAGGGCGATCTTTGGTGATCCAAAGGTTGTTGCTCACACCAAGGGTGGAATACGGTGATCAGCGGAATGAGATCTTCCGAGCACGATACACCATCAGTAAAAGGGTTTGTGATTTGATCATTGACAGTGGCAGTGTAGAGAACATTGCATCGAAGAGTTTGGTTACCAAGCTAGGACTGAAAACAGAAAAGCATCCCTCTCCGTACAAGATAGGTTGGATCAAGAAAGGTACGGAAACTCTTGTTACTCAACAATGTCATGTTACTTTTTCTATGGGTAAATGTTATGTAGATGAAGTAGTTTGTGATGTTGTTGAAATGGATGCATGTCATTTAATTCTGGGTAGACCTTGGCAGTATGATGTAGATGCTACGCATAGGTGTAAGGATAATGTGTATGTGTTTTTTAAGAATGGCAGAAAAATTGTCCTTGGCCCTATTAAGGAAGGCAGTATACCCAAAGCTTCTAAAGTGGAGGGGAAGCCAGCACTCCTTATAGTGAACAATGAAGATGAGTTTGACAGGGAATGTAAGGAGTTGAAACAGGTATATGCTGTAGTGGTGACAGATGGTGAGCCAAAGAAGGTTACTGAGATACCTGAGGCAATTCAACCATTGATCAAGGAGTTTGAAGAGCTGTTTCCAGAAGAGCTGCCTACAGGTTTACCACCAATGCGTGACATCCAGCATTGCATTGATTTAGTTCCTGGAGCTAGTCTACCTAATCTACCACATTACAGGATGAATCCTCAAGAGGGTCAGATTCTACAGGGACAGGTGGATGAGCTTTTGAGCAAGGGGCAGATTAGGGAGAGTATGAGTCCATGTGCAGTACCGGCACTGCTAACACCAAAGAAGGATGGGAGCTGGCATATGTGTGTGGATAGTCGAGCCATCAACAAGATCACAGTCAGGTATCGATTTCCTATTCCCCGACTAGATGACATGTTTGATATGCTGAGTGGGTCCAAGTGTTACACCAAGCTGGATCTCAAGAGTGGGTATCACCAGATTCGGATCCGACCTGGAGATGAGTGGAAGACAGCTTTTAAGACAAAGGAAGGGTTGTATGAGTGGATGGTTATGCCTTTCGGATTATCTAATGCTCCCAGCACTTTCATGAGACTTATGAATCAGGTATTGAAACCATTTATTGGAAGGTTTGTGGTAGTTTATTTTGACGATATCCTGATTTACAGTAAGACAGAAGCAGCCCACTATAATCATGTGCGAGAAGTATTAGCAGTGTTGCAGGCCAATGAGTTGTATATCAACTTGAAGAAGTGCAGCTTCTTGACTGATAAGTTGCTGTTCTTAGGGTATGTGGTTAGTGCAGATGGGATTCATGTTGATGAGGACAAGGTCCGTGCAGTCAGAGAATGGCCAACCCCAAAGACAGTGAGTGATGTGCGAAGCTTCCATGGGCTAGCGACCTTCTATCGGAGGTTTGTTCGGGATTTCAGTAGCATAGTAGCCCCTATCACTGAATGTCTGAAGAAGGGGAGGTTCTCATGGGGAAAGGAGGCAGAACAAAGCTTTGCCTTGATCAAGGAAAAGTTGAGCACAGCCCCAATTTTGGCATTGCCCAACTTCGATAAGGTGTTTCAGGTGGAGTGTGATGCATCTGTGGTTGGGATAGGCGCTGTTCTTTCTCAAGACAACAGACCAGTAGCATTCTTCAGTGAGAAAGTTTGTGAAGCTCGAAGTAAATGGTCAGCCTATGAACTGGAGTTCTTTGCTGTAGTACGGACTCTTAAAAATTGGGAGCACTACCTGATTCAGAGGGAGTTTGTATTATACACAGATCATCAGGCATTAAAGCACATCAATAGTCAAGTTAGCATTAACAGGATGCATGCTCGGTGGGTAGCTTATATACAGCGTTTTCATTTCACTTTGAAGCACAAGTCTGGTGTCACCAATAAGGTGGCTGATGCACTCAGCAGGCGAGCATCGTTGTTGACCACCCTACGTACTGAAGTTGTAGGGTTTGATTGCCTCAAGGAGCTATACGAGAATGACGAGGATTTTGGTGATATTTGGGGTAAGTGTCAACAAACTCATACTGCTATCAATAGTATATACATCCAGGATGGTTTCCTTTTTCGTGGTAACCAATTATGCATCCCTAAAAGTTCATTGAGGGAGCAGATTATTAGGGAGCTGCATGGTGGAGGTTTGGGTGGACATATGGGCAGAGATAAGACTATAGCACTGGTGGAAAAAAGGTATTATTGGCCACAGCTCAAGAGGGATGTTGGCAATCATGTGAGGAAGTGTCCAATTTGCCAAACTGCTAAGGGACAATCTCAGAATACTGGTTTATATATGCCTTTGCCAGTTCCACAAGCACCATGGGAAGATTTATCTATGGACTTTATACTGGGTCTTCCTCGAACCCAGCGAGGTATGGATTCTGTTTTTGTTGTGGTTGACAGGTACTCAAAGATGTCCCATTTCATAGCATGCAAGAAGACTTCAGATGCTACTCGAGTGGCCAATCTGTTCTTTAAAGAAGTGGTGCGTTTGCATGGAGTGCCAAAATCCATCACCTCTGTCCGGGATACCAAGTTCATTAGTCACTTCTGGCAGACTTTGTGGAAGCGTTTTGACACTTCCTTGAATTACAGCAGCACTAGTCATCCACAGACTGATGGCCAGACAGAAGTGGTTAATCGCACTTTGGGGAATCTGATCCGGTGTATCTCAGGCGAGAAGCCCAAGCAGTGGGATCTTGCATTGTCCCAAGCAGAGTTTGCATACAATAGCTCAGTCAGTAGAAGCACTGGTAAGTCTCCATTTGCCATCGTCTACTGCGTGCCCCCAAAACACGCTTTGGACTTGGTACCTTTACCTGAGCTTCCAGGAGTGAGTCAAGCAGCAGAAAACATGGCTGATCGTATTCAGGCTATGCAAGAGGAGGTGAGGCAGAAACTTGAAGATACAAATGCCAAGTACAAGGAAGCTGCTGATAAGAAGAGGCGTGAGAAGATCTTCAATGTTGGGGATTTAGTGCTAGTCTATCTTAGAAAGGAGAGATTTCCTGTTGGTACCTACAACAAATTGAAGGACAAGAAGTATGGACCATTCCAGATTACTAAGAAGATCAACAACAATGCTTATGTGGTTGCTCTTCCTCCAGACATGAGCATTTCTTCTACCTTCAATGTTGCTGACTTGTATGACTATCATCCTCCTGATGAACCAGATAGTGGGAACTCGGGGTCGAGTTCTTTTCAAGTGGGGGGGACTGATGTAGAACAGACAGCACATGCCTTCCTTGAGCAGCAGGGGCGCAAGAAGTCACAACGCAAGATCAAAGGGGGGTGCCAGTAGGGGCCATCGGGGTAACAGTGTCGGAATTGCATGAAATTTGGCAGGTTGAAGGGAAACGACGTTCTGATCCAGATTCATGATGCCATGAACGTCGCCAAAATTTAGGCAAATTCCTTCGTTAAGGCCCCGATAACAGTGTTTTTGCTATTTATAGTATTATTTGTTTTTCCTTAATAACTTTTAGTTTAAAAGTCAGAATAAAGTCCCGTCTGTTTTGGGACGACCCTTAAGGTCAGTAGTTTATGATTTTGCATTTAACTCAATTTTGCCATTTTTGGCAAAATTCGGTAATTTGTCACCTAATCGCTTAATTAGTGCGAATTAGGGTTTTTAAACGTTTTTCTTCAGTATTTATATGTTTTGTGGCCGTCAGAGGCAAAATAGAGTATTATCAATAAACACAGACATTTTGTCAATTTTCTCTACTGGTGGATTCCAGTTTTTATCTCCTTGTGGATTCAGGGAAACCCCTCGTGGATTCGAGGTTTACTACCAGAGACTAACAATTTAGTTTCTGTTTCATCAAGAGAGCATCGTGTGTGCTCTTCTTCAGGCTTCCGCGACATCACTTCTAATCAAATATCATCTTCTTAATGAGAATTTATATAGTAGAGTTTAACTGGAACTCTACTTCTCTTTCAAGTACATATGAATATAGCACTATTTAAAGTAGATTAGTTATTGGATTTTGATATCGACCAAATTCAATTACATTGCTACAAGGGAATGTAATCCTTTTTTTTTTTTTTTTGGAGAAGGAAATGTAGTCATTTAGATCTAGCTTATAAATTAAATTGCGAGAAGGAAGTATCAATTTCACACTTTCATTCTATATATATGGCATGCTGCTGTCATTCTCTTCAAGTTTTTCCTTATTTACAAGGTAAATTCTCTCTACCTCAATCTAAAAGCAACGATAATGTTTGTTTATAATTTAATAGAATGAAGTTTACTGAAAGTCTAGGCTCTACAAAATTCACAAATTTGGATTGTGGGTTTTTTTTTTTTTTTTTTTTTTTTTTTTTTTTTTTTTCTAATGTGTTGAATCCGATGATTATTGATGTGCTCGAATATAGTTCTTTGGATTTTCTAAAATTTTGTTACATGTAGTGTTTTATAATAAAAAAAGAAAAAACTTTAAAAAAAAAATTATACACTAAAGGATTTAATGCATCTTTAATTGTAGAATTTTTTTTTAGATTTTTAGATTTTTAAAACATATATATATATATATATATATAATTTTTCTTCTTCTATAATTTCTAAGTTGATAAAAATTTTAATTTGATTACAATCCAAATTCTTCATCTAATCCATTTAACAATCAATTTTAAGTTTAGGTAAGACTCTTATTCTATTTCTTCTTATCGACTTATTTGGATAATGAAACAATAAGTATTGTATTAATTTTTTTATAAAGTAACAATTTTACTTTTAGTCTAATTTAGACGTTAATTGTTGTTGTTGTTGTTGTTTTTTTTCTTGGATCCCAGTTGATGGTGGTGGTGGTGGTACTCCTAGGAAAATAATAACACTAAATGATGCCTGGACCAATCTCATGGAAGTGAAGGAAACGTTTCAAGGCAAAAGAGAGAAATATGACATGTTCCTGAAGGTCATCATAGATTTTAAGGCTCAAAGGCACACTCATTGCATTTATTCAGTTTTTGTCTTCGAATAATGGAACATTGCATCTAAAAATCTAATGGATTGTGCCATTTTTTTCTACTTGCAGAATTGGCAATGCTGACGTCACGATCAGAGTGAAGGAATTATTTCAACGGCATAATAACCTGATTTTTGGATATATAATAAAAGTTGGACTTAAACACCGTGGTTGGGCCAAGTGGCTTCACCAAATTGCATAATTTTTATCAGATTTTTAGATTTAAAAAATATATATAATTTTTCTTCACCTATAATCTCTAAGTTGATAAAATCTTAATATGATTATTACAATCCAAATTCTACATATAATCCATCTCATCATTATTCTTCTTTTTTATCCCTTATTGGATTTTGATATCGACCAAAATCAATTACATTGCTACAAGGGAATGTAATCCTTTTTTTTTTTTTTTTTTTTTGGAGAAGGAAATGTAGTCATTTAGATCTAGCTTATAAATTAAATTGCGAGAAGGAAGTATCAATTTCACACTTTCATTCTATATATGTGGCATGCTGCTGTCATTCTCTTCAAGTTTTTCCTTATTTACAAGGTAAATTCTCTCTACCTCAATCTAAAAGCAACGATAATGTTTGTTTATAATTTAATAGAATGAAGTTTACTGAGAGTCTAGGCTCTACAAAGTTCACAAATTTGGATTGTGGGTTTTTTTTTTTTTTTTTCTAATGTGTTGAATCCGATGATTATTGATGTGCTCGAATATAGTTCTTTGGATTTTCTAAAATTTTTTTACATGTAGTGTTTTATAATAATAAAAAAACTTTTTTTTTAAAAAAAATTATACACTACAGGCTTTAATGCATCTTTAATTGTAGAATTTTTTTTTAGATTTTTAGATTTTTAAAACAGAGATATATATATATATATATATATATATAATTTTTCTTCTTCTATAATTTCTAAGTTGATAAAAATTTTAATTTGATTACAATCCAAATTCTTCATCTAATCCATTTAACTATCAATTTTAAGTTTAGGTAAGACTCTTATTCTGTTTGTTCTTATCGACTTATTTGGATAATGAAACAATAAGTATTGTATTAATTTTTTTATAAAGTAACAATTTTACTTTTAGTCTAATTTAGACGTTAATTGTTGTTGTTGTTGTTTTTTTTTTTTTTTCTTGGATCCCAGTTGATGGTGGTGGTGGTGGTACTCCTAGGAAAATAATAACACTAAATGATGCCTAGACCAATCTCATGGAAGTGAAGGAAACGTTTCAAGGCAAAAGAGAGAAATATGACATGTTCCTGAAGGTCATCATAGATTTTAAGGCTCAAAGGCACACTCATTGCATTTATTCAGTTTTTGTCTTCGAATAATGGAACATTGCATCTAAAAATCTAATGGATTGTGCCATTTTTTTCTACTTGCAGAATTGGCAATGCTGACGTCACGATCAGAGTGAAGGAATTATTTCAACGGCATAATAACTTGATTTTTGGATATATAATAAAAGTTGGACTTAGACACCATGGTTGGGCCAAGTGGCTTCACCAAATTGCAGAATTTTTATCAGATTTTTAGATTTAAAAAATATATATAATTTTTCTTCACCTATAATCTCTAAGTTGATAAAATCTTAATATGATTATTACAATCCAAATTCTACATATAATCCATCTCATCATTATTCTTCTTTTTTATCCCTTATTGGATTTTGATATCGACCAAAATCAATTACATTGCTACAAGGGAATGTAATCCTTTTTTTTTTTTTTTGGAGAAGGAAATGTAGTCATTTAGATCTAGCTTATAAATTAAATTGCGAGAAGGAAGTATCAATTTCACACTTTCATTCTATATATGTGGCATGCTGCTGTCATTCTCTTCAAGTTTTTCCTTATTTACAAGGTAAATTCTCTCTACCTCAATCTAAAAGCAACGATAATGTTTGTTTATAATTTAATAGAATGAAGTTTACTGAGAGTCTAGGCTCTACAAAATTCACAAATTTGGATTGTGGGTTTTTTTTTTTTTTTTTTTTCTAATGTGTTGAATCCGATGATTATTGATGTGCTCGAATATAGTTCTTTGGATTTTCTAAAATTTTTTTAAATGTAGTGTTTTATAATTAAAAAAAAAAAAAAAAAACTTTTTTAAGAAAAAATTATACACTACAGGCTTTAATGCATCTTTAATTGTAGAATTTTTTTTTAGATTTTTAGATTTTTAAAACAAATATATATATATATATATATATATATAATTTTTCTTCTTCTATAATTTCTAAGTTGATAAAAATTTTAATTTGATTACAATCCAAATTCTTCATCTAATCCATTTAACTATCAATTTTAAGTTTGGGTAAGACTCTTATTCTGTTTGTTCTTATCGACTTATTTGGATAATGAAACAATAAGTATTGTATTAATTTTTTTATAAAGTAACAATTTTACTTTTAGTCTAATTTAGACGTTAATTGTTGTTGTTGTTGTTTTTTTTTTTTTTCTTCTTGGATCCCAGTTGATGGTGGTGGTGGTGGTACTCCTAGGAAAATAATAACACTAAATGATGCCTGGACCAATCTCATGGAAGTGAAGGAAACGTTTCAAGGCAAAAGAGAGAAATATGACATGTTCCTGAAGGTCATCATAGATTTTAAGGCTCAAAGGTACACTCATTGCATTTATTCAATTTTTGTCTTCGAATAATGGAACATTGCATCTAAAAATCTAATGGATTGTGCCATTTTTTTCTACTTGCAGAATTGGCAATGCTGACGTCACGATCAGAGTGAAGGAATTATTTCAATGGCATAATAACTTGATTTTTGGATATATAATAAAAGTTGGACTTAGACACCGTGGTTGCGCCAAGTGGCTTCACCAAATTGCAGAATTTTTATCAGATCTTTAGATTTAAAAAATATATATAATTTTTCTTCACCTATAATCTCTAAGTTGATAAAAATCTTAATATGATTATTACAATCCAAATTCTACATATAATCCATCTCATCATTATTCTTCTTTTTTATCCCTTATTGGATTTTGATATCAACCAAAATCAATTACATTGCTACAAGGGAATGTAATCCTTTTTCTTTTTCTTTTTTGGAGAAGGAAATGTAGTCATTTAGATCTAGCTTATAAATTAAATTGCGAGAAGGAAGTATCAATTTCGCACTTTCATTCAGGGGCGGAGGCACGTATAGGGGTGGGGGGGCCATGGCCCCCCCAAAATTTAAAAATTTTTTAAAATACATATACAATTATTTTTATGTTTTCAAAATTTAGTCTAAAAAATAAGAGTTGGCCCCCCTCAAATATTTGAATTAGTCCGATAATACTCTTAAAAAAAATAATTGGTCTAATAGTTATAAAAATATAACATTATTTTTCGCAATTCTATTTTTTATTGTAAAATGTGCTTTTATATCTGTTAAATATTTGATATAATTTGGTATCAAACATGTTTAAATCTATATTTTTCAACCCGTTATGTGACTATTAACAAGTCATTGACTCATTAAAAAAATTTTGTCACTAAAACTACACATGAAATGTGTCTTTAGTTGCCATATAATGTGTTAAAGTAAGGTAGCTTTAAATATATTTGGAGCCTAACTTATTTCTCCAAGTTTTGGATCATTCATGTTGTTGAAAATTTCATTAGTTCAATTGAAAGATTTTTTACTTACTTTAGCATAAAATTTGATAATTTGTGTTTAAAATAAAATTTTTTAAGATTTTGACTATGAAAATGGAAAAAATGAATTTTTTATGAAAGATTGCCGTCAAAAATAATTTTGATTGAAAATACTAAAATATATATATATATATATATATATTTTTTTTTTTTGGTTGGGTGTGTGTATATATATAACTTATCAAATAAAAAAGTGTGTATATATATGTGTGTATATGTAATAAAAAGCGCGCGTGTGTGTATATATGTGTGTGTGGGTGTGGAAGTTGTCTTGATAAATATATTAGCATCGCAACTTGGCCCCCCCAAACAAAAATTCCTGGCTCCGCCCCTGCTTTCATTCTATATATATGGCATGCTGCAGTCATTCTCTTCAAGTTTTTCCTTATTTACAAGGTAAATTCTCTCTACCTCATTCTAAAAGCAACGATAATGTTTGTTTATAATTTAATAGAATGAAGTTTACTGAAAGTCTAGGCTCTACAAAATTCATAAATTTAGATTGTGGGTTTTTTTTTTTTTTTCTAATGTGTTGAATCCGATGATTATTGATGTGCTCGAATATAGTTCTTTGGATTTTCTAAAATTTTGCTACATGTAGTGTTTTATAATAAAAAAAGAAAAAACTTTAAAAAAAAAAATTATACACTACAGGCTTTAATGCATCTTTAATTGTAGAATTTTTTTTTAGATTTTTAGATTTTTAAAACATATATATATATATATATATATATAATTTTTCTTCTTCTATAATTTCTAAGTTGATAAAAATTTTAATTTGATTATAATCCAAATTCTTCATCTAATCCATTTAACAATCAATTTTAAGTTTAGGTAAGACTCTTATTCTGTTTGTTCTTATCGACTTATTTGGATAATGAAACAATAAGTATTGTATTAATTTTTTTATAAAGTAACAATTTTACTTTTAGTCTAATTTAGACGTTAATTGTTGTTGTTGTTGTTTTTTTTTTTTTTTTTGGATCCCAGTTGGTGGTGGTGGTTGTGGTACTCCTAGGAAAATAATAACACTAAATGATGCTTGGACCAATCTCATGGAAGTGAAGGAAACGTTTCAAGGCAAAAGAGAGAAATATGACATGTTCCTGAAGGTCATCATAGATTTTAAGGCTCAAAGGTACACTCATTGCATTTATTCAGTTTTTGTCTTCGAATAATGGAACATTGCATCTAAAAATCTAATGGATTGTGCCATTTTTTTCTACTTGCAGAATTGGCAATGCTGACGTCACGATCAGAGTGAAGGAATTATTTCAACGGCATAATAACTTGATTTTTGGATATATAATAAAAGTTGGATTTAGACACCGTGGTTGCGCCAAGTGGCTTCACCAAATTGCAGAATTTTTATTAGATTTTTAGATTTAAAAAATATATATAATTTTTCTTCACCTATAATCTCTAAGTTGATAAAAATCTTAATATGATTATTACATTCCAAATTCTTCATATAATCCATCTCATCATTATTCTTCTTTTTTATCCCTTATTGGATTTTGATATCGACCAAAATCAATTACATTGCTACAAGGGAATGTAATCCTTTTTTTTTTTTTTTTTTTTTGGAGAAGGAAATGTAGTCATTTAGATCTAGCTTATAAATTAAATTGTGAGAAGGAAGTATCAATTTCACACTTTCATTCTATATATATGGCATGCTGCAGTCATTCTCTTCAAGTTTCTCCTTATTTACAAGGTCAATTCTCTCTACCTCAATCTAAAAGCAACGATAATGTTTGTTTATAATTTAATAGAATGAAGTTTACTGAAAGTCTAGGCTCTACAAAATTCACAAATTTGGATTGTGGGTTTTTTTTTTTTTTTTTTTTTTTTTTTTTCTAATGTGTTGAATCCGATGATTATTGATGTGCTCGAATATAGTTCTTTGGATTTTCTAAAATTTTGTTACATGTAGTGTTTTATAATAAAAAAAGAAAAAACTTTAAAAAAAAAATTATACACTACAGGCTTTAATGCATCTTTAATTGTAGAATTTTTTTTTAGATTTTTAGATTTTTAAAACATATATATATATATATATATAATTTTTCTTCTTCTATAATTTCTAAGTTGATAAAAATTTTAATTTGATTACAATCCAAATTCTTCATCTAATCCATTTAACAATCAATTTTAAGTTTAGGTAAGACTCTTATTCTGTTTGTTCTTATCGACTTATTTGGATAATGAAACAATAAGTATTGTATTAATTTTTTTATAAAGTAACAATTTTACTTTTAGTCTAATTTAGACGTTAATTGTTGTTGTTGTTGTTGTTTTTTTTTTTTTTTTTTTGGATCCCAGTTGATGGTGGTGGTGGTGGTACTCCTAGGAAAATAATAACACTAAATGATGCCTGGACTAATCTCATGGAAGTGAAGGAAACGTTTCAAGGCAAAAGAGAGAAATATGACATGTTCCTGAAGGTCATCATAGATTTTAAGGCTCAAAGGTACACTCATTGCATTTATTCAATTTTTGTCTTCGAATAATGGAACATTGCATCTAAAAATCTAATGGATTGTGCCATTTTTTTCTACTTGCAGAATTGGCAATGCTGACGTCACGATCAGAGTGAAGGAATTATTTCAATGGCATAATAACTTGATTTTTGGATATATAATAAAAGTTGGACTTAGACACCGTGGTTGCGCCAAGTGGCTTCACCAAATTGCAGAATTTTTATCAGATCTTTAGATTTAAAAAATATATATAATTTTTCTTCACCTATAATCTCTAAGTTGATAAAAATCTTAATATGATTATTACAATCCAAATTCTTCATATAATCCATCTCATCATTATTCTTCTTTTTTATCCCTCAATTTTTGATTTCTACGGTTTGTCAATATGTTCTTCTTCCTTTTTTGTTTAAATAAAATTCTTCTTCTTCTTCTTTCCCATTTTTTTATTCCTACGGTTTTTCAAACACAATTAAAAAATAAAAAATAATTAAATAATTGATACAACTTAATTACCTATAATACATATTTTAAAGTTACATTATCTCTTTCTTCTAATCAAATATCATCTTCTTAATGAGATTTTATATAGTAGAGTTTAACTAGAACTCTACTTCTCTTACAAGTACATGTGATTATAGCACATTTTAAAGTAGATTAGTTATTGGATTTTGATATCATGAGATGTAAATCAATTCCATTGCTATATGGGAATGTAGTCATTTTTTTTTTTTTTTTGTTTGGAGAAGGAAATGTAGTCATTTAGATCTAGCTTATAAATTAAATTGCAAGAAGGAAGTATCAATTTCACACTTTCATTCTATATACACGGCATGCTGCAGTCCCTCTCATCAATTTTTTCCTTATTTACAAGGTAAATTTCTATATTCCTCAATCTAAAAGCTACAAAAATGTTGGTTTATAATTTAATAGAACGAAGTTTATTTAAAGTCTAGGCTCTACAAAACTCACAAATTGGGATTGTGGGTTTTTTTTTTTCTTTTTTATTATTCCGAAGGTGTTGAATCTGTTGATTATCGATGTGCTCGAATATGGTTCATGGGATTTTCTTAAATTTTGTTACGTGTTGTGTATTATGATAAAAAAAGGCAGCAACTTTTTTTTTTTTAGATTACTACACTACAGGCTTTAATGCATCTTTAATTGTAGAAATATTTTTAGATTTTTATATTACAAAAAAAAAAAAATATATATATATATATATAATTTTTCTTCTCCGATAATTTTTAAGTTGATAAAATTTTATAATTTGAATAAAATCAAAATTCTTCATCTAATCCATTTAACAAACAAGTTTAAGTTTAAATAAGACTCTTATTTTATTTGTTCTTATCAACTTACTTGGATAAAGTAACCATAAGTATTATATTATTTTTTTTATAAAGCAACAATTTTACTGTTATTCTAATTTAAATGTTAATTGTTGTTGTTGTTGTTGTCGGTTTTTTTTTTTTTTTTTTTTGTGCGTTCTAGTTGATGGTGGTGGTGATGGTACTCCAAGGAAAATAATACCACTTAATGATGCCAGGACCTATCTCATGGAAGTGAAGGAAACGTTTCAAGACAAAAGAGAGAAATATGTCATGTTCCTTAAGATCATTATAGATTTTAAGGTTCAAAGGTACACTCATTGCATTTATGCAGTTTTTGTCTTCGAATAATGGAACATTGCATCTAAAAATCTAATGGATAGTGCCATTTTTTTCTACTTGCAGAATTGGCAATGCTGACGTCATGATCAGAGTGAAGGAATTATTTGAAAGGCATAATAACTTGATTTTTGGATATAGAATTAAAGTTGGACTTAGACACCATAGTTGCGCCAAGAGGCTTCACCAAATTGCAGAATTTTTTTTTTAGACTTTTAGATTTAAAAAATATATATAATTTTTCTTCACCTATAATCTCTAAGTTGACAAAAATCTTAATTTGATTATTACAATCCAAATTCTTCATATAATCTATCTCATCATTATTCTTCTTTTTTATCCCTCAATTTATGATTTCTACGGTTTGTCAATATGTTCTTCTTCCATTTTTGTTTAAATAAAAATTCTTCTTCTTCTTTTTCTCATTTTTTGATTTCTACGGTTTCTCAATTTGTTCTTCTTCTTATCTTTTTTTTTTTATAAAAAAATATTTAGATAAACACAATATTTTTTTTATAGATTCTTATAAAAATAGATATAATTTTTTTTCTTATCTTCTTCTTTTTTAGATTTTTTAAAAAATAGATAAATTTTAATTTGAAATCACTTCTTTGGATAAATTTTGATACACACAAAAACTTAATAATTTAATATCAAATTAACTTCTTCTCATCCATTAATATATATATATATATATACATTCTTCTTCCCCACCCCCTCCCCCAATTTTTGATTTCTATGATTTGTCAATTTGTTCTTCTTCTTCTTCTTTTTTATAAAAATATATTATTCTTTTTTTTTTTATCCATTTGTTTATTCCTACGGTTTGTCAAACACAATTAAAAAAGAAAAAATAATTAAATAATTGATACAACTTAATTACCTATAATATATATTTTAACGTTACATTATCTCTTTCTTCTATTCAAATATCATCTTCTTAATGAGAATGTATATAGTAGAGTTTGACTGGAACTCTACTTCTCTTTCAAGTACATGTGAATATAGCCCTATTTAAAGTAGATTAGTTATTGGATTTTGATATCATGAGACCAAAATCAATTACATTGCTACAAGGGAATGTAATCCTTTCTTCTTTTTTTTTTTTTTTTTGGAGAAGGAAATGTAGTCATTTAGATCTAGCTTATAAATTAAATTGCAAGAAGGAAGTATCAATTTCACCCTTCCATTCTATATATATGGCATGCTGCAATCATTCTCTTCAATTTTTTCCTTATTTACAAGGTAAATTCTATCTACCTCAGTCAAAAAGCAATGATAATGTTTGTTTATAATTTAATAGAATGAAGTTTATTGAAAGTCTTGGCTCTACAAAATTCACAAATTTGGATTGTGGGTTTTTTTTTTTTTTTTTTTTTTAATAATGTGTTGAATCCGATGATTATTGATGTGCATGAATATAGTTCGTTGGATTTTCTTAAATTTTTTTACATGTAGTGTTTTATAATAAAAAAAGCAAAAACTTTTTTTTTTTAAATTACTACACTACAGGCTTTAATGCATCTTTAATTGTAGAAATTTTTTTAGATTTTTAGATTTTTTTTAAATATATATATAATTTTTCTTCTCCTATAATTTCTAAGTTGATAAAAATTTTAATTTGATTACAATCCAAATTCTTCATCTAATCCATTTAACAAACAAGTTTAAGTTTAGGTAAGACTCTTATTCTGTTTGTTCTTATCGACTTATTTGGATAATGTAACAATAAGTATTGTATTAATTTTTTTATAAAGTAACAATTTTACTTTTAGTCTAATTTAAACGTTAATTATTGTTGTTGTTGTTGTTGTTGTTGTTTTTTTTTTTTTTTTTTTTTTTTTTTTTTTTTTTTTTGTCGGTCCCAGTTGATGGTGGTGGTGGCGGTACTCCAGGGAAAATAATAACACTAAATGATGCCTGGACCAATCTCATGGAAGTGAAGGAAACGTTTCAAGGCAAAAGAGGGAAATATGACATGTTCCTTGCGGTCATCATGGATTTTAAGGCTCAAAGGTACACTCATTGCATTTATGCAATTTTTGTCTTGGAATAATGGAACATTGCATCTAAAAATCTAATGGATTGTGCCATTTTTTTCTACTTGCAAAATTGGCAATGCTAACGTCACGATCAGAGTGACGGAATTATTTGAATGGCATAATAATTTGATTTTTGGATATATGATAATAGTTGGACTTAGAAACCGTGGTTGCACCAAGTGGCTTCACCAAATTGCGGAATTTTTTTAAAATTTTTAGATTTAAAAAAAAAAAAAAATATATATATATATATATATATAATTTTTCTTCATCTATAATCTCTAAGTTGATAAAAATCTTAATTTGATTATTACAATCCAAATTCTTCATATAATCCATCTCATCATTATTCTTCTTTTTTATCCCTCAGTTTTTGATTTCTACGGTTTGTCAATATGTTCTTCTTCCTTTTTTGTTTAAATAAAATTCTTCTTCTTCTTTTTTCCCATTTTTTAATTCCTACGGTTTTTCAAACACAATTAAAAAAGAAAAAATAATTAAATAATTGATACAACTTAATTACCTATAATATGTTAGGATTATATCAAGTGCAATGGATGTAATTGAGAATGAGGGAAGGTTGGTACTCATTGTAGTGTTAACTGATTGGAATAACTTATTGTAATTGTTAGCAGTACAGCTGGCATTAGTTAGTTGGTTCATTTCAAAGTTAGTTAGTGGGCGGGAAGGGTATAAGACCAAGGTAGCTGGGCTGTATTGAGGCATGAAAATAATCATTCTCTAATTCAGTTCTTTTCAGTTTCTTTCTTATTCTTCTTGTTCCCATCTCTCTTCTCTGGAGGACCAGCTGACCTCGAAACCAGCTAGATATCCCAAATTCCATTTCTCTGTTCTTATCAATTGGTATCAGAGCATCGTTCCTATGCTACCATGACTGAAACCAGAGCTGCGGCCATGAGTACAATGAATGAAGCTATTGCTTCTCTTCGTACTTCTTCTGATCATCATAACCGAGACATCCAAGAAATGCAAACGATTCAAAGCATTCACACCAGGACAATGAATGAGTTGAATCAGAATATCAATTCGATAAATCAGAATATCAATGTAATTTTACAAAAATTGAATTCCATATATGTGAATCAAGATCCTTCGCAGAGAAATGTGCATTGACTATAGGGCATTGAACAACATTACCATTAAGGATAAGTTTCCAATTCCAGTCATTGATGAGCTGTTAGATGAGTTGAATGGAGCAACTGTTTTTTCCAAGCTTGATTTGAGGTCCGGTTACCATCAAATCAGAATGAAGGAGAAGGATGTGCCTAAAACAGCATTCAGAACACATGAAGGGCATTATGAGTTTTTGGTGATGCCATTTGGCTTAACCAATGCTCCATCAACCTTTCAATCCTTGATGAACCAGGTTTTTAAGACTTACCTCAGGAAATTTGTTTTAGTTTTTTTTGATGATATTTTGGTATATAGTACTTCCTTATCTGAGCATGTGACCCATTTGAGATCTGTTTTAGAGGTGTTAGCCTTACATAAACTATATGCTAAGAAGTCAAAGTGCAAATTTGCTTGTAAAGAAGTGGAATACCTAGGGCATGTAATCACTAGTGCAGGGGTTCATACTGATCCCAAGAAGACTGCAGCCATGCAACAATGGTCTACTCCTACTGATCTCAAGTCCTTGAGAGGGTTTTTGGGACTCACAGGATACTATAGGAAGTTTGTTAAAGGCTATGGTCAGATTGCTGCTCCTCTAACTGCCCTGTTAAAGAAGGATGCATTTTCTTGGACTGAAGAGGCTGATGAAGCTTTTCAGAAGTTAAAGGCTGCCATGGTTCAACCACCTGTGCTAGTCCTTCCAAATTTTGATATGCCATTTGTCATTGAATGTGATGCTTCAGGTAGGGGATTGGGAGCAGTGTTGATGCAACAAGGTAGGCCTATTGCCTTCCATAGCCAAGCCCTCAAGGGTCAAAATTTGGACTTGTCTACCTATGAAAAAGAGTTATTAGCTCTAGTGGTTGCTGTCAAGAGGTGGAGATCTTACTTGATTAGTAGACCTTTTATTGTGAGAACTGATCAGCAGAGCCTTAAGTACCTTTTAGAGCAGAAAATTGGTACTCCTATTCAACAAAAGTGGTTTGCCAAGTTATTAGGATATGCTTTTGTGGTTCAGTATAAAAAGGGTAAAGATAACCTTGTGGCTGATGCATTGTCCAAAAAAGTTGACCCTGGTGATGATTTGACTACTGCTAGACCTTCTATTGAGGTTGGTTCTGATTATCTTACTCCGGGCATTGAATTAGACTCTCAAGAAAGTATGTTGTGTATGATCTCATTTCCTTCTCCAACTTGGCTTAGTGATCTCAAGGCAAGCTATGCCACGGATCAGCAAGTGCAAAGCATTATACAAGCTTTGGGTTCAGGACAAGTTGTTCCTAAAGGATACTCTCTGCAGAATGGATTGTTGTTGTACAAAGGGAGGGTTTACTTAGGCACTTGTGATGCTTTGAAGACTGTTGTCTTGCATCAGGTCCATGACAGTCCATTGGGGGGTCACTCAGGTTTTCTTAAGACCTTGCATAGAGTGAAAAGGGATTTCCATCGGCCTGGTTTGAGGACTGATGTTAGGAAGCTGGTGAGAGAGTGTAATATCTGTCAGAGGTTGAAATATGAGACTTGTAACCCAGCTGGTCTTCTGCAACCTTTGCCAATACCTGAGAAACCTTGGATGGATGTTAGTATGGATTTCATTGAAGGGTTACCAAAATCTCAGTTCAAGGATGTGGTGTTAGTGGTGGTGGATAGATTCACTAAGTTTGTTCACTTTGTACCCTTGTCACACCCTTACACTGCAGCCAAAGTAGCCCAACTTTATATGCAATATGTCTTTAAATTGCATGGTTTACCTGCCACCATTGTCAGTGACAGAGATCCAATCTTTACTTCACAATTTTGGCAAGAGTTGATAAGGCTTCAAGGGGTTCAACTTGCAATGTCAACTGCCTATCATCCCCAAACTGATGGCCAAACAGAGGTAGTTAACAGGAGCTTGGAGCATTACTTAAGAGCCTTTGCTGCAGATAAACCTCATTCTTGGGTGGAATGGTTACCCTTGGCAGAATTTTGGTTCAATACCAATTTTCATGTCTCTCTTAAAATGACACCTTTTGAGGCATTGTATGGTTTTCCTCCACCAAGACTCTTGGATTACATTCCTGGCACTACAAAAGTGGAGAGTGTAGAGGAGCATTTAAAAGATAGACAGCAACTGATTGTATTACTGAAGCAGAATTTGGTGGCTGCTCAAGTGCGAATGAAGGTTACTGCTGATAAGCATAGGACTATAAGAGAATTCGAAGTTGGAGATTAGGTTTATCTTAAGTTGCAACCTTACAAACAGATGTCCTTGAGACAGAAACGTTTGGGAAAATTGTCACCTAGATTCTATGGTCCTTTCCAGATACTGCAGAGGGTTGGTGCTGTCTCTTACAAATTGGACTTGCCTCCTGAATCTAGACTTCATCCCACATTTCATGTTTCTTGTTTAAAGCAGAGGTTGGGTCAACATGTGGTGCCTTTACCTTCTTTACCACCTATGGATTCTGAGGGCATTCTCAAGCCTGAACCTGTTGCTGTGTTGCAAGAGAGGACTCATCATCTGCGGAACAGGTCTGTTACTCAGGTCTTAATTCAGTGGCAAGGTGAGAGAGTGGAAGATGCTACCTGGGAGAGCCTATACTTGCTACAACAACAGTTTCCACACCTTGTGGGCAAGGTGTTTAAAAGGGAAGGGTATTGTTAGGATTATATCAAGTGCAATGGATGTAATTGAGAATGAAGGAAGGTTGGTACTCATTGTAGTGTTAACTGATTGGAATAACTGATTGTAATTGTTAGCAGTACAGCTAGCATTAGTTAGTTAGTTCATTTCAAAGTTAGTTAGTGGGCGGGAAGGGTATAAGACCAAGGTAGCTGGGCTGTACTAAGGCATGAAAATAAGCATTCTCTAATTCAGTTCTTTTCAGTTTCTTTCTTATTCTTCTTGTTCCCATCTCTCTTCTCTGGAGGACCAGCTGACCTCGAAACCAGCTAGATATCCCAAATTCCATTTCTCTGTTCTTATCATAATACATATTTTAAAGTTACATTATCTCTTTCTTCTAATCAAATATCATCTTCTTAATGAGATTTTATATAGTAGAGTTTAACTAGAACTCTACTTCTCTTACAAGTACATGTGAATATAGCACATTTTAAAGTAGGTTAGTTATTGGATTTTGACATCATGAGACGTAAATCAATTCCATTGCTACAGGGGAATGTAGTCATTTTTTTTTTTTTGTTTGTAGAAGGAAATGTTGTCATTTAGATCTAGCTGATAAATTAAATTGCGAGAAGGAAGTATCAATTTCACACTTTCATTCTATATACACGGCATGCTGCAATCCCTCTCATCAATTTTTTCCTTATTTACAAGGTAAATTTCTATCTTCCTCAATCTAAAAGCTACGAAAATGTTGGTTTATAATTTAATAGAACGAAGTTTATTGAAAGTCTAGGCTCTACAAAACTCACAAATTGGGATTGTGGTTTTTTTCTTTTATTTATTTTTTATTATTATTCCAAAGGTGTTGAATCTGTTGATTATTGATGTGCTCGAATATGGTTCATGGGATTTTCTTAAATTTTGTTACGTGTTGTGTATTATGATAAAAAAAAGGCAACAACTTTTTTTTTTTAGATTACAACACTACAGGCTTTAATGCATCTTTAATTGTAGAAATATTTTTAGATTTTTAGATTAAAATATATATATATATATATAATTTTTCTTCTCCTATAATTTCTGAGTTGATAAAAATTTTAATTTGATTACAATCCAATTCTTCATCTAATCCATTTAACAAACAAGTTTAAGTTTAAATAAGACTCTTATTTTGTTTGTTCTTATCGACTTATTTGGATAAAGTTACCATAAGTATTGTATTAATTTTTTTATAAAGTTACAATTTTACTATTAGTCTAATTTAAACGTTAATTGTTGTTGTTGTTGTTGTTGTTTTTTTTTTTTTTTTTTTTGTGTGTGTGTGTGTGTGTGTGTGTGTGTGTGTGGATCCGAGTTGATGGTGGTGGTGGTGGTACTCCAAGGAAAATAATAACACTAAATGATGCCTAGACCAATCTCATGGAAGTGAAGGAAACGTTTCAAGGCAAAAGAGAGAAATATGACATGTTCCTTAAGGTCATCATAGATTTTAAGGCTCAAAGGTACACTCATTGCATTTATGCAATTTTTGTGTTGGAATAATGGAACATCGCATCTTAAAACCAAATGGATTGTGTCATTTTCTTCTACTTGTAGAATTGGCATTGCTGACGTCACGATTAAAGTGAAGGAATTATTTGAAGGGCATAATACTTGATTTTTGGATATGTAATAAAAGTTGAACTTAAACACCGTGGTTACACCAATTGACTTTACCAAATTGCAGAATTTGTTTTAGATTTTTAGATTTGAAAAATATGTGTATAATTTTTCTTCTCCTATAATATGTATGTTGATAAAAATCTTAATTTGATTATTACAATCCAAATTCTTCATATAATCCATCTCTTCATTATTCTTCTTTTTTATCCCCCAATTTTTGATTTCTATGGTTTGTCAATTTGTTCTTCTTCCTTTTTTGTTTAAATAAAAATTATTCTTCTTTATTTTTTTTTCCCATTTTTTGATTTCTACGGTTTGTCAATTTCCCATTTTTTTTCACATTTTTTTAAAAAATATTTAGATAAACACAATTTTTTTTTTTAGATTTAAAAAAAAAATAGATATAATTTTTTTTTCTTATCTTTTTCTTTTATAGATTTTTTTTTTAAAAATAGATAAATTTTAATTTGAAATCACTTCTTTGGATAAAGTTTGATACACACAAAAACTTAATAATTTAATATCAACTTAACTTCTTCTCATCCATTAACAAAAAATATATATATATATATATATATATGTATATGTATATTATCACACACAGTATGATACACCCTTCCTTAGGCCAAGTACTTATATGGCAAGGGTGAGAGGCGTCTCTCCTCGATGTGGGATTGAGCAAATTCGTGCGGGTGGGAGCAAGGGTCGACCCTATCCATCCCAAAGCGAACAATACCTGATTGGGAAAAGATTCGTTCTCCCACCCTATTTTTATAAAGAAATGGACCCAATTGGACTAAATGGACCTACTTAGACCAAAGTGGACTGAAATGTTACGCTGATGTGATTCAAAATGAGCGTAGTAATAATAAATACTACACTTTACTTTTAAATATTATATAGATTTGTAAAACTTATGTGCAATAAAATCATATACTATATATAATAGCAGAAGCTTTTACCAGGTGCTGACACGTAATGCAAAATGACCCCTTAAAATGCTGACACATATACAATTTCTTCTTTAAAAAACCGTACAGTGCGTTTGAAGACTTACTTTAAAGTTACAAAACAGCACACGTTGCACCGCTTGAGCGCTTTAAATTTTATTTATTTACCGTGCACACTTAAATTGAAAGAGACTGAGAGAGACTCTGATAAACAGACAGCAAGAGAGGAGTCGATTAGGCGCAGAGAGAAAAATCTGAGAAAACTACACAGAGCCCATAGTTTCCGATAAAAAAAAAAAAAAAAAACGGGTTAAAATACTATTACGCTTGAGATACAGAGATAGAGAGGGAGGGGAAAAAAAAACTTGCGACACAGAGATGAGAAGGAGACACAGTTCATACGGCCGGCCATCACCATCATTTTCCCACCATTGTCCGTTCCCTCGCCAGACTTATACCACCAGAACCGGCATCGATAATGCACGAAAGAATTAAGATACGAACATCGAGAGAACTACCACCGGTAAGGGTTTTTTTTTTTTTTTTTCTTAGATCTGGGTATGAAATATGAATTAGTTTTGAGAAATTTGGTTGGATTGATTTTTATTTAGGTATATGGTTTACATTAGGTTTTGATTTGATTTTCTAAAATTTGGGGTTATATATGATTTAGGTTTGGAGAGGGCAAAGACAGAGAAATAAGAGAGAAAGTTCGCTATTCGGAAAGAGCGTTGGTAACGAGAGAAATCAGACATCTTCCGGTCAAACCACCAGAAACCTTAATCGGTATTTTTTTTTTTTTTTTAATATTGCTTTAAACGCTTAAGTTCTTAAAATTTTCTATTGCATGCTAACAATGTTCTATTCAATTTTTATCTATTTTAGATTAGTTCTATGACAGGTTTTGTTTGATCCACTTCAATCTTTGTTTCTAGAGATTCCGATCAAGAAAAAAGAAAACCGTCTCCCAGTTCCTCTCAAAAAAACTTTGTTTCCATTTACGCTAAACCGACCTTTTCGATTTCTGATTTTTCCCGACAAAGAAGCAGAAGGAAGGAGTATGAAGTCGACTAAAAAGAGTTCCCTCTGAATTTTTTTGGGTTACTATTCTTTCTCTGACTTTTTTTCCCCCAAATATAAAGTTAAATTAGTTCCGTTATATGTTTTCAACTTTTACAATTGCAGTTGGATTTTGGTTCCAGTAATTAGGGTTAAGAAAATCAGAATTATGATATGTGACTATTTTTTAAAAATTATTTTGGTAACCGGTTTTTTGAATTCTTCTCTTTTTGGATTTAAATCATTCAAATTTTTTTTTCTGCAAAAATGAAGTAGAATATTTCTACAATCTAGAGTCTCTAATCTAATCAAAGCAAAGGTACTATTTCTTTTTTTTTCCTAATACTCTTTTCCATTATGGTTTGCTGTCAATTTAGGAATTTTGATTCATAACCCTTTATGTTTGTTAAAATCAAGGAAAACCCTTCACAATATGAAAATCCTGCATCAGTTTTAATGGCCTTTTACCCTTTTTTTTTTTTTTTTTTTGGTAAGGGTGAGTGAAATTGTGGGATTTTGAAATCTGATAGTATAACTTTATTTATACAAAGTTTGTTACTTTGTAGATTTTGGTTGGTATTTTTTTAAAAAAAGACTTTTAAGTCTTGATTTTGTTGTTTTTGATGTATGGTTTTAATGGGTTTAAATTGTGAAATCTGAAAGTATAATGTTCTTTGTACAAAGTTGATTACTTTGTACATTGTGGCAAAGATTAATTTTATTAGAGTTACCTAAGCTTTGGTTTAAGTATTTGGTCTTTTGGCCTTCAATCCAGCCACTTTCCCTTATCCTTTCAGCCAAATATATATCACACTCAAGCATTTTACTCTTTCGATGCCATTCTGCTTGGAATGTTTTATCTCTTTCTCATAGCTACTTTCCCTGACTCAATTGGAGCATGTTTTGGTCACATTGATTTCACCTTCTAATTCAAGGTTTGATTATTTTCTATTCTATAAAGTTTAACTTGTTTGTCTCTCTGCCAATCACCCCCTTTTCTCAAAAAAATTTGTTGTTGCTGGGGTGGACTTAACTAACAAACTTTTTATTATATGCACGAAAATTGTTTGATAGAATACCTGAATGTTTTCTTCTTTTTGTAGAATCTAACATTGTAAAATTTCCATTTTGCAGGTCTATTACGTGGACATGTTTATTTCTTCCTACAGTATATACAAGATTTGGTAAGGCCCAACAATTTAGCTCTGGTTTTTCTTCCTTTTTTCAATTTTGTATCAGCTTATTTTTATGTAATGTACTTTTATGTTAAAAAGTAGGAGCAAACGTGGGCAAGTTAGAAAAGCTAAGGTCTTTACCCCTTTAGTTGATTATATAGACACTCATTTGCTTGGACTCAAGCTCAATGTCTAACAAGCATTACACACACCAATTCATGTTCCCTGTTTTAGAGATAACCAATATGAAAATTGATTTGCAATTTTCTGTCAACCCATTTTATGTATAGCGTTAGATGAAAGCTATTTTATTCTTGGTCTTAAGTTTTTAAATAGTTCTTTGAATTGTCTATATAAAATATTTTTGAAAAAATGCTCTCTAATTTTATAAACAACATTCTGGTTTGCTTGATTAGAGTTGGGATATATGTAGTTTGATTTTAATCTAACAAGCATAGGTTAGAGGTTTGTGATGATGCCTTAGTTCTTAGTGTCCCATCTATTATTTTCTTTGGAAAGTAGAGGAGACACCTAGGCTATAGGGATTAGTCTTTTGCAACAAGGACCAATTATAAGGCACCTAAATGAATTTATGTGCTTCAAGTTGAAGACACCACAAAGTTGAATACCAAAATGAATTTGGTGAAGGTTGTGAAACAGTTGATGCCTTATAAGTTGTAACTTAACAAATTTTATCCCAAAGTAATGATGCCTTCATTGTTCTCTATGTGTGTTTAATTTGATATCCTTATTGGGCACATTATTACTAGAGGTATAAGCACAAGTCTAATGATAGTTTCCTGATTACTGACATAGCTTTTGTCTAGATGAAAAGTAGTTTTCTTTTTTCTTAATATGCATGTATTTTAATGCATTTTTACTTTTAAGTTCCTGCTTTGTATTTGCCTTTGAGAGGCACTGAGTAGAGTTCAATATTGCAGTTGCTTTGAATTTAGTGATGATATTAACTTGACATGTGATTACTTTTGTCCAACATTTAGTTGATCTATTCTAATATTATTTATTCACCTTTGTCTTTGGATATCAGAGCACATTGAAGATGCTACTCTTTACCTTGATGCTGCATCTACATAAAGTTTTCAATACGTTGGGGCATTTCATGTGTTGCTAGACCTAGGAGTTTGTGTTGTTTGCAATTTGGAGAGCATGTGTTGTTCTATGGTTAACATTAAATGACTTCACATGTGAACATTTCATAAATAGATATGTTTGTATCAATATTTGTGTGTGGCGTACATATTTGCAGGTGTCCCAGCTTTTGTAGCTAACTTATTCAACCCATGTCAAGCATGTTGTAATTTACTAATTTGAATTTGCTTTGAATCCTAGGTGGTAGTTTGGAACTAAAAATCTGATGCTGGAAGGAAAATGGTGGTCATCATCTAGCATATGTTTGTTAAGCAAGATTTGTAGCTAAGTACTACCTGATATCTCATCAGTCATCCCTCTACCACTCTACCACTTGAGCCAAGGCCCAATTGCAACATTTCACCTACTGTTTTTTATTGTTATTTTTGGTGTGTGATGCGTAGTTACTTTTTTTCCCCTTTGGATAAATTAGTCAATTGCAAGTATTACATTACTATATTTCAATATATATTGTTGTCATTGTTGAACGCATTACTAGGACTTTACTCCAAATATTAACTTTGTGTTCCTAGATACTTAATTTCTAAAATGGTGCAAAATTAAGGAACCGTTACATGTGTTTTACATGCAAGCCTCCTATAGCTTATTATTGTTTGGTCTACGGGTGTGTTTTGAGGATGGTAGGTTATATTAAAAACTAAATAAAAAATATTAAGGATTAATATAACTAACTAGATAAGGCCTTGGGGAGAGATGGAGAGACACAAAAATGTTGTGGATTGCTAAATGAAATGCACTATTTCACTATTACTAAAATAAAACACTTGAAATTGACAAAACATTTGTAAGAGAAGGAAAGAGAAAAATCTAAGAGGCCGCTACTAGCATCATGTAGGTGTTTGTAATGTGAAATACACATTTTATATCAAATTTTATTTTATAATATTTCTTCCAAGTTTTTTTTTTTTTTTTTCAATAGAATAATTATAATAGATATGTGTGTGCAATTTATAATTGTTACTTCTTATGATGAACTCATTATTAATAAAATTCTATAAAAATTATATTATAAAACGCATTATTTTAGAAATGTATGGTTTAAAAAAAGTGTAAACTAATACTATGTACAATTTGAACCTTTTCTAAAATTTTTAATTGTACCCGCGCATATTTAATTGTACCCGTGCATATGCACGGGGTCACATACTAGTTTGTACTAATTACAGTATCATAAAAAAAAAATAATAAGGATTTTTTTTTATTATGTTGTTAATGTGAAACTAACCAATCATGTTACTATATAAATGTTTTAGTTAGTGTCTGTTTGGGAACAACTTATTTAATTGAAACTAAATTTTTTTTTTTGCTGAAAGTACTATAGATAAAGTTAAAAAATAACGAAAATAATACAGCAGAGCCCATGAATAACACCAAAAAGTGCAACGGAACTCATGAATAATAGCAAAAATAAACTAAATAGTAAAAAAAACTGGCTTTTTAAGCAATCCCAAATGCACACTTAGTAAACGATATCATTTAAATGTTTTTTTTTTTTTTTTTACTATTAAAAATTTAAATGAAAACATTCATAGAATGCATTATTTTAAAAAAAATCATATTGTTTGATTAATATTAATTTTAAAAATGCTTAAATGACTTCAAGTACTAATAGATTTGGACAAAATAATTAAACTAACTCATTTAGTTATTTACTAATAGATCTTACAATTGAAATGGATCAAATGGACTGAAATCCTACATTGATTTGCCTCAATAAAATTGCCTCAATAAAAGCATAGCAACTATAAATGTTATGCTTTAATTTTTAGATATTATATAGATAGATGTGACAATGCAGCAAACTTGTAATGAATCTCATTTTTTGTTTTATCAAGGAGGTAAGAGTTTTTCTTGAGTCACCATAAATCATTTCCAGATCCAACAATTCTTATGGGAAACCCTTGCCAATTCCTTCACAAGCTGAAAAAGAATTGGCGCTAGGTGCCAATGCTCATTCTAGAAATTGGCCTCACTATATATGACCGGCATAATCAGCTAGCACAGGTTTTCCAAGTTGGAGGAAGCCTGTTTGATACCGGAGGTGGCAAGTTTTGGACATTCACGTCAACAGGCAGCAGGCGGTATTCAATATCGAGCTCCTTGAAAACTTTGATCATCTCTTCAAGCAATCCCTCTCTCCTAAGAAATCTCTCCTTCATGTCCTGATAGTTCAATCTGTGTGCAAGCCACACTGACATCATCAGCTTGTTCATGTCTATCACGTCCCTCATTATCACCACTGGACCTGGCTGCCAGTGCTCATTCTTGCTTTCAATGTACCTGCAATTTCAGCAGCCACAAGGCCCTCAACAGCATAGAATTACCTAAAAAGGATTTTTTTTTTTTTTTTTTTTGGTGGCAAAAAATATGGATTAATGACTAAATGTAGATCCTATCATAGATTCATAGCTGCAGATACACCTGAATGGCCATGTCAAGTAATGCAGAGCTGCCCATTACATGGCCTTCTAAGATATCATTCAAATTAGATGATCCAACATGTCTACAACAACCAGAGCACTGAATGGGCAGGTTTTGAGAAAAAAATTTATTAAAATTACCAAAATTTATTAAAAGTTTAAAACAAATCAGATTATCCCAGGGTGGTTGTTGGCCTAAGTATGTCTATAACTCTTACAACTGATTAAGAACTGCATATGTAAGCTTCTGAATGAAGAATTACCCAATGCGACTTCACAGTCCATAAAAAGTGAATAGTCATGTGCTTAGTCCATGCTCATGGCAAGAGCAAAGTGAAGCACTGATGAAAGTGTAGTGGTTGGCGGTACCACTAATTCTGTGCGTGATTCTAAATGTGTAATAGAGTCTATATCATTAATATCTACAAGAATTGGGTTGCAATAGGGGAAAATGAACAATAATAAGGAAAGAAGAAGATGCATGACCATACATACCTTGTTATTCTTTCTTTCATGCTGGTGATCTTTTCCATTGGGGTGGAGATGTTAATACAGAAATCAATTGCATCTCCCATGTCTGGACTACGATGATACTTACCAATGGACTTGGTAGCTAGAATACTGTTAGGGTATATGATCTTTTGGTTATCATATCTCAGAAAAACTGTAGTTAGCATGTTCAACTTGTCGACTACCATCTGAAACCCAAAGAAACATAAGTTAGAACACAAATGAAAGATATATGCTTATATGAGAGTGCAAAATAAACATCTTATTAAACCTCCTTACCAGGACTCCGTCCACTTCACAACTATCACCAACATCAAATGGGTGAATTACAAATAAGAAGATGATTGCTTCAAATACTGTTTTGCAGGTATTCCCAAACATAAATACCACCAAAACTAGCTGTGAACTTGTAAAGACAAGGAAGTGGGTAATTGGAACTTTGAGCATAATAAGCCATATTATTAACGTAAGGATAGCTACAAGAACGTTCAACAAAGTATGGAGTTCGTCCACAGCTGTTTTTGTATCAGTGAGACACAATGCAAGTGCCCTTCTCTCTCCAAATGCTTTAACCTAAAACAAAAGGTGAAGTTTACTTTATGTCACTGTTTCATAGAGAATAAATGAGAACACAACTCAGTTTTTTTTTTTTTTCCTTTCTCCACTAGGAGATGTCCATCAAATAAATGAGAACAAAAAGAGCATATAAGTATCTTTTACATTGAACACCATAGCCAGAGGCCAAGAGACATAAAGAAAGTAGTCATACCATCCAGTCCCTATAGAAGGACTTGCTGATTGCTGCTACTCCAAAAAGATGCATCATCTTCAAAGCTTCTTCTTTACTCATAAAGTGCATCACATCCTCGAGGTAAATGCATCTTACATAGTGGTTTGCATTTTATAACAATCAGGATGAATGGGACATAAATATTTTAAAAAGCAAAAAATAAGACAAGAACTACTTCAAGGAATGCTCGGAACAACATATTTCACAATCTTTCTCCCAACTTGTTAAAGTGTCAAGTTATGATTGATGTTTCATCACTTTTATATGGGTTTGTCATTGATATCACTTTATTATGTACCAATCACAAAAAACCACATCAATGCTGCGGGAAATTTTGTGGAAAGATTTGCGTCCCAAGACTTATTTATAGAAAAAAAAGAAAAGAAAGGGAAAGCACTAGTATTTTACACCCTATTTTTGTCATTTGATGGAAGAAAAGAAACGGTGAAAGAATGTAGGAACTTACTCCGACCCTGGCTTTGCCACATTCTGAAATATCCTGTTGGCTGCCTCTTTTGCCTGGCACTCACTTCTAATCTGCAACAAAGGTTCATCCTCGATTTTTAAATTCAGTAACTGCTCATCCAGAGTGGATAAATCCCCATGCTGGATAATATTAACCATCCTCTTCATATTCCAAGCTGATATATTCTTCTGATTTAGCTTATGCAGGTGATCAACAGAGATCTCCTCATTTTCCCTTTTATACATTGTCCTCGAAAATCTAGAATTCTTCCCAACCATGGGACTCTTTTTTAGTCTACCACTTTCTATCACCTTCCTACTCCTAGGAAGCAGAGTTGTCCCAGGGTCACCAGGCAAAGTAACCCCAGCTTTCTCAAGCTCTTGAACCTCAGCCATAGCTTCCTCTTCTGTATCATGCCTTTTAAACAATGGCGAACTAGAGAGCATTTTGATGACATACTGATTAAACAAAGCCTCCTGGATTCGTTCAAAGAATGTGTTTACATGAAAGGTTGAAGCCAGGACCTTAACAAGCAGAGTTTTCATGAGCCACATTAGGGTACCCACAAGAAAACAAACTAGAACCTTACTTACATGAGGCAGAATTTTGTTCTTTCTCTCCTTTTTAACCTTGTCATGGAAAATACTATGCCACACAAGCAGAACCAAACCCAACCAGAGGCAATTCTGAACGGATTTCCTTAGCCCATAAACAAAATACAATAACCGTTTTCGCAAAAAGAAATTGCGTTCTATAAAGAACACAACCAGTCGAATTCCCCAACCCGAGACTAAATGTCCACAGATTAATGTTAAAACCATTATTTCCCACTTCCATAATGGAAGATCCCACACAATGTGTTTTTTTATAATTGGGAACCAAAAGTTAAAAACTAAGGCTGCAATAATCAAAATAAGACTCAAAGATTGAAGCATTGTCAGTGTGCTGAATTTCATTCTCTTATATTCTTGCGGGATGTCATCAATGTCATCATTTTCCTGATAATCTTGATCTTTCTCAGGCATTCTTCCAGAGTTTGCTGAACTTTGACATGGTTCCTCTTGTGGGTCTATCAGCCTAGACTTGTTCATGCTCATCGCTGACTTCCAAGAACGTTGCCTAAATGAAACATTTGAACTACACTCTGCAACCTCCGCTCCACCTAAATTCAAGTACCCTTGGCGGTTTTCTTGGTCCGAAAGCTCTTTATTTCTTCGTTGTAGACACTCACTTCTTCCCTGAAAGTTATTGCTGCATGGACTTCCGTTAATATCATCAGGCTTGATTACTACTTCTCTTTGACTTTGAGCCATCTGATAGTAATTTCTTTCTCGTTCTTCTTTGTGTAAATGGTGGTGCTGTTATTGTTTAGCAGAAGAGAGGAGCTTGGTTTCAAGGGCTTTCAGAAAGGTTCCATAAAAAGAATTCGACCAACTTGTATAAGCACTATTTTAGACGTGCTTCTTAGCAAATGGCAGTCCACTTATTACTTATCATCAATACCGAAGAATATCGAGTTTAAAAGTGGCTAGCTTTGAAATTAATTGCGTGGAGGGAAATAACTTGCCTGAGGTGCTCTGCAAAGTTTCTCAGTCTATAATATACATGTTGAAAAAAAGTAAAACTACTCATTTTTCTATCTTCACCTTTCCACTAGTCTAAGTATCATTTTTGTATTATTGTTGATGTACCTTACGTCCTTGCCCAACCACTCAAAGGAAGAGAGAGGTCGGTTCAGTGCCTACCAGAAGAAGACATCTAATTATAATAAGGAAAATTTATTAGATACTTCAATAATACAACTGACAGCAAGGCTATTATGTATTTCCTGATTTTGATTTCCTAAAATTTTTGTTTAGACTATAATTTATGGAAAAATGCTTTTCTTACATGCTGAGGTGATGAGTGATTTGCTGCTGTCACGGGCATAGAATAGAACTAGAATCGCTATGAAAGAGGGATATCTAGGCACATCAAAAATCATCTCAAACCGTACTTATTGGCAAGGAAGTTTATACCACAATGAAAATTTCAAGTGCTATCAAAAGAATTTGAATGTGGATTAGTTGGTTTCTTGTTTCAAATTGGGTCCTCATGCTTAAACACCTACAGCCTTAATGTTTAAACGTCGAGAAAATTTGAGCCTTTCAGTTCTAGATCACCGCAGTCCAAAGGCACCCAGGAAAAGAAAATAAAAAATCTACTTACAGAAGTGATTGGATTATTACTAAATTCAGTAACCGTTTGGGCATTATCTATTAATTAGTTAGATTAAAAGAAGAAAGTACCAAATGGAGGAAATACAAAGTGAAAGGAACTCAGCAAAACAAGATTATTACATCAGTACATGTGTTATAAACAGCTTCTCACTTGCCAGTTGCCACTTCAATTGATGCTCTGTACAATGGCGGATACCCTTCTAGGAGATTTCCTCTCCTGCCGGTCCATTCTCTCATCTGCAACCTGTTCCAAGATCATAGTTCATAAAAACCCGAAGTGGAAGAGAAAAAAAAAAAAACAAGAAAGGACAAAGAACTTTTCCATACCCTCTTGGCCATGTGCCGCAAATAATATAAAATTTTGGAGAATTCTGGTCTCAAAGATGGATCTTGCTGCCAACATCTCTCAAGCAATTCCCCAAGCTTTGGAGGAGTATGCCTCAGAGAATTGTAGGCCTCAGACCCTGAAATTCATGTCACCAAATCTCTATATTAATTAAAGATCTTTCTGTCTTCCACTAGTCTGCAAGGCCCAGAAAACAACTTCAGTTTTTATTTTACTTTTTTTTTAAAAAAATTCTCTCAAAAATAAGAAATACCCTACTCTTCACACACAGTCTATACCAGCAGGTTCTTTGTGCAGATGTGATTTGCTCGGCATACTCATTCATTGGAATGGACTAAATCCCTCTTTGTAGGCATGGAGATTAGGTAGTTGTGTCACCCGCTTAGTGGTCAAAGGTTCAGGGGCTAGAGCAATTATATTGTTTGTGAAAAGGGGGATGATGATGAACTAAAATTTTCACTTGAACTGAAAGGGGAAAACACACACACACACACACACAAAAGACCTAGAAACAAAGACAGAAACAGAAGATCTTGTTGGGGTAGACGAAGATTAACAAGATTTTATTTACAATATCAAAACATTTAATGGAGGAATACCATCTGAACCACACCAACTGCTGCTTGTAATGGCGTAAAGTGCTCATACAGGAGCTGGCATTTCAGTCAGAAAACAAGATGATAGATATGAAGTCTTTGCAACCATAAATTTTTTGAAGATATAGCAAAGTAATTTTCTGAAGAGAGTTATATTTTCTTCACCAGCACTCATTATCACTACCAACAAAGTGGCACATTACCTTTCCTGTAAGCAACTCCCACTGTAGAACTCCAAAGCTGAAAACATCAACTTCGTGATCATATGGTTTGTGTTCGATAACCTTTCATGCATCCACAACAAACAAAAAAACATGTCAAACGATTGGGGAAGCTACCAAAGCCACAAGGTCAACACCATCATTTAAGCCATGCAACAGTGGCACATTACCTTTCCTGTAAGTAACTCCCACTGTAGAACTCCAAAGCTGAAAACATCAACTTTGTGATCATATGGTTTGTGTTCGATAACCTTTCATGCATCAACAACAAACAAAAAAACATGTCAAACGATTGGGGAAGCTACCAAAGCCACAAGATCAACACCATCATTTAAGCCATGCAACAGTGAGTAAACAACAAAACCATAAGAGGGTTGACAAATTGATGTATCAACTTTCAACAGTATAAAAGCTATATAGAGATTTGACACAACAAAACTATATCCCAGTTTTTATCTATTATATATGTCCCTCATAACTCAAGGCCTATGCCCTCCTTGGTGCACCCTATGTGTATGCTAGTAATATCAAAAATTTGTTCTATCATTCATCTATTCAAGCATTGTTTTGAAACAACTTCCCTAAAAGCCCTAGATTCATTTTTCATTTAAAAGTATTTCTTCCCATTTTCCTCCCTGTTTGACAATCTTTTTTGGGTTTTGTGCAATTAAAAAGATGATATCATCTAGCATACCATATTCCTATTTGTA
Source organism: Quercus variabilis (assembly GCA_030445155.1). Lineage (NCBI taxonomy): Eukaryota > Viridiplantae > Streptophyta > Magnoliopsida > Fagales > Fagaceae > Quercus > Quercus variabilis. Next base: position 13,706,882 of record CP129446.1, on the reverse strand, counting down.
TTGAAGAAATGGCAGAAGGAAAAAAGGGTGATGTACATGGTACATTTGCCTTCTTCTTTTTTTTTTCTTCAGTATTTTGAAACTGAATAGTAGGGTATAATAACTAGAAAATTATGCCTAGCTAGAAACTTAATATCCTTTGTTCAACTGAAATCAAGTAAAATGTTTAAAAAACATTGAATTCATATATAAAGAAACAGACCTCTTGAGCCATCCAAAAGTATGTTCCAGTTTCGGCAGTCACACCATATTGAGAAAATCAGCAATCTTGACAGCCTGGTAGACAATTTTTTTGAAATTTAGTAGATAAAAACTTAGATCAATCTTAAGGTCATGTTTACAGCCATGAAACAACCTAACAAAGTTCCCATCCGGAAGAAGCAATAAATCAAGGATAAGAATGCATGCAGCTGCCCTCTACTCTGGAAGCAGAAAGAAAAGGGAATATTAATCAGAAAGAAATACATAGGCCATTAAAAAATTTCATGACAATCAGTAGTGCCCTTTCATCAACTTTCATCCATTAATACCTAATAAGCTCTCACACCTGTTAATTATAATATTCGAGAAAACCATAAGTAGAACTCTGACTTCTAAGTCCTTATTAAACTGAAATTAATGCCTTCACATCCTATCATGCTACCTGCAATCATGTGCCGCATCAATTAGGGGTCACTAGTCAAAATTTTAAGTTAGGGAGTAGTTACACATCATGGGCAGTAGCCAAAATTGTTAATCAAAAACTTATAAAATACGATTTGGGTTGTTTTTGTGCGTGTAATACAGAGTCTCGAAGCAGAAGGGCAGAGCTTCAAGACCTATTGGCTGCCACACACACACACACACACAGTTTATTTGTTAAATAATATAATTTCAAATTAATATGAAACACAAGCATTAGACTATAAGCCTTTGTAAAATGTCATTAACTTTTAACATGCTGAGACAATATTTATGGAGATTTTTATAAAAAGAAAAGTTGTTACTCATTGCCTACATTCAGGAATATCCAGCACAAGAATGTTATCCAATTCCTCGGGGGATGTACAAGATCTCCAAGCCTGTGTATTGTTATGGGTAATTTTAATTTTTTATGGCATATGTATTGTGGTGCTCTGATTTACATTCATTAGTTAAAGAATTTTGATTAAAAATACGCAATTGGTAAATTATTATAGTACATATCTGGTGGAAGCATTTATGATTACCTATTGATTAGTTAGTTAGTCATGGCTTACACACGCACAAAAACAACCCAAATCGTATTTTATAATATGGAGTTACATATACAGAAAGAAACCCAGAAAAGAGAATGAATAAAAAATGATGAAGTTTTGGATAATACTACCGATTTACCAAAAATGGAGATACTTAGCCAAAGGGCTGTAACAATCATGCATAAGAGAGCGTCAAGGCTTATATAATATGGCGAATTAATCGAAAAGAGAGAGAGACAGAGAGAGAGAATTGTGTGTATGTAATTGTAAAAGTACCTGGAGCTTGAGGAACTCAGGCCTTTTGTGCTCGCCCTTGGACATGTTAATGGAGATAAGCTGGACACCGCTGTGGACATGGGTGGTCCGTACACTTTTACTGGAGCTACCGTTGTAGGAATGGGAAGTTCGGTAGCTTTGGCGGGTTTTGGGTTTCGCTTGCTGGCCTTCTCTCTCTCACACACACACACTCTCTGTGGAATTTTGTGTGAGTTTGATATGTTTATTCTTGTTTCGTTAAGTAGAGTTGGACCCATGATCAAACCGGGCTGCTTAATTCAATCCTGAGATTTCCAACTCTCATGGTCTCAGCTCTGCCAAGGGCTAGCCAGTCTCATCGGTCCAATTCTACTACGGGCAATGGTCCCCTGCAGCCTTGTATGGGCCGAAATGACAAAGCAGTTTGCTTCTGGGCCATCAACATCAAACTACAAACATTTTTCCTTAAATCTTTCAAATTAAAGAAGGGAAAACTTACTACAACATACGTGAGGCCTATTTGCGAAAACAAACTAAGTAGCAGAATTGGTCGCAATTCCATGCAATGCGTGGAAATAATTAAGTATTTTATAATTGTGGTATAATGTATAAATTATTTTTTAAATTTTGTGGAAGATAATTTGTTCTTCTGATAAATTAAACAATTTCTAAAATTATTTTTCATCTATCTATCTTTACAAATATATCATTTTAATATTTTTGGTGTGTGTGATTGATATTATTCTTTTTTGAGGTGGTGCATATTTTATAATTTATATTATGGTACGTTATATATATGTTTTCGTTTTACAACTAAACTCTTTAATTTTCAAATATATTATTCAATTTTCTCATTCTTTTAAAGGAGATTATCATGATAATCAAAACTTATCCCAAATTACACATGATATTACTCAAATAGTTAGAAAACACATTCAAATACATAGCAAGATTGTATTTTGATATAAATTCAAATTCAAACATTCAAAATAACTAAGTATTATGTTAACAAAAAAAAAAAACTGAGAGAGAGAGAGAGAGAGAGAGAGAGAGAGAACTCAAAACACACACTACCAAACCATATTAACTCAAAATAGTGTTATAAAAAAAATATATAATGATTCATCTTGGAAATTTTTTTTAGGGTGGTCATTAAGAAGAATTTACGACCACATTAATTTTTCCTAGTGTTGTTTTTTAAGGAAAAAAGAAATTATAGATTATTTTTATGTAATGTGTTAAATGAGTTACAAATTGGAATGATTACAATTTTTTTAATAGGTTTTTTGTTGAATAATTTGTTCATTTGTTGTTTAGTTTAGTCTTGTTTTTATTTGGGTTTTTTTTTTTTTTTTTTTTTGGGATCATTTTTATTGTTGTCATTAAACCTTCTTTTTTTTTTTTTTTCTTTTTTTCGTTTAAGGGGTTAAGGATTAAGGATTATGTTTGAGGACCAAAATTATTTTTGGAGTAATGCTATGTTGACAACATTTTCAGAACAAATCTTATATGTCAAGTTGTTATTAGAAGATTTAAAAGTAATGTTAATGTTAGGCCCAAATTAGAATCAGTAATTGCTTACTATGTAAGATTTATTGTGAAATTGTTGTATATGTAGCAATACTCTTATTTTTATTGAATTCAAATTCTTGTGATTTTTAAGTCAAGGTGCCAAATATTTTTATTAGGGTGGTCACAATAGATTAGTTTAGTGTATAATTTTTTTTTTTTTTTTGTGGCAAATATATATACATTTTTTTGCAAATCAGGGTGGTCACAGGACCAACCTAGCTTAGAGGTGGAGCCATCATTGTTCATCAACCTAAAATAAAGTTGCAAGAAATAATAGATAATGGAGAGAGAGAGAGAGAGAGAGTAATCACTATTTTTTTTTGGAGAGAGATAGAGTTAATTAAAAATTTCATTATTTAAAAATCAAAATATTATCTCTCTCTTGTTTTTAACCTTTTTTAATTATTAATTTTCCAATTTATTTTTACACTTTCTCTAACATTTCTCCCTACATTTTACCTTTTTATCTCCACACTACTCTCTACCTTAGTGTTACTATTCCTCTATCCATTTATCTTCCTTCATTTTGGTTCTTCTTATTCTCATCCTCTTACTATAAATTTTTCACTCTCTTCCATTCTATGCATAGTTTTCCACCAAAAAAAAAAAAAAAAAACTCTCTCTTTACATTTACCACTTTTGAACTAACATGTTAGTTTGCTTTCTAGACATTAGAGCATCAATCAACAACTTTTGCTCCTGCGACTTTTACACATTGGCTATTAGATAATAATAAAAATTAAATAAATCATGAAAATATTAATTAAATTTAAATGGATATACATTGAGCTTTTCTTATTAGAAGGTTAGAGAATGACATATGGTATATCACAATAGCAGAAATATTTCATATCAAAACCATGTAAAATATGTAGCAAAACATAGACTTAGTGAGAAACACTTCTAGCATATGCAGGCACTTTGGTCTATTTTGTTCCACCTTGAGGAAAGGTAAACCTCAAGAAAGGTACCCCTATATTCGAATTTATTACATTTACATTTACTATACTATCATTGAACATTGTTTTCCAAAAAAAAAAACAAAAACAAAAACAAAAACAACAACAACAACAACAACATAAAGGTGTATGCGCCTCCATTTATACTTTCAATGCCCCTAGAATTCTAATCCATATTAAACATAATAAACTAATGAAACTTCCACTAACACTATCAAATTTGATCAAAATATACAAAAAATTAAAATTAATGGCTCCTTCATGTACGTGAGAAAATAGAGAGATAAAAGAAGAAAGATGATGAGCAAAGCCCAAAATGTGATTATAGTCAAACCAAATTATCCAAGTCAGGCTATATAATAACATTATATTCTTATATACTATATAATAATGAAAAAAAAAATTAACAACTTAAAAACACAAACCCAAATTTTATCAACCCAAAGTAGAGTTCTAAAGAACACAAAATTTGATCAACATAAAGTAAAGGTACAAAAAATTAAAAAATACACAAAAAAAATGAGAGAGAGAGAGAGAGAGAGAGAGAGAGAGAGAGTAGTAACCTTTTTTTTTGTATGGGAAAATATATATAGAATGAGAGGGAATAGGAAATTTATAGAAATGTGATGGGGATAAGAAGAGTCAATATAAAAGGAAAATAAAAGGAAGATGAAGGGATAAAGGAAGAGTTACATTAAGGTTAAGAGTAATGGGGAAATGAAAAGGTAAAAGTGAAGGGTAAAGGTTTGAGGAAATGTAACAGTAAAGTACAAAATCAATAGAAAGAAGAATAGTCAAAAAATAAGAGAAAAATGGTTGAAAATAAGTTGGTGATGTGGCCACTGAATTGGAGTGTAGCAACAATAAATGCTACGTTTCAGCTTTTAGATATAACTAGTAAGTTTCTCGTGCAATTCACAGATAATGTTATAATATTTTATATAAATTTGTTTTTGGAAAATATTATACATATATTATAGCATATTTATTATAAAACTTTGTTAGTAATGAGTTCATCATAAAAAGTAACAATTATAAATTACACACATATATCTATTATAATTATTTTGTTCAAGTAATGTGCAATAATGAAAACAACTTGGAGTAATATTGTATAATAAAAGTTGATAAAAGTATATTAATTCATTCTATATTATTGATTTTTATTATGTGATGTAATAAAAAGCTTCATTACGATTTTTTTTTCTTCAATGCTCTGTTATTGTGGTATGGTGACGCTTGTTGTCATTATTAGTTTTTCCATCTTCAACATTTGAAATTTAGTCCATCCATATTTGTTCAATTTTTGAGCTTTCATCATTTTTTCCTTTTGTTGCATCATTTGTGTTAATTGCTAATGAATTGGCACCAAGAGATTCTTGATTAGATCTTACAAAGTTTGGACTTTGTCACTAAGATTTTTCATAGGTATTTGCATTTATATTAAATTTCAATGATGTGATAGTTTTTTGAAAATTTTTTGTTTTTGTTAATTTTGGAATAATACAGCAAAAAGAATTAACATAGCATGTTGAATTGTGTTTTTTTTTTTTTTTTTCTTCCATACCTTTTTATCATTTGAAGGCGCATCAAAAATCTTAGCAACTATATAATCTTCAAAACCATCTTTTAGATTGAATTCATTCAAATGAAGTAGAGAAATCCATTTTTTTCCTAATTTGTTTTTTCAAATAACGTGAGATTTCTTCTCCAATATCAATATTTTTACAATAAAAAAGTTGTACCTTAGTTTATTTTTAAGCAAGATCTCGATCTCGATCACAAACTTTGTTTTATTAGTTGCATTAAAAACTTCAATTTGAATATTGTATCTAAAGTAGTTTACAATTGTTACATATAGTAGTTATAGTGAGATAAATATATTATAAATATTTGGAGAGTATATAGTTAATGTGAGTGCCTCTAACTTTGGGATAGAAAGATTTATTTTTGTTTTACATTTTGCACACCAAAATGATCTTGTTTGTAATTTGACATTCCTTTCACAAAGTATGCACAAAATGTAATATCAACCCATTGTTGTATCAATGTTACTTATTATTGCAATACCCTAGCAGTTCACATCTTGTAATGAACTTTGAAATTAATATATATTTTTTTTAATGTAAATAATATGATCTATTATTATTTTTATACATATTAACAAACATTTTTTGTAGGATCTCATTCAATGCATTTTATCTTTAGTTTTGTCTTCATATTATTTAAAGATAAATCCTCTTATGAAAATTGTTTTGCATGTATTTTTTTATTTCTTGTACAGGATCATATTTTTTACCATTCCTATCATTGAATTTTTTTAAAGAAAATATTAAGTTAATGGCATTTTCTAAGATAGTATATGCTCTTTATTAGACTTTTTTGTTATTATAAATTTTAGAAATATGCATTGATCAATTTTTTCAACAACTTGAGGGATCTCAAGATTTATATATATTTTTGTTACACTGGTTGATGACAGAGAATTCGTCTACATAAATTGCATAGAATATTATTAATAGACAAAAGCATATTGAATTGAAATTGGGGAAAAATGAAGAGATATTTCATGAGAATGAGATTTTCTAGAAGTATCATCTGTACATGGGGGAGGAAGAAGAGAGTTTGTAAGAAGGTAAGAGTTTTTGCTTTAATTTACACGTGTGAATGGTCAAATTTCGGTCATAATATATAAGGTAAGAACTGAGCTTGAATTTTTCATTTAAAAGGTAATCAATTTTATAGTGAATAACTTTTGGTCTAATTGGTCTAATTGTCAAGAACAACTCATATCAATATGATAGTAAAAATAAGTTACTATGATCTATTGGGTAACAGTAAAAAAAAAAAAAAAACTTAATAAAAAGAGGTAAAAAATGCTAAATTTATATAATAGTAAAAATAAGTTACTATAATTTATTGGTAATAGTAAAAAAAAACTTAATGAAAAAAGGTAAAAAATGTTAAATGCAATAAGTTACTATGATCTATTGAGTAACAGTAAAAAACAAAAAAACTTAAAAAAAAAAAAAAAAGGTAAAAAAATGCTAAATTTATATAATAGTAAAAATAAGTTACTATGATTTATTAGGTAACAGTAAAAAAAACTTAATGAAAAAATGTAAAAAAAGTTAAATGTAATATTAGAGTGCCACGTGGCAGAACTTCATGCACTCTCATATGAGGTCTCTGCTTTTATATATACTAGTCGCAAACCCGCGCGTTGCGCGTGATAATTTTTTATATAAAATACTATTTTAGTCCCTAGACTTATAAAGAGTTTTTTTTTTTTTTTTTTTTACATAGTTTTATCATATTTTTCATAATCTTATCTATAACATTTTTTACTATTATCATATATTTATTGATTGATGATTTGCATAACATAGACATTAAATAAGAGGTAAAACCATTCAATAATTTTTTTTAAGTCATGGTGTATGAAGATTATGATTATATATATCTATATATATATATATATATATATATAATTCCTAGTTAGAATTTGATTAGTTTTAAGTTTAAATTTTTATTATTATATTTAATTGTTGATTTTATTGCAAATAAAATTTTCAATGTCCTCTGTATAGTCATCTCTATTTTATTTTTTACTCCTCTTTACCACTTTTTATTTTCCAAATAACAATTATTAATTAACGCTCAATTTCATTTCTTTTTTTTCTTCCTTCATTTATTTTTTATTTTTATTTTATGTTCCTTTGCTAGTTGTAAATTTTATGATTATCAATAAGAAATAGATATTGTGGGGCCACAAAGTGTTGGCAACCCCGGCCCACTTCGAATAAGGCCCAAAGGCCCATGCCGAGGACCACCTGGGATCCGAGGACGTGTCTAAGGTCCGAGGACAAAGCGCGAAGGCCTAATAGTCCAAGGAGCAATGCCGAGGATGATCACATCCTCGGAAATCCTAAGTCATGAAGTAGGCAAGTAGCATTCCCTCAAGGAGAATCTCCCAGAGTATCCAAGGAGCATGTAGTAGGTGCCCAGCACCGGACGTGGGAGCATGGTGGAGGAGCAAGTCCCAGACGAACTGTCACCTCCACATTAAATGCCCTCAACTAACGTCCTGGCCGCATTAATGAGGATAGGACCTCTGAACGGGGCCATCTTGGGCGCCGCAACCCACAGAGGGATGGGAATGCGGCTGATAGGACAGGCACTCAAGTGGAAACCGGATTGATCAACAAATGTAGGGCTAAGATCAGCTGAGAGAGGGATATATAATGGAAGGAGTACCCCTTGAGAGAGGGGGGGAGGGGGAGCCAGAGAGAGATATATGTTGTAACAGTGTGTTTCCTTTGGGCGACTTGAAAAACTTATTTAAGTGAAATAAGAACAACTCCAATCTATATAATCCCGTCCGAGAAGCCCTGTTGTGCCCCCTCAACCCATATTTAGATTATCATAGCCCACAAATAACCATGCATGGCCGTTGCATCCTTTACTAGGACCTAGCTCTTGAGCCCATACTCTACAAATTCATTGTCGGGGGTGCCCTTCCGAAAACGGAGCCCCTACAATTGGCGCTGTCTGTGGGGAGAACTTGTGCGCTAGTAAGGACGATAGTCAAGCATGGTAGGATCAGGCCCTCACCAAAATACTCCCAATCGACCCGAACCGGCGAAGTCGCGGCATCAGGGCAATTATGGCGACCCCGGGGGCGGTCAGAACGACAACGAGCGATTTCGGGAAGGAAGCGTGCACACTTCAACGGCGGGCGGAAGCCAAACGGGCCGGGACGGGCACGTCCCCCAGGAGCGCGACGATGGCCAGGCCGCGCGATCACAAGAGGCCCACAGCCACACTCCCCAGAGAAGGGACGACAAGGTGGCCATGTAGCGTGAGATAGACGATCTAAAGAGGAAGCTGCGCCGTGTGCAGCGAAGACGGTCCGAGCCCAGCCCTGACCCATTCTCCGGCGACGAAAGTGACGATGAATACAGGAAAAGGTTAAGGACGCCCCCCAGCGAGACTTTCTCCCACGAGTAGGAGCGCTACCAAAGGCGTGGGCGTACCAACCCAACCCCCAGGGGCTTGGGAGGCGACGCCATGAGCAGGGCGCTGGACCAGCTCTCCAAGTCGCCCTTCACGCATCGCATAGAGGAGGCGGAGCTTCCTCGGCGGTTCCAGCAGCCAACCTTCATTGCCTATAACGGCAAGACGGACCCTGTGGAGCACGTGAGCCAGTTCAACCAAAGAATGGCTGTCCACTCCAAGAATGAAGCGCTGATGTGCAAAGTCTTCCCATCCAGCCTGGGACCTGTGGCAATGAGGTGGTTCAACGGTCTAAGGTCGAGCTCTATAGACTCGTATAGGCAGCTGACCCAGGCTTTCGGCTCCCGCTTTGTCACAAATAGCAGGCCTCCTCGGCCCATGAGCGCGTTGCTGTCCCTGTCCATGCGTGAAGGGGAGACCCTCAAAGCTTACTCGGACAAGTACTGGGAGATTTACAATGACCTGGATGGCAAGTACGACGATGTCGCAATCAATACATTCCAGAACGGACTACCGATGGGGCACGGCCTGAGGAAGTCCTTAACTGGTAAGCCCGCCACCAGCGTGCTGCAACTAATGGATCGGATCGACAAGTACAAGCGGGTAGAAGAAGACCTACTACAGGGCAAGGGGAAGGAGAAGGCTATCCCTCAGGAGAGGAGGGATTTCAGGTCGGACCGTTATGATAACGCCCGTCCGATGAGGGATTTCGGCGGGCAATCCGGAACAACCAACACACAAACGGTCGGCGCCGTGTTCCGAGAACCCGTACACAGGGTGCTGGAGCAGATAAAGAACGAACCGTACTTCAGGTGGCCGACCAAGATGGCTGGGGAGCCCGATAAGCGCAATCAGAACCGCTACTGCCAGTACCACCAGAACCACGGGCATAATACGGAGGACTGCAGGAACCTCTGGAACCACCTGGACCAGCTAGTCCGGGAGGGAAGGTTGAAGCACCTCCTCTACCATTCCAGCGGCCAGCAAAACCAGAACTACCAGGAACCTCGGAGGGACCTCGCCATGGGGTGGCCCACAAGGACGATCAATGTCATCCTAGCGGCACCAGGAAGAACAGGCACGTAACCCACGCGGGTGCTGTCTATAGTCCGACAGCCAGCCGAGGATTCCCGGACAGAGCCAAAGAGGGCCAGGAGGAGTTGTCCACCAGTCCTGAGTTTCTCGGAGGAAGACAAGACTGGGACCATCTAGCCCCACGATGACGCTCTAATTATTACCCTCAGAATTAGGGGCTACGACGTGAGAAGGGTGATGGTGGATGGTGGCAGCGCGGCCGAGGTCATGTACCCAGACCTCTACAAGGGGCTAGGGCTAAAACCGGAGGACCTGACGCCCTATAGTTCCCCCCTAATGACTTTCGACGGAAAGCTCGTCACCCCAAAGGGCATGATCAGGCTGCCCATACAGATGGGCCCAGAAGTGGTGGAGACGAACTTCGTGGTGGTGGACACATACTCCCCCTACACAGCCATCGTGGGGAGGCCCTGGCTCCACACCTTGGGGGGAGTTGCCTCCACCTTGCACCAGAAGGTGAAATTCCCATCTGGGGATCAAGTCCTAGAGATCCGAGGTTGCCAGCCCACGGCGAGGCAGTGCACGATGGCCGCCATATCCTACCGGTTTGATGCACAGCCCTCGGCTCACGCCGAGGAAGGTTTATAGCAGTCAAAGACCCCGGCGGCGCCCCCAGACGCACCTGCCGAGGGCGCTAAGTGTGAGAACCTGGAAAGGGTGTTAGTCGGCGATAGCCCAGAGAAGTTCTTCCAGGTCGGAACCCAACTGCCTCCACAGGAAAAGGAGGAATTACTTGAGTTCCTCAAAATGAACCTCGATGTGTTCGCATTGGACCCCTGCGACGCCCCTGGGATCGACTCCTTTTTCATCTGTCATCACCTTAACGTCAACCCGTCTGCGATCCCGAGGCAACAGCCACCTCGGCGCCCGTCGAAGGAGCACGCTGATGCGATCAAGGAAGAGGTCAATAAGCTTAAGCGTGCTGGGGCCATCAAAGAGGTCTTTTACCCCAAATTGTTGGCCAACACTGTGGTGGTCAAGAAGAAGAGCGGAAAGTGGAAGGTCTGTGTGGACTTCACAGACCTGAACAAAGCATGCCCGAAGGACCCCTTCCCAATGCCACGGATAGACCAGTTAGTAGACGCCACGGCAGGCCATCCTCGGATGAGCTTCCTCGATGCCTTTCAGGGCTACCATCAAATCCCACTGGCCTTGGAAGACCAAGAGAAGACAGCTTTTGTGACGCCCATCGGGAATTACCACTACAAGGTCATGCCGTTTGACCTGTAAAATGCCGGATCCACCTACCAAAGGATGATGACAAGAATGTTCGAGCCGATGTTGGGCAAAAGCATCGAGGTCTATGTCGACGATATGGTGGTGAAAAGCAAGCTGGCGTCCAAGCACTTAGAGGACCTCGGCCTCACATTTGACGTCCTAAGGGAGCACAAGCTGCGTCTTAATGCCTTAAAATGCTCTTTTGGCGTTAGCTCTGGCAAATTCTTGGGGTACATGATCACCCACCGTGGGATCGAAGTTGACCCTGACCAAATCAAGGCCATCCACAACTTGAAGCCTCCGCAAAACCCCAAAGAGATCCAAAAGCTTGCAGGGATGATCGCAGCGCTGAACCGATTTATTTCCAGGTCGGCTGACAGGTGCAGGCCCTTCTACCGCCTGATCAACAAATGGAAAGGATTTGAGTGGTCTGAGGAATGTGTTGAGGCTTTCCGGCAACTCAAGGAGTATCTCTCTCGGCCGCCTATCATGTCCCATCCAGAGGCCGACGAGGTCCTATACGCGTACCTTGCTGTGGCACCCCATGCGGTAAGTCTAGTATTGATACGAGAAGATGACGGCGTTCAACAGCCGGTTTACTACGTCAGTAAGTCGCTGCACGAAGCGGAGGTGAGATACCTACCCTTGGAGAAGGCCATCCTGGCTGTGGTCCACGCCACGAGAAAGCTCCCCCATTACTTCCAAGCTCACACAGTAGTTGTCCTAACCCAATTGCCTTTGAAATCTGTGCTCCGAACCGCCGACTACACGGGAAGAATCGCGAAGTGGAATACGATTCTAGGGGCTTTCGACGTCGTGTACATGCCTCGGACCTCCATAAAAGGCCAGGTTCTGGCAGATTTGACAGCCGAGTTCGCCGAACCAGCTATGGAGGTTATAGCCGAGGAGGAGAGTCGTGGTGAGAAGTTAGTTGGGGCAATCTCCATCTCAGAGTCACCATGTTGGAGGGTATATGTCGATGGCGCGGCCAACCAGCGAGGTTCAGGAGTGGGACTAGTCCTAGTGTCCCCTGAAGATCACGTCATAGAGAAGTCCCTGAGGCTCGGATTTGCGGCCACAAACAACGAGGCTGAGTACGAAGCATTAATACAAGGGATGATCATGGTGCAAAAGATGGGGGGAAAGTCGATAGAGATGTTCTCGGACTCCGGGTTGGTGGTAGGACAGGTGAATGGGGAAATGGAGGCCAGAGATCCACGAATGCAAGAATACCTGGGCCAAGTTAAGCGCTTGCGATTGGGGTTTAGTCCTTACAGTTTGTCTCACATCCCCAGAAGCGGGAACAGCCATGCCGACTCATTGGCCACGCTCGCAACCTCCTCGGCAGGGTCTCTACCTCGGATAATACTTGTGGAGCATTTGGGAAGGGCAAGTGAGGCGCCAAGGGGAGGGATCCCCGTCCATCAGATCGAGGTAGGCTCCAGCTGGATGGACCCCATAGTGAGATTCCTCAAAGATGACATCCTGCCCGAGGACAAGTCAGAAGCTGAGAAAATTAGAGGGAAAGCTACTCGGTTTTGGTTGTCCGAGGATCACAAGTTGTATAAACGCTCCTACTCTGGACCATACCTGCTGTGCGTCCACCCCGAAGCGGCGGAATCGCTACTCGAAGAGCTGCACAAGGGAATATATGGAAGTCACACAGGGGGGAGGTCCTTGTCCCACCGAGCCATCACACAAGGCTACTGGTGGCCAGGGATGCAGTAGGAGGCCCAGGAATATGTCAAGAAGTGTGACCAGTGTCAGAGATTCGCCCCGAGTATTCATCAGCCATGAGGGGTCCTGAATCCCTTGTCCAGCCCGTGGCCGTTCGCCCAATGGGGCTTGGACATTGTGGGGCCTTTCCCCAAAGCACCAGGGAATAAGAAGTATCTGTTGGTGGCCACGGACTACTTCACCAAGTGGGTCGAGGCCGAGCCGTTGGCCAATATCAGGGACGTAGACGCAAAGAAGTTCCTTTGGAGAAACATAGTTACGCGATTCGGGGCTCCCCACACCCTCATCTCGGACAATGGGCTCCAATTCGACAGCAAGGCCTTTAGGGAGTACTGTAGCGAACTTGGGATCACAAACAGATACTCGACGCCGGCCTACCCCCAGGGGAACTGACAGGCCGAGGCTGTCAATAAGGTCATCGTGAATGGGCTTAAGAAAAGACTGGACGATGCCAAGGGGAGATGGGTAGAAGAGCTACCCCATGTGCTATGGACGTACCGAACCACGCCTTGGCGATCAACGGGGGAAACGCCTTTCGCCATGACTTATGGTGCCGAAGCAGTGATCCCCCTGGAAACAAATTTCCCAACGCTAAGGACAAGCTCCTTCACTCCAGCCAGCAATGATGGACTACTGGGGCGGAGCCTGGATCTGGTGGACGAACGAAGGGAGCGAGCGATGATCCAACTAGCCCACTACCAGCAGAAGCTCAAGCAAGGGTATGACGCCAATGTGAAGCTCAGACCACTAGCACCGGGGGACCTGGTGCTGAGGAAAGTTGTTGAAGCTGCCAAGAACCCTTCTTGGGGAAAGCTGGGACCCAACTGGGAAGGGCCCTACCGGATTACCTCAGTGGCAGGGGTAGGAGCATACTACTTAAAGGATTTAGATGACAAGCCTGTACCTCGTCCATGGAATGTAAATAACCTGAAAAGGTACTACTATTAATAAAGAAACTATTTCAATTCATGTTGTTAGCTTCTTTTAGTTATGTGCCTCGCGTCCTAGCCATTTAAAAAAAAATGAGGGTAGAGAAAACTAAGTGTTAGACAGAACCAAGGAACTGCATGGTCCTCGGACTTAGTCCTATGGGGAAACTAACCAGTTTAAAAGAGAAAACTAAGTGTTAGACAGAACCAAGGAACTGCATGGTCCTCGGACTCAGTCCTATGGGGAAACTAACCAGTTTAAAAGAGGAAACTAAGTGTTAGACAGAACCAAGGAACTGCATGGTCCTCTGACTCAGTCCTATGGGGAAACTAACCAGTTTAAAAAAAATAAAAATAAAAAAAAAGATAACTAAGTGTTAGACAGAACCCAGGAACTGCATGGTCCTCGGACTCTGTCCTATGGGGAAACTAGCTACTTAAGAACGCTAAGCGTTAGACAGAACCAAGGAACTGCATGGTCCACGGACTCAGTCCTATGGGGAAACTAACTGTTTTAGAAAACTTAAGTGTTAGACAGAACCAAAGAACTGTGTGGTCCTCGGACTCAGTCCTGTGGGGAAGCTGGCTACTTTAAAAAAAAAAAAAACCTAAGTGTCTGCTTCAAAAATTCTACCTGTTCCTTAGGACATGTTATAACAATTGATACAACCCACGATTGGCAGAGGTATAGTTTAAGTCATAACTGTACGAGTAAACAAGAACGGATAATATGCAAGCAAGGAAACAGCCACAACACAGAAAAATAAACAAAACTCCCATTTCATTAAGTCCAAAGAGATTATACAAGGGGAGTCACATTACAGAAGAAAAAAAAAAAAAAAAAAAAAAAAAAAGAGAAGAGGGGTGCAAAGGTGAAGTAAGGCAGGAAGGGTCCCTCAATCTAGTCGCCCGCTTCGCTGGAAGGCACGGCAGGAACGGCTGCCCCCTCAACAGATAGGGCCTGAGTGTCAGGGGCGGACTCCACAACCTGCTGGGGATTGTCCTCATCAGAGCCGCCGCCCAATTCGATCACCGGGGAGGGACCGCTCCTTTGGACTGGCTCGCCAGTGGCCCCAGCATCCGAGGCCCCCTCCCCTGGGGTTGCAGCAGTTTCCACAGCAGCCTCCTCGACCTCCGAGCCACCTGGGGCAACCTCACGGATGACGGGGGGGTAGTATACGCTCTTCTCCTTCCACAGGGCAGAAGAGGCCTCCACCCCAGCCTGTTTCAGGGCCTCGCTCCAAGTTTCAGAGCAGTAGCGCCTACATAACCCGGGGACTTGGGATTTGTAGGCAGCTGCTGTCTCAGTTGCCCCAGCCTCATAGGCTGCCTCCTCGGCATCCTCCTTGCTGGCCAAGGCCTGCTCCCTTCCCTTCTCCGCCTCAAGCTTGGCCTCCTCGGCAGCAGCCTTCTCCTTCTTGAGGTCATCTATCAGCTCTCGGGCGATCCTAAGCTGCTCCTTGGCCTCACCCAGGCGCCTCGTCTGCTCCACGGCCTGCCTCTGGGCACCCTCAAGGCCAGATATCGCGTTGTCCCGTTCTTTGGCCATCGCCTTCAGCTGCTCCCTGGCCTTGGCAAGGTCTTCCTCGGAGACCTTGAGGACCCGGGTGGCCTCCAAGCGCCTCTCACGCTCAGCATCCATGGCCCTCCCATGGTCGTTGGCCGCCTCCTCCAACCTGTAAGTGGCCTGGACAGCCTGCCAAACAAAACGGGTACAAAGCAGGTTGAGCTCAAAGAGAAAGGAACGCAAAACTAAAATCAGATAAAGCACAAGTGTTCAGAATCTTACCATCCCCAAGTATCGCTTGAGGCAGAGGAAGACCTCCCTGCTCCTCATGGTCCCCAGCTGCGCCATGTCCGCAGGAAGTAGTAGGCACCTCTCCACCGCGTCGGCCACATACGCGCCCTCGCCCTCTTTGAAATCCCTGAGGGAGGCGTCATCCCTCAAAGGACTCCCACGGAGCATTGGGGCGGGGAGCCATGCCTGAACCTCAGGCTGGTCCTCGACCTGCTTGTCCTGTACTTTGTGGCCAATCTTCAGCTGCTTTGATGGCCGCCGAGTATCGTTGCCCTCCCGCGTAGTCCCAGACTTCTCCTCCATAACCCTCTTGCCCTTATCCTTTTTCTGCTTAGGATCGGCAGATTCGTGCCTTGACGGCGAGGTCGTTTGAGGCGGAGAAGGGGGCAGCCAAGACTGGGACGAGCTCGACTTGGTGTGGGCAGCGCGGGTTTTGGGGGGAGGAGGAGGAGGCAGCTTCGGTTTGGACTTCCCCGGCTGCCCCTCGATCAACTCGGACAGACTGGGTTGGGACTTCTTTTTGTAACCCATCTTAGGCCGAGAGGGTGTCCCTGACTCTAGTAGTTCTGCTTCGGATAGATGGGGATCACCCAAATCTCCAGAGGGGTCCTTGGACTGATGAAGTTGCTCGAAAACGTCAAAATCGTCCTCGGCGAAATCGGGTTCGGCAGCTCCCTCTTCTCCCTCTAAATCCTTTCCCGCGGCCCCTAAGAATGTGTGGGAGGGGGGGGGGAATCGCTACTGTGACACCTTCGGAAGTGGAGGGATCCTCGGGAAACTTGAAACCTTCCTCGGTCACTTCTATCTTCGGTAGCCGAGGATCGTTCGCTCTAATCACGTACTTGGGGGCCGCGAATGACTTTTGGAGCGGAGTGTACCCCAAGATCTTGTGAGTAGCTCTGACCTGGTGGTCTGCCTCGTTCTCGAAATCTGCGGACCTGAGCACTGTCTGCAAATCTTCCCTGTTGACCAAACTGAAGTTGGGCGCGAGGGTGTGCGAATCTGCAAAAGGAAGACACGTCCACCTTAGTTGCCAAACAATACAAAAAAGAATGACGCAGGAAACAAGTTAGAATCTTTGACACCCTCCTATTCCCACTGCCCTACCTGGTGTCCCCTCTGTCGTCGGGCAATGAAGGCCATCGTACCACGCCCCAGACACGATGAGAAAATCCTCATTCATTCCCTTGTTGGACTCGGGGAGGCACTGGATAAGCCGGACCCTGTCGTCCCTCGTCCTCATGTAGTAGGACTTGCCCTTCAGATGTTGAAGATTGTAGCAGTAATTCACATCATGATGGGTCAGCCTTAGACCCATCTTCTCGTTAAGGGCGTCCACACTGCCCAGAATTCTGAACATGTTGGAGGCGCATTGGGTGGGGGTTAACCGAAAGTATATAAGGTAACCCCTCATCACCGGACCCATGGGGATCCTCATCCCCCCTTCAAGGAAGGCGATGATGGGTATCGCCACCTCGCCCGTCTGCCTCCGGAGCAACCACTCCCCATCCTCACAATACCTCAAGCCCACGTTGGCCGGTATCTTGCATTTGGCGATGAATTCCTCCATCGCCTCCTCAGTAAAAACGTACTTCTTAAGTCTACCCATCCCAAACAACGCCTTAAGGGACTAAAGGGGAAAGCGAATCAAAGAAGGAGGAAAAGAAAGGAAAAAGCTCAGAGAGGGATAGAGCGACTTACATGAGTGAGGAAGAGCTCTTCGGACTGGCTTTTTATGCTGGAAGTATAGGTGGAGATTTGGCTGGACTCTGATCGAAGGCGCAAGAGCTCGTGATCGTGAATGAGAAGGGGAAAAGCGGTTCAAATGGGTATTTATACCCCAGGCGGAAGAGCCGCGCCCATAAATGCCAGGTCCATCCCCACTGTTAGATCACCATCTGCCCGTTGAACGTGGGGAGTATAAAGCCGCCCGAATTTAATGCAAGGCACGATACCCACGTCGAAGCACCAGTAACACGCCTCGAGCAGGCGAAAAGTCTTCAACGCTGACGAGGAACACGATGGGACGTGGGACAGATCCGAGGGTGTCAAAATCCTCCTCTCCGCCCGAGGATGCGGACAGCAAGATTTTGAGGGGCTATTGTGGGGCCACAAAGTGTTGGCAACCCCGGCCCACTTCGAATAAGGCCCAAAGGCCCATGCCGAGGACCACCTGGGATCCGAGGACGTGTCTAAGGTCCGAGGACAAAGCGCGAAGGCCTAATAGTCCAAGGAGCAATGCCGAGGATGATCACATCCTCGGAAATCCTAAGTCATGAAGTAGGCAAGCAGCATTCCCTCAAGGAGAATCTCCCAGAGTATCCAAGGAGCATGTAATAGGTGCCCAGCACCGGACGTGGGAGCATGGTGGAGGAGCAAGTCCCAGACGAACTGTCACCTCCACATTAAATGCCCTCAACTAACGTCCTGGCCGCATTAATGAGGATAGGACCTCTGAACGGGGCCATCTTGGGCGCCGCAACCCACAGAGGGATGGGAATGCGGCTGATGGGACAGGCACTCAAGTGGAAACCGGATTGATCAACAAATGTAGGGCTAAGATCAGCTGAGAGAGGGATATATAATGGAAGGAGTACCCCTTGAGAGATGGGGGGAGGGGGAGCCAGAGAGAGACATATGTTGTAACAGTGTGTTTCCTTTGGGCGACTTGAAAAACTTATTTAAGTGAAATAAGAACAACTCCAATCTATATAATCCCGTCCGAGAAGCCCTGTTGTGCCCCCTCAACCCATATTTAGATTATCATAGCCCACAAATAACCATGCATGGCCGTTGCATCCTTTACTAGGGCCTAGCTCTTGAGCCCATACTCTACAAATTCATTGTCGGGGGTGCCCTTCCGAAAACGGAGCCCCTACAGATATCATGGATGGCTTAAATAGTTATAAATGTACTTACGTTGGTGGTATATTAAAAAGTCTTTTTTTTTTTTTTTTTTCCTTCTGAATTTTCAAGGAAATATGAAAGACATTTCTCTAGTTTGGTCTCAATCAATTAAGATATCCACAATATATTAACGGAAGTAATAATGAGCCTAAATTTTTTTTAATGTATGAAGTGGTTAGGTTAGTGGTATGTCAAAGGTTTAAAAAAAAAAATTAAAAATAATTCCAAGGAAATGTAAAAGGCCTTTTTTTGAAAAAAGAAATTGTGACTTTTTGAATTGTAAAAATATGATTGTTTTAATTACCTTGCTTATAGATTTCATTATTAAGTTATAAACATCCAAATTAAAATAGATGAATATATAAATACAAAATTATATGTAAAGTTACAACTGCATAAGATAAATATGTATAGATATATATATATATATATATATTTTTTTTTTTTTTATTATTATTATTCATGAATCATTATTTCAATGTTTACTTATAAATATCTAAATTAAAGTTTTTTTTTTGAAAAAAAATCTAAATTAAAATATATGAATGTGTACAGGTAAAATTATATGAAAAA
Organism: Quercus variabilis; assembly: GCA_030445155.1. Classification (NCBI taxonomy): domain Eukaryota; kingdom Viridiplantae; phylum Streptophyta; class Magnoliopsida; order Fagales; family Fagaceae; genus Quercus; species Quercus variabilis. The sequence goes on along the minus strand of CP129446.1, from coordinate 13,687,606 downwards.
TTAAAACTACCTAAGATGAATGTTTAACCACTTGTAGATGTGTGTTTTTGAAGACTAAAAGTATACACAATTGCCTTGCAAATCATCAAATTTGTTAGCTTTACAAAACATATATTTCATATTGCAAAAAACTTTACATGAACTCCTCTTTTATGACAAACTTTTTTTTTTCTTCTTGCCTAAACAACTTAAGAATATTAAGACTTAAGTTAACACATGTGGTAGTTGTAAAACACATCAGTGATATGAAATATAGAAAAAACATTTTTAGTAGATTGTAATATAAACATTTTTTTTTTCTCAATATTTTATGTAACTTTTCCCATAAGATCAATATTGTTGGCATCCTTTAAATATGATACATAATATATAGGCCTAGACACATTCAAAGGGTGCTATATAAATTATATGACCCTTTATCACACAAATATACTGATTCCCCTAATGTATGGTAAAGGAAGGCAGGTTTGTGTCTAGCCATTTTCTTGATTTGTGCCGCATAATTTAATAGTATGAAGGATGTGACTGGATTCAAATGTTGAATAAAATAAGATAAGAGAAAAAAAGAGTAAAAATATACTATATAACAGTAAACATCAAATTATCCAAGTTATTCTATGTAATATAATAACATTATATTATTATATAGTACTATATGTATAATGAGTAGGATAATATTTAATCAAATAGAATATAAAAGTTAACATCTTAAAATACAAAACTAAATTGCATGAACCCAAAATAGAATTCTAATTAACACAAAAATTCATCAACCTAAAGGTTGATGCAATGAAAATAAAATATAAAAAAAAAAAATCAAACAAAGAATGAAAAACAAATTGAGAGAGAGAGAGAGAGAGAGAGAGAGAGAGAGGTAACCTTTTTTGTGTAGAAAACTATGCATAGAATGAAAAGAGAAATGTCAAATTTATAGTAAGATGTTGAGAATAAAAAGAGTCAAAATAAAGGAAAACAAAAAGGTAGAGAAAGAATGATATTAAGGAAGAAAGTAGTGGGGAGATGAAGAGGTAAAAGGGAGGGAGAGTTTTGGAAAATTAATAATAAAAATAATGGTTAAAAGATATTTAAATTTTTCAATAATGGAGTTTTTAAGTCATCTTAAATGAGAAAATATTTAAGAAATATATATAACAAAAATTGGAAATAAAAAATGATGACGTGGCTGATGATGTGGCTCAATGTGAGCGTAGCAACATTAAACACTATGCTTCAGCTTTTAGTAATATATAGATATAGATGAGCAACACTATTTAGTTATTTACATCTCTTTTAATCCCAACTAAATGCTCATAAGTCAAAACAACGGCTAAGATCTACAGTTCTGCCATGGGCTATCTAAGGTCACTAGAAGAACCTTCTAATTCTATGATCTTATGGGAGCAAAATTAAGGGTGAGCTATTAAATTTTTCTCAATCATGAAAATAAATCCCACATGTGGATCCAATAGATATGATCCATATTTATGTGAAAGGAATGTGTAATACACCGATATAAAGAATAATTTCTTGAATTCTTGGGCTCAAGATTTCTAAAACCAACTGTGCCAGGGTTTCTATACAATTAATAGAGGGAAAAAGTCTGTTACTCGCTGTAATTGAAACCAACTATGCTAAGGTTTCAATTTGTGGTGCTATTTCTTGTTATACATATGTAATTTCACCACTAAAAGAAGTGTTTGGTTCGCTGTGATATGCCTTTAATGTGATGCACATTACGATGATATGATATTAAAGTTTTTAGTTTATTTTATTTTTTCTAACATTATCATAATCTAAAATTACAAAATATATCACATTACCTTGATCTCATTACATTCCTAAACAATGTGATATTGTATTTTTGTATTGAGATTACATTGATGTAAAATTATAATAATGTAATATTACGGTGTAATGTAACATCATGGTGAACCAAACGTCTCCTAAGTGTGCTCACTCTCTTTTTCAATTAACTGAAATGTTGTAAAAGACTATCCAGAGGACGATTTATTACCTCTTTGCCAAAATACAAAGCCACATGCAACTGAGATCTTTTAGCTAGTTTCTGTGTGCTTGATGGGGGGCTACCATGTTTAAAATTAGCACACTATGACAATGCAACAAACTTGAAATGTATTTCATTACTATTTTATCAGGGAGATAAGAGTTTATCTTGAGTCACCATAAATCCTTTCCTAAATCCAACAATTCTTATGGGGAACCCTTGTCAATTCCTTCATAGGCCAAAAAGGAATTGGTGCTGGGTGCCAATGTTCATTCTAGGAGATGGCCTCACTATATTTGTCCTACACAATTAGCTAGCAATAGTTTTCCAAGTTGAAGGAAGCCGGTCTGATACCAGAGGGGGCAAGTTCCGGACATTCACATCAAGAGGCAGTAGGCGGTATTCAATATCAAGCTCCTTGAAAACTTTGATCATCTCTTCAAGCAGGAGGTCTCTCCTAATCCATCTCTCCTTTATGTCCTGATAGTTCATTTTGTGTGTAAGCCACACTGACATCATCAGTTTGTTCATGTCTATAACGTCCCTCATTATCACCATTGGACCTGGCTGCCAGTGCTCATTCTTCCTTTCAATATACCTGCAATTTCAACAGCAATGAGGCCCTCAACAACAAAAAATTATTTATAAAAGGATTTTTATCTTTTGGTGGCAAAACATATAGATTAACAACAATATGTAGGTCCTATCATCAATTCATAGCTGCTGACACACCTGAATGGCCATGTCAAGTAATGCAGTCACCCATTACATGGCTTTCTAAGATATCATTCCAATTAGATAATTTAACATGTCTACAACAATCAGAGCACTGAAGGGCTGGTTTTGAGAAAGAAATTTATTAAGAATTTAAAACAAAGCAGATTATCTCAGGGTGGGTGTTGGCCCAAGTACGTCTATTAACTCTCACCAGTGATTGAGAACTGCATGTGTAAGCTTTTGAATGGAGAAAAACCCTATGCAACTTTACAGAAGAAATTATATCTCAATCCAAATTCTAGAATGAATATGAAGTTCTATAGTTTTACAGTCCATAAAAAGTGTAAAGGCATAAGGGCTTAGTCCATGCTCATGGAAAGAGTAAAGTGATGCACTAACGAAAGTGTTGTGGTTAATGGCACCACTAATACCGTGCATGATTCTAAATGTGTAATAGAGTCTATATCTCTAGAAATTGAGTTGTACAAGGGAAAAATTAACAATAATAAGGAAAGAAAGAAGATGCATGACCATACATACCTTGTTATTCTTTCTTTCATGCTGGTGACCTTTTCCATTGGGGTGGAGATGTTAATACAGAAATCAATTGCATCTCCCATGTCTGGACTACGATTATAGTTACTAACGGGCTTAGTAGCTAGAATACTGTTAGGGTATATGATCTTTTGGTTATCAAATCTCAAAAAAACTGTAGTTAGTATGTTCATCTCATCGACTACCATCTGAAACCCAAAGAAACATAAGTTACAACATTAATGAAAGATGAGAAACTGGCTTGTGTTTTCATTTATTTTCTATGAAACATAAATTAGAACACAAATGAAAGATATATGCTTATATGAGAGTGCATAATAAACATCTTTTTAAGCCTCCTTTCTTACCTGGACTCCGTCCACTTCACAACGATCACCAACATCAAATGGGTGCATTACAAATAAGAAGATGATTGCTTCAAATACTGTTCTGCAGGTATTCCCAAACATAAACACCACCAAAAGAAGCTGTGAACTTATAAAGACGAGGAAGTGGATAATTGGAACTCCGAGTATAATCAGCCATATTATCAATGTAATGATAGCTACAAGAATGTTCAACAAAGTATGGAGTTCGTCCACAGCAGTATTTGTATCAGTGAGAGACAATGCTAGTGCCCTTCTCTCTCTAAATGTTTTAACCTAAAACAAAAGTGAAGTTTACTTTATGTCATTGTTTCATAGAAAATAAATGAGAGCAAAATTCAGTTTCTTTCCTTTCTCCACTAGGAGGTGTCCATCAAATAAATCAGAACAAAAAGAGCACAAGTATCTTTTACATGGAAATAGAGTCATACCACCCAGTCCTTAAAGAAGGACTTGCTGAATCCCTTATTCTCAGCTGCTACTCCAAACAGATGCATTGTCTTCAAAGCCTCCTCTTTACTCATAAAGTGCATCACATCCTTGAGGTAAATGTATCTTACATAGAGGTTTGTATTGTGCAACAATCAGGACAGAATGGGACATCACTATCAAAAGCAAAAAATAAGACAAGAACTACTTCATGAATGCTAGGAACATTTTTCACAATTTTTCTCCCAACTTGTTAAAGTGGCAAGTTATGATTGGTGTTTCATCACTTTTACATTGGTCCATCATTGACATCACTTTAATCATATACCAATTTTTGATAGAAAAAAGAAAGTGAGGAAAAGCACTAGTACTTTATACCCTATTTTGTCATCTGATGGAAGAAAAGAAACGGTGAAAGAATGTTAGAACTTACTCCGACCCTGGCTTTGCCACATTCTGAAATATCCTCTTGGCTGCCTCTTTTGCCTGGCATTCACTTCTAATTTGCAGCAAAGCTTCATCCTCAGTTTTTGACGCCAGTATCTGCTCATCCAGAGTGGATAAATCCCCATGCTGGATAATATTAACCAACCTCCTCATATTCCAAGCTGATATATTCTTCTGATTCAGCTTATGTAGTTGATCAACAGAGATCTCCTCATCTTCCCTTTTAAACCTTTTCCTCAAAAATCTAGAATTCTTCCCAACCTTCGGACTTTTTTCTAGTCTACCACTTCCTATCACCCTCCTACTACTGGAAGGCAGAGTTTCCCCAGGGTCACCAGGCAAAGTAACTCCGGCTTTCTCTAGCTCTTGAATCTCAGCCACAGCTTCCTCTTCTTGTGTGTCATGCCATTTAAACAATGGTGGACTAGAGAGCGTTTTGATCACATACTGATTAAACAAAGCCTCCTGGATTCGTTCAAAGAATGTGTTTACATGAAATTTTGAAGCCAGGACCTTAACAAGCAGAGTTTTCAGGAGCCATATTACGTTACCCACAAGAAAACAAACAAGAACCTTATTTAAATAAGGCAAAATCTTGCTCTTTGTCTTCCTTGTAACCTTTTCATGGAAAATACTATGCCACACAAGCAAGACCAAACCCAACCAGAGGCAATTCTGAACAGATCTCCTTAGCCCATAAACAAAATATAATACTCGTTTTCGCAAAAGAAAATTGCGTTCTATATAGAACACAACCAATTGAATTCCCCAACCTGAGACTAAACGTCCACAGATTAATGCTAAAACCATTATTTCCCACTTCCATAATGGAAGATCACACACTATGTGCCTCTTTATAAATGGGAACCAAAGGCTACAAACTAAGGCTGCAATAATCAAAATAAGACTCACAAATTGAAGCATTGTCAGTGTGCTGAATTTTATTCTCCTATATTCTTGAGGGATGTCTTCAGTATCATCGTCGTCCTCATAATCTTGATCTTTCTCAGGCTTCCTTCCAGAGTTTACTGAACTTTGACATGGTTCCTCTGGCGGGTCTATCAGCCTAGACTTGGTGATGCTCATCACTGGCTTCCACGAGCCTCGCTGAAATGAAACATTTGAACTACACTTTACAACCTCAGCTCCACCTGAATTCAAGTACCCTTGGTGGTTTTCTTGGTCAGACAACTCTCTATTTCTTCGTCGTACAGATTCACTTCTTCCCTGAAAGTTATTGCTGCTTGGACTTCCGTTAATGTTTTTGCTATTATCATTAATATCATCAAGCTTGATTACTACTTCTTCTCTATGACTTCGAGCCATCTGATAGTAGTTTCTTTCTAGTTCTTCTTTGCGGAAATGGTGGTGCTGTTATTGTTTAGCAGAAGAAAAGCTTGGTTTCAAGGGCTTTCTGAAAGGTTCCATAAAAGCACCAAAGGCAACAGTACACCAGATACAATTGTTCATGTAAAGCACTTTTCTTTTTTTCTTTTTTTGTGATTCTACAGGGGCTTAAAGCAAAAGGCAAGCCCACTAATGGCTCATAAAGACCAAAGAATCTCAACTTTAGGTGACTAGCTTGAAATTGTATGGAAGGAAGTAACTTGCTTGAGATGCTCTGCAAAGTTGCTCAGTCTATATACGAGTCTGTCTTCATTTTCCTTGTCTTACACTTGCATGAAGTGTAATGTAATCGTAGTCAACTGTTAAGCACTATCACAATAAAAGTCACTTCTACTAAATAGTATAGTTTCTTTCCTCTAATTATTCTTCTCAACCAAATACAGAAGATTTATACTTATTTTTCATTCTCCAACTTTTTCCATTATCTTTTATCATACACGTGTTGAAAAAACTAACCCTATGTTTCCATATCATTTGTTTTTCTACACATCCTGACAAATGGAATCTAAGTACCAAGTATCATTTGCGTTTTGTTGCCTGTGTACTTCGCCCTACCCTAAAGGGGGGAGAGAGAGGTACAATGCCGAATTGCCTACAAGAATAAGAGATCTAATTGTAACATTGAAATTTTATTAGATGCTTCTAGAATACTGCTGACGGCAAGGCCAATATGTGTTTCCTGATTTTTATTTTTGTTTAGACAATAATTTATGGAAAAATGCCTCCATAAAAAATTATAAAAAAAGAAAAAAAGAAAAAGAAAAATGCTTAACTTATACACTGAGGTGATGAGTGATTCGTTGCTGTCACGTGCATAGAATAGAACTAGAATCACTATGAAGGGGATATCCTGGCACATCGAAAATCATCTCGAACAATGCTTATTGGCAAGGAAATTTATACTACAATGAAAATTTCAAGTGCTAACAAAAGAATTTGAATGTGGATTTGTTGGATTCTTCTTTCAAATTGGGTCCTCATGTTTAAATACCTCCAGCCTTCATGTTAAAACGTTGAGAAAATTTGAGCCTTTTCAATTCTAGATCACTGCAGTCCAAAGTCACTCGGGAAAAGAAAGAAAAAACATCAACTGAAAGAAATGTTTGGATTATTACTAAATTCAGTAACTGTTCAGGCAATATCTAGTCATTAGTTGGATTAACAAAAGAGAGTTCCAAATGGAGAAAAAACAAAGTGAAAGGAACTCAGCAAAACAAGATTATTACATCATTAACATGTGTTATAAACAGCCTTCTCACTTGCCAGTTGCACTTCAATCGACACTCCGTACAAAAGCAGATACTCTTCTAGGTGATTTCCCCTTCTGCTGGTCCATTCTCTCTTCTGCAACCTGTTCCAAGATCATATTTCATAAAAATCGAAAGTGGAAGAGAAAAAAGGACGAGGAACTTTTCCATACCCTCTTAGCCATGTGCTGCAAATTTCTAAAATTTCTGAGAATTCTGGTCTTAAAGATGGATCTTGCTGCCAACATCTCTCAAGTGATTCCCCAAGCTTTGGAGGAGTCTGCTATGGAATTGTAGGCCTCAGACCCTGAAATTCATGTCACCAAATCTCTATATTAACTTAAGATCTTTCTGTCTTCCACTACTCTGCAAGGCCCAGTTACCTACTTTCGTTTTTTTCTTTTCTTTTTTTTAAACCTCTCAAAAATAAGAAATATCCTACTCTTCAAACAAACAGTCTATGCCAGCAGGTTCTTGGTCCGGATGTGATTTGCCCAGCATACTCATTCTTCAGAATGGACCAAAACCCTCTTTGTAGGCATGGAGGTTAGGTAGTTGTCACCTGCTCAGTGGTCAAAGATTCCAGGGCTAGAACAAATTATATTGTTGGTGAAAAGGGGATGAGATGAACTAAAATTCTCTCTTGAACCAAAACGGGAAATCACATGCACACAAAAACAAAGACCTAGAAACAAAGACAGAAACTGAAGATGTTGTTGGGGTAGAAGAAGATTAACAAGATTTTATTAAGACAGCAATCATTGACATTTTCCCAGAATTTTACGGAGACCTCTTTGAGAGGAAGTCTTTTCTGTGCAATTTTACAATGTCAAAAATTTTAATAGAGGAATACCTTCTGAACCACACCAACTGCTGCTTGTAATGGGGTCAAGTGCTCAGACGGGAGATGGCATTTCAGTCAGAAAACAAGATGATTGATATGAAGTCTGTGCAACCATTATTTTTTAGAAGATATAGCAAAGTAATTATCTGAAGAGAGTTATATTTTCTTCACTGGCACTCATTATAACTACCAAAAAAGTGGCAAATTACCTTTCCTGTAAGCAACTCCCACATTAGAACTCCAAAGCTGAAAACATCCACTTTGTGATCATATGTTTTGTGTTTGATAACCTTCCATGCATCAACAACAAACAAACAAACATGTCAAACAGTTGGGCAAGCTACTAAAGCCACAAGATCAACAACATCATTTAAGCCATGCGACAGTGAGTAAGCAAACAAACCCATATGAGGGTTGACAAATTTATGCATCAACTTTCAACAGTATAAAAGCTATAAAGAGATTTGACACATCAAAACTATATCCCAATTTTTATCCATTATATACATCCCTCATAACTCAAGACCCATGCCCTTCTTGGTGCACCCTTATTTGTATGCTAGTAGAATAAAAAATTTGTCCCATCATTCATCTATTCAAGCACTGTTTTGAAACAACTTCCCTAAAAGCCCTAGATTCATTTTTCATTTAAAAGTATTTCTTCCCACTTTCTCCCTCTTTGACAATCTTTTTTGGTTTTTGTGCAATTAAAAAGATGATATCATCTAGCATACCATATTCCTATTTGCACTGAAGAAATGGCAGAAGGAAAAAAGGGTGGTGTACATGGTACATTTGCCTTTCTTTTTTTCTTTTTCTCTTTTTTCAGAATTTTGAAACTGAATAGCAGGGTATAAGAACCAGAAAATTATGCCTAGCTAGAAACTTAAATATCCTTTGGTCAACTGAAATCAAGTAAAATGCTTAAAAAGCATTGAATTCATATATAAAGAAACAGACCTCTGGAGCCATCCAACGGTATGTTCTGTTTTGGCAGTCATAACACCAGATTGAGCTTGCATTTCTAGCAATGCCAAAATCAGCAATCTTGACAACCTGGTAGACAATTTTTTTTTAAATTTAGTAGATAGAAACTTAGAGATCAATCTTAAAGCCATGTTTACAGCCATGAAACAACCTAACAAAGCTCCCATCCAGAAGAACCAATAAATCAAGGACAGGAATGCATGCAGCTGCCCTCTAGTCTGGAAGCAAAAAGAGAAGGGAATATTAATCTAAAAGAAATATATAGGCTGTTAAAAAATTTCATGACAATCAGTAGTGCCTTGTTATCAACTTTCATCCATTAATACCTAATAAGCTCTTATCCTCGTTAATTACATTATTCGAGAAAACCATAAGTAGAACCCTGCCTTCTGAGTCCTTACTAAACTAAAATTAACGCCTTCACATCCTATCATACTACCTGCAATCACGTGCCACATCAATTAGGGATCACTAGCCAAAAATTTAAGTCGGAGAGTGGTTCTCCATAATGCTTACTAGCCAAAATTGTTAATCGAAAAGCAATTCACAGTTAAATTGGTCATTTTCACATCAGAAAATGCAGCTGTCCTTTAATTTAAGCAAACTAGTCAAATAGGTTAATTTTGACATGCTTGTTTTTAACTATGTCATCATCAACCCATCATCAGGCTATGATGGTTATGAAGCAGAGGACCAGTATGCATCAGTATCTCCAGAGTCCAGACTAAGACAGTGATCAGTGAATAAGCCATGACTTTAGGAAACTCCAGGGGAGGTAAGAAGTAGTCCTTAATATACAATAACAAAAAAAAAACATACAGATCTAAAAGGCAACAACATAAAAATGAAAATCTCTTACTCCATTTCCATCTATCAAAAGATTGGCAATTTCCAGGTCCCGATGGATAATATTATTGTGATGCAACTAGTTCATTCCCTTGGAAACATCAATGGCTACTCTGATTAAGGTTGGGAGTGTGAAAACACCCTTTTGTTTACGCAGAAAGTCATAAATGCTTCCCCAGACATGTACTCTAAGAAAGAAACACTCAAGCTCAGTAAGGGAAAAATAAAATAAATAAATTAAAAAAAAAAAGACGAAAATTTCAGTAATAAGTTACCAATTGTGTATTTTTGATCAAAAATCTATAACTAATGAATATAAATCAGAGCACCACACTACATATGCCATAAAAAAAATGAAATTACCCATGACAATGTAACAACTTATCTTTTTATAAAAATCCCCATAAATAGTCTCAGCATAATAAAAGTAAATGACATTTTACAAAAGACATAACATAGTCTAATGCTTGTGTTCCTTATTAATTTGAAATTATATTACTTAAGAAATAAACTATATTCTTTTGTGTGTGGATTGGTATGCACCCAATAGGTCTTGAAGCTCTGCCCTTCTGCTTCGAGACTCTGTATTGCGCACACACGCAAAACACCCCAAATTCTATTTTATAATATGGAGCTACATATACAGAAAGAAAAACCCAGAAAAGAGAATGAATGAAAAATGATGAAATTGTGGGTAATACTACTAATTTACCGAAAAATGGAGATGCTTTAGTTTCATCTTCAAATGCTGGTACTTAGCCAAAGGGCTGTAACAACCGTGCATAAGAGAGAGTCATAGATTATATAATATAGCTAATTAATCTAAAAGAGAGAGAGAGAGAGAGAGAGAGAGAGAATTGTGTGTATGTAATTGTAAAAGTACCTGGAGCTTGAGGAACTCAGGCTTTTTTGTGTTTGCCGTTAGACATGTAACATGTTAATGTAGAAGAGCTGGAACTCGACATTTTTCTCATAGAGAGAGGCTAAGACCCTGGACACAGCTGTGGACATGGGTGGACCGTACACTTTTACTAGAGTCGCCATTGAAATGGGAAGTTTGGTAGATTTGGGGTTTGAGACCAGAACGCTAAAGCAGAGAGTATTTGTATTGAAAAAGTAATTTATAAAGAGCAAACCTTTAAAGTAGGCCTCGGCTTAGTAAAAATGATCCAACGGGGGCCCAAACTTTGTTTAATTGCTTAGGCCTGCGGGCGTAGCTCATGAATTCAATTCCGGGGTTCCTAATTCTCACGGTCTCAGCTCTACCATGGGCTAGCCATTCTCATAGGTCCAACTCTACTATGGGCGTTGGTCCCATGCAGCCTTGCGTGCGCCAAAATGGCAAGGAAGCTGGGATGCACGTACACATACGGTGACACGTACAATTTTTAAAAAATTATAATATGATATGACCAATAGGATATTGTTACAACACAAATATGACATTCTAAATGAAATGTTCATACTTTCTAGTAAGGAAAATTGGTTCTAGGCCATCTGAGTCTTTTTAATGATGCACTATTACTTTTATGACAAAGTTTAGTTCCAAACCAATTTAGAGTTATTTTATTCAATCCACTAAAGTGTCAATTTATAAGCCTATCTCTATGTATTATTTAAACATGACACATGGATGATCTCTTCAATTCCTTCATAATGGATTGGGTGAAGATATCTCCAAACCACTAATATTTTTTCTTGACTTTTTAAATTAAGGATAAGTTTTAGCTACAAATTTCATTGTAGCCTTAGGCTATAATTCTCACTAAAAAAAAAAAAACATGGCTACATATTTAATTTAACAGTTGGATTTTATTTTCTTTATGTTCTTAATACATATGTCAAATTTTGTATCAATTGGATATTATTTACTATTCAATCCATAAACTTATTTTTTATGCATAATTTTAGACAACAAAATTTTGAAATTTTAATATTTGATTGAAAACATAGTTATTAGTCTTTAATATTCTAGAAATTTTCCAAGCAAGGTGAATATAAGAAGAAAATGTAATCTGATGATTGATTTCATCAAAATTCATATCCAATAAAAAAAGTTGAGTGGAGTTATAACTTTAAACTACAACTAAGTTTGTTGCCAAAATTTATCATTTTTTTAGGAGATCAAAAATAAATAACTATTTGATTAATCAAATATTTAAATTTTAAGTTTTGTAGTCTAAAATTATGCATAAAAAATAAGTTTATAAATCAAATAGTAATTAACATTCGATTAACGCAAAATTTAACTAGATGTTAAGAACCTAAAGAATCTAATGGTTATATTTTTAAAATATGTAGGCATTTTTTTTTAATGGGAATTGTAGTTATTGGTTACAACTTACCACCAACTTTATAGTTAAACTTTGTCTTTAAATTCAAAAGGTGAAAACTTATTACAACATGCATAATACCTATTTACAAAAACAAACTTAGCAGGAGAATGAACAACAAATGCTCATAAGTCAAAACAACGGCTAAGCTCTACAGCTCTGCCCTGGGCCATCTAAGGTCACTAGAAGCAGCTTCTAATTCTATGATGGGAGCTAAATTAAGGGTGAACTATTACATTTTTCTCAATCATGAAAATAAACTTCACATGTGGATCCAGTATATATGATCCATATTTACGTGAAAGGGAGATGTAATACACCAATGTAATGAATAGTTTCTTGAATTTTTGGGCTCTAAATTTCTAAAACCAACTATGCTAAGGCTTCTATACAACTAATGAAGAGGCGAAAGTATGTTACTCACTGCAAGAGAAACTTAAATATTACAATTTGTGGTGCTAATTCTTCTTATATATCTGTAAATTCACCTCTATAATGTTGTAAATAAAGACCAGCCAGGGGAGGATTTATAACCTCTTTGCCAAAATACAAAGCCACATGCAACTGAGATCTTTAAGCTAGTTTCCGTGTGCTTGATGGGGGCTACCATTTTTGTGAATTAGTACACTGTGACAATGCAACAAACTAGTAATGTATTTCACTTCTGTATTAGGGAGATAGGATTTATCTTGAGTTACCATAATTCATTCCTAAATCCAACAATTCTTATGGGGAACCATTGCCAATTCCATCATAGGCCGAAAAGGAATTGGTGCTGGGTGCCAATGCTCATTCTAGGAGTTAGCCTCACTATATTTGTTCTACATAATCAGCTAGCATAAGTATTCCAAGTCGAAGGAAGCCTGTCTGATACCAGAGGGGCCAAGTTCTGGACATTCACATCAAGAGGCAGTAGGCGATATTCAATATTGAGCTCCTTGAAAACTTTGATCATCTCTCCAAGAAGGAGGTCTCTCCTAATCCATCTCTCCCCCATGTCCTGATAGTTCATTTTGTGTGTAAGCCACACTGACATCATCAGTTTGTTCATGTCTATAACATCCCTCATTATCACCATTGGACCTGGCTGCCAGTGCTCATTCTTGCTTTCAATATACCTGCAATTTCAACAGCGACGAGGCCCTCAACAACAGAAAATTATTTAAAAAGGATTTTTATTTTTTGGCGGCAGAAAATATGGATTAACGATAAAATGTAGGTCCTATCATCGATTCATAGCTGATGATACACCTAAATGGCCATGTCAAGTAATGCAGAGTCACCCATTACATGGCTTTCTAAGATATCATTCCAATAAGATAATCCAACATGCCTACAACAATCAAAGCACTGAAGGGCAGGTTTTGAGAAAGAAATTTATTAAAAATTTTAAAACAAAGCAGATTATCTCAGGGTGGGTGCTGGCCCAAGTACGTCTATTAACTCTCACCAGTGATTGAGAACTGCGTGTGCTTTTGAATGGAGAAAAACCCTATGCGACTTTACAGAAGAAATTATATCTCAATCCAAATCCCAGAATGAATATGAGGTTTTATAGTTTTACAGTCCATAAAATGTGAAAAGGCGTATGGGCTTTGGTCCATGCTCATGGCAATTGGCAAGAGCAAAGTGATGCACTAACAGCAGTGTCGCAGTTGATGGTACCACTAATACCGTGTGTGATTCTAAATGTGTAATAGAGTCTATATCTCTAGGAATTGAGTTGTACTAGGGAAAAATTGACAATAATAAGGAAAGAAAGAAGATGCATGACCATACATACCTTGTTATTCTTTCTTTCATGCTGGTGACCTTTTCCATTGGGGTAGAGATGTTAATACAGAAATCAATTGCATCTCCCATATCTGGACTACGATGATAGTTACCAATGGGCCTAGTAGCTAGAATACTGTTAGGGTATATGATCTTTTGGTTATCATATCTCAAAAAAACTGTAGTTAGTATGTTCATCTCGTCGACTACCATCTGAAACCCAAAGAAACATAAGTTACAACAGTAATGAAAGATGAGAAACTGGCTTTTGTTTTCATTTATTTTCTATGAAACATAAGTTAGAGCACAAATGAAAGATATATGCTTATATGAGAGTGCATAATAAACATCTTTTTAAGCCTCCTTTCTTACCTGGACTCCGTCCACTTCACAACGATCACCAACATCAAATGGGTGCATTACAAATAAGAAGATGATTGCTTCAAATACTGTTCTGCAGGTATTCCCAAACACAAACACCACCAGAAGAAGCTGTGAACTTATAAAGACGAGGAAGTGGGTAATTGGAACTCTGAGTATAATAAGCCATATTATCAATGTAACGATAGCTACAAGAATGTTCAACAAAGTATGGAGCTCTTCCACAGCTGTTTTTGTATCAGTGAGAGACAATGCAAGTGCCCTTCTCTCTCTAAATGCCTTAACCTAAAACAAAAGGTGAAGTTTACTTTGTCATTGTTTCATAGAAAATAAATTAGAACACAATTCATTTTTTTTCCTTTCTCCTAGTGGAGATGTCCATTAAATAAATGAGAACAAAAAGAGCGTAAGTATCTTTTACATTAAGAACCATAGCCAGGAGCCAAGAAATATAGAGTCATACCATCCAGTCCTTAAGGAAGGACTTGCTGATTCCCTTATTCTCAGCTGCTACTCCAATCAGATGCATTGTCTTCAAAGCTTCTTCTTTACTCATAAAGTGCATCACATCCTCGAGGTAAATATACCTTATATATAGAGGTTTGCATCGTATAAAAATCAGGACAGAATTACATCAATATTTAAAATAAAATAAAGAAAAAAAGAAAAAGAAAAAGAAAAGACAAGAACTAAGAAAGGAAATCATGAAAGATGTAAGAACTCACTGCGACACTGGCTTTGCCACATTCTGAAATATCCTCTTGGCTGCCTCTTTTGCTTGGCATTCACTTCTAATCTGCAACAAAGCTTCATCCTCAATTTTTGAATTCAGTAACTGCTCATCCAGAGTGGATAAATCTCCATGCTGGATAATATTAACCATCCTCCTCATATTCCAAGCTGATATATTCTTCTGATTCAGCTTATGCAGATGATCAACGATGATCTCCTCATCTTCCCTTCTAAAGCTTGTCCTTGAAAATCTAGAATTCTTCCCAACCTTGGGACTTTTTACTAGTCTACGACTTCCTATCACCCTCCTACCACTGGAATGCAAAGTAACACCAGCTTTCTCAAGCTCTTGAACCTCAGCCACAGCTTCCTCTTCTTGTGTATCATTCATTTTAAACAACAGCGGACTAGAGAGCGTTTTGATGACGTACTGACTAAACAAAGCCTCCTGTATTCGTTCAAAGAATGTGTTTACATGAAAGGTTGAAGCCAGGACCTTAACAAGCAGAGTTTTCAAGAGCCATATTAGGGTACCCACAAGAAAACAAACTAGAACCTTATTTACATAAGGCAAAATCTTGCTCTTTGTCTCCTTTTTAACCTTGTCATGGAAAATACTATGCCACACAAGCAAAACCAAACCCAACCAGAGGCAATTCTGAACAGATTTCCTTAACCCATAAACAAAATACAATACCCGTTTTCGCAAAATAAAATTGAGTTCTATAAAGAACACAACCACTCGAACTCCCCAACCTGAGACTAAACGTCCACAGATTAATGCTAAAACCATTATTTCCCACTTCCATAATGGAAGATCCCACACTATGTGCCTCTTTATAATTGGGAACCAAAGGCTACAAACTAAGGCTGCAATTATCAAAACAAGACTCACATATTGAAGCATTGTCAGTGTGCCGAATTTCATTCTCTTATGCTCCTGCGGGATCTCTTCAATATCATCGTCCTCCCAGTCTCGATCTTGCGCAGGCATTCTTCCAGTGTTTACTGAACTTTGACATGGTTCCTCTGGTGGGTCTATCAGCCTAGACTTGGTCATGCTCATCACTGACTTCCACGGGCCTCGCTGGAATGAAACATTTGAACTACACTTTACAACCTCTGCTCCACCTGAATTCAAGTACCCTTGGTGGTTTTCCTGGTCTAACAACTCTTTATTTCTTCGTCGTACAGACTCACTTCTTCGTTGATAGTTGTTGCTGCTTGAACTTCCATTATTAATCTTTTTGCTATTATCATTAACATCATCAAGCTTGATTACTACATCTTCTTCTCTTTTACTTTGAGCCATCTGATATTGGTGTTGCTGTTATTGTTTAGCAGAAGAGAAGAGCTCGGTTTCAAGGGCTTTCTGAAAGTTTCCATAAAAATAATTCGACCAACTTTTATAAGCACCAAAGGCAACAGTACAACAGGAACAGTTGTTCATGTAAAGCACTTTTTTTAGATGTGATTCTACAGGGGCTTAAAGCAAAAGGCAAGTCCACTACTGAAGAACCAATACTGAAGAACCTCGACTTTAGGTGGCTAGTTTGAAATTGCATGGAGGGAAGTAACTTGCCTGAGGTGCTCTGCAAAGTTGCTTAGTCTATATGTGAGTCTTAAACTCTTAATCTGTTTTCCTTGTCTTAATCTTTTCTCACTTGCATGAAATGTAATGTAATTGTAGCCAACCTTTAAGCACTATCACAATAAAAGTCACTTCTACTTTTTTTTGATACAAAAGTCACTTCTACTAAATAGAATAGTTTCTTTCCCCTAATTATTCTTCTCAACCAAATACAGAAGATTTATACTTATTTTTTATTCTCCATTCTCCAGCTTTTCCATTATCTTTTATCATACACGTTGTTGAAAAAACTAACCCTATGTTTCCATATCTTTTCTACCCATATCCTGACAAAATGGAATCCAAGTATCATTTGCGTTTTGTTGCCAGTGTACTTCGCCCTACCCCAAAGGGGAGGGAGAGGTAGGTACAATTAATGTCACAAGAATAAGAGATCTAATTGTAATAATGAAAATTTATTAGATGCTTCTAGAATACTGCTGACGGCAACGCTATTATGTATCTCCCGATTTTGATTTTTGTTTAAACTTTAATTTTTGGAAAAATGCTTTTCTTATACACTGAGGTGATGAGTGATTTGTTGCTGTCACATATAGAGTAGAATTAGAATCACTTTGAAGGGGATATCTTGGCACATCGAAAATCATCTCAAACAGTACTAATTGGCAAGGAAGGTTATACCACAATGAAAATTTCAAGTGCTAACAAAAGAATTTGAATGTGGATTAGTTGGATTCTTCTTTCAAATTGAGTCCTCATGTTTATCTACCTCCAGCCTTTAATTTTAAACGTCAAGAAAATTTCAGCCTTTCAATTCTAGATCACTGCAGTCCAAAGGCACTCAGGAAAAGGAAGAAAAAACATGTACTGAAAGAAGTGTTTGGATTATTACTAAATTCAGTAACTGTTCAGGCATTATCTAGTCATTATTTAGATTAACAGAAGAAAATTCCAAATGGAGAAAAAACAAAGTGAAAGGAACTCAGCAAAACAAGATAATTACATGATTTACATCATTACATGTGTTATAAACAGCCTTCTCACTTGCAAGTTGCACTTCAATCGACACTCTGTGCAAAAGCAGATACTCTTCTAGGTGATTTCCCCTTCTGCCGGTCCATTCTCTCTTCTGCAACCTGTTCCAAGATTATAGTTCATAAAAATCCAAAGTGGAAGAGAAAAAAGGACAAGGAACTTTTCCATACCCTCTTGGCCATGTGCTGCAAAATTTCTAAAATTTCTGAGAATTCTGGCCTTGAAGATGGATCTTGCTGCCAACATCTCTCAAGCAATTCCCCAAGCTTTTGAGGAGTCTGCTTTGGAATTATAGGCCTCAGACCCTGAAATTCATGTCACCAAATCTCTATATTAATTTAAGATCTTTCCATATTCCACTAGTCTGCAAGGCCCAGTTAACTACTTTAGTTTTTTTTTTTTTTTTTTTTTTTTTAAGTTCTCTCAAAAATAAGAAATACACTACTTTTCACACATACAGTCTATACCAGCAGGCTCTTGGCCCAGATGTTATTTGCCCGGCATGCTCATTCTTCAGAATGGACTAAATCCCTCTTTGTAGGCATGGAGGTTAGGTAGTTGTGTTACCCAATCAGTGGTCAAAGGTTAAGGGCTAGACCAAATTATATTGTTGGTGAAAAAGGGGATGACAACAAACTAAAATTCTCTCTTGACCAAAAGGGGAAAACGCACACAAAAAAAAAACCTAGAAACAAAGACAGAAACAGAAGATCTTGTTGGGGTAGAAGAAGATTAACAAGATTTTATTTACAACATCAAAACATTTAATGGAGGAATACCTTCTGAACCACACCAACTGCTGCTTGTAATGGGGTCAATTGCTCATACGGGAGCTGGCATTTCAGTCAGAAAAAAGATGATTGATATGAATTCTGTTCAACCATAAATTTTTAGAAGATAAAGCAAAGTAATTGTCTGAAGAGAGTTATATTTTTTTCACCGGCACTCATTTTCACTTCCAAAAAAGTGGCGCATTACCTTTCCTGTAAGCAACTCCCACAGTAGAACTCCAAAGCTGAAAACATCAACTTTGTGATCATATGGTTTGTGTTCAATAACCTTCCATGCATCGACACAAACAAACAAACAGGTCAAACAGTTGGGGAAGCTACCAAAGGCACAAAACCAACAATATCATTTAAGCCATGCGACAGTGAGTAAATAAACCAACCCATTAGAGGGTTGACAAATTCATGTCTCAACTTTCAACAGTATAAAGTTATAAAGAGATTTGACACAACAAAACTATATGTATATCCCAGTTTTTATCTATTATATACGCCCTCATAACTCAACATCCATGCCCTCCTTGGTGCACATGCTAGTAGTATAAAAAATTTGTTCCTATTTGTACTGAAGGAATGGCAAAGGAAAAAAGGGTGGTGTACATGGTACATTTGCCTTTGTTTCAGTACTTGGAAACTGAATTGTAGGGTATAAGAACTAGAAAACTATGCCTAGCTAGAAACTAATTATCCTTTGTTCAATTTGGAATCAAGTAAACTGTTTAAAAAGTATTGAACACATATATAAAGAAACAGACCTCTGGAGCCATCCAACGGTACGTTCCAGTTTCAGCAGTCATAACACCAGATTGAGCTTGCATTCTAGCAATGCCAAAATCACTAATCTTGACAACCTGGCAGACCATTTTTTTTAAAAAAATTAGTAGATAGAAACTTAGATCAATCTTAAAGCTATGATTACAGCCATGAAACAACCTAACAAAGTTCCTGTCCAGAAGAAGCAACAAGTCAAGGACAAGAATGCATGCAGCTGCCCTCTAGTCTTGAAGCATAAAGAAAAGGGGATATTAATCTAAACGAAATACATAGGCTATTGAAAATTTCATGACAATCAATAGTACTTTTTTATCAAGTTTCATCCATTAATACCTAATAAGCTCTCATACTTGTTAATTACATTATCCAAGAAAACCATTGGTAGAACTCTGCTTTTGAGTCCTTATTAAACTGAAATTAACGCCTTCACATCCTATCATACTACCTGCAATCAAGTGCCACATCAATTAGGAGTCACTGACCAAATTTTAAGTCGGGGAGCAGTTCCCCATCATGGGTACTGCCAAAATTGTTAATCGAAAAGCAATTCACAATAAAATTGGTCATTTTTACTTCAGAAAATGTAGTTGTCTTTTAATTTAAGTGAACTAGTCAAATAGGTTAAAACGTCCTCTTGACATGATTTTTTTTAACTATGTCATCATCAGCTATGATGGTCATGAAGCAGAGGACCAATATGCAGCATTATCTCTAGACTAAGACAGAGATCAGCGAGAAAGCCATGACTGTAGGAAACTCCAGGGGAGGTAAGAAGTAGTCCTTAATATACAATAACAAAAAAAAAAAAAAAAAAAACACATACAGATTTAAAAGGTAATAACATAAAAAATTAAAATCTCTTACTCCATTTCCATCCTTCAAAAGATTGGCAGCTTTCAAGTCCCGATGGATTATATTATTGTGGTGCAAATACTTCATTCCGTTGGAAACATCAATGGCTACTCTGATTAAGGTTGGGAGTGGGAAAACTCCCTTTTGTTTATGCAGAAAGTCATGTATGCTTCCACCAGACATGTACTCTAAGAAAGAAACACTCAAGCTCAGGATGGAGAAAAAAAACAACAACAAAAATTGGAAAATTTCAATAATAATTTACCAATTGTGTTTTTTAAATCAAAATTCTATAACTAATGAATATAAATCAAAGCACCTCACTACATATGCCATTAAAAATTAAAATTACCCATGACAATACACAGCCTTGGAGGTCTTGTACATGCCCCGATGAATTGGACAACATTCTTGTGCTGGATTTTCCTGTGTGTAGGCAATGAATAACAACTTTTCTTTTTATAAAAATCACCCAAAATATTGCCTCAAAATGATAAAAGTAAATGACATTATGCAAAGGCATAACAAAGTCTAATGCTTGTGTTCCCTATTAATTTGAAATTATATTACTTAAGAAATAAAATACTTTTTGTTTTTGTGGATTGGTGTGCATGTAATGCATCTAGTAGGACTTGAACTCACAACTTTACTCTTCCCCTTGAACTTATAAGGGGAGGAGATGCCAATTGAGCTAGAACTCATTGGCTAAACTAAATATTATGAATTTTTTGCCAAAATTCAGTCCCATTGTACATTTAAAAGAAAAACTAGATGATGATAAGAAGATGTTGAATCACAACCAGTGGTGCATTGCGTGCCAATAGTGACAACTCTCTCTCATGCATACGTGTGTTTTGGACAAGGCCTCCAGGATGACAATTAAGAGGCTCTACAACTAAAACTAAGTTGCTTCGTTCATAGAAGATTTTTCTGGACTATCCACATTCCAACAGCTAAAGGTGCTGCAATCTATAAAATATATAAAATTGAAGCAGTTTGACTTTTGGTTGACTTTAGAATATTGTGTTACATAAATTTTTGAGACCTTAAAATTTTACGTGTCACAATTTTAATATATCTTTTTTAATTGAATTTAAATTCTATACTATATTTAAACCCTCCATAGAACCTTGGCACATCATATTTTCTTTTAATGGTAGAATATATAGTTCTATATACAAATGCAATCATAATAAATGTCTATTACCATGGCTTTTGAGTGGAGTTTATAGTTTACATTTGTGTTAGAATCATTTCCCTCTTTCTTTTGTGTGTGTGTTTGTATCTCAAAAAAAAAAAAAAAAGTCTATTAATAACTATCATAATTATGAAATTTCATATTTAGACAAGAAAATAAAAGAGGGAAAAAAATCATGGAGTATATAATAACAATTGTAACAATAATTTTTTTTAACTTCCTGGCCTTAACATAGAATTGCTTTATCTGAATAACCACTACCTTATTGGGAATATTTTCACATGAACAACAATTACTTGATTGGAGGACGTTACAAAATATATATAATGACCTAACAAGTAAAATGATTAGATTATTACCAGTAAATTGAGAAGTGTGCTCATTTTAGTAACAAATGAACACCATTTGCGAATGCCCTCCTGATTATTATAAATAAACCAAAGGTCCAAAATAGGGGGAAAAAAGAAAAGAAAAAAAAAAAAAAGAAGGAAAATGATGATGATGAGTGATAGTAGTGTTTGCGTAAGTTACACTATAAAATGACAAACCTCATCATAATGACTTCTTGAGTAAATTCCCTCTGCATATTTTCATTCATATGTTCAGCCCTAAGAACTTTGATTGCCACATCTTGATAACAATAAGTACCTTTATACCTGCATGAATCCAATCATTCTCTATTGATAAATTACACACATGCCCAATTTGAGCCAAGACCATAAGTGCGTCAATCCAATCATACAATTAATAAATAACCATAAACAACAGATCATAGCTAGAAAGGAATAAAATACTAACAAGTCGCAAAATGATACAGATACAATTTTCTTTTCATATATCAATGAGCCAGGGTCAATTTCTCCGACATCAATTCCGTTAGAGGGTACATTTACATGGTTAGAGATAAACTTGATCCCACTTTGGTTTTGCTCCCCAGCAGAAGGAACACCGCCACATGTCAACAAAGGTTGCTTCTGCAATGCGTTACAGGATATCAAATCTAATGAGATGTGGTAAGCAGGAAAAGGCATGCAAGTTTATAATTTTTAGTATAACTCAAAGAGCAGGACATGAATATATCGATGGTACATGTAAGGACTCCATATATTCCTTTTTTCTTTTATGATGAGAGAAAAGCTGGATATGGCAGAAATAGAGCACAGTACAGATATGAAGCTTTTAATCCTTACCAAATTTAAACCAAAGTATGATGAGAAACTATTAATGAAAATTGTTATTGTTCTATCATAGATAAGTATAATAATCATTGATGCTAGCTTTGACTAATAATTATAAAATTCAAATGACCCTAGATAGAAGGCTAGCATCCAGAAACCCTTCTTCACGAATTCTATCAATGCAAAGTTAAACCAAGCCCTATTATGACTGCATAGCAAAACCACATTGTTATTTATTATTTTCATATCATTCACCTATTATCAACCCTTCTGAAGTAACTTTCATGCCTTTCATTCTAACATTAACCAATAAGAATTGCTCTCACTAAAGGACTGGCATTTGAATAAAAAAGGGATTCTTAGATATCATTTTTCTAACTCAAACATATCACAGTTTCTGAATGCCACAGAAAATTATTATATTTAAAATGTTAATTCTTTTTGGCCTCTGGTGTCATAACTTGTAGAAATTCCATCCTAAATAAACAGAAAGCCTATTAAGGCAACTAAAAATGCAGTTATCTGGAATTGAATCTTAGAATAATGCATGAAACTTAAGTAGCTAGCAACAATGAATGATGATATAAGTCTTTTACTAATAAGTGGGAAACTAACTTCGCACCAATTCTGACATATATGTTCTTGATCTTTTTCAACAAAAAGTTGCTAGCGCTTTAATGATTATACCCATTGAAGCATGAATAATATCATTAGTAGATAGAGTTATTGATCCATTGCTAGTGGCGTGAAATGAATATGACATTTCATAACTTTTAGTAAATAGGTGTGAATTTGATTAGATTAAATCTTTCTATGAACACATTCATAGAAAGATTTAAAAATAAGACCATGTCTTAATCAAGTTCAAAAACCTTTCATAACTTTTAGTAACTCAAATTTAGATTTTGAACTAGTCAATTCTTCCAAGTTTTATCATAGGGACCTCACGATCATCTTATAAAATGTAAGACCTAAAAAGAAAGGTAAAAAAGGATTGGTACTTGTATAATTAAGGAATATGACAGCTACTCGGTTGCAACACATAATGATGAGTTCCCTACAAATTCCCTTTTTTTTTAAAGTATATTACTACTGTCCTCCTAAATTATACTACCATAATGTATATAAAGGTGAACTGCACATTAAGCATGAACACTTCAACAAGGAGACAAAAGAAGCCAGCACTTGCCTAAAGATATAATGTTACTCCAGAATTTTATGTCAACCAGTATTAGTAAAACTGAATCAGATAATAAGTAAATTCAATTCTAATGCCTTAAAAAAATAACACTTTTTTTTGTTGTGGGGGGGGGGACACCCATCTTTAAACTTAAATCTGAAAATCCAGTCAATAATATAAATTGTTCCAACAAGTAGGCTAGTAGCTTGTAGGGAGGATACCTCAATTTCTGGTATTTTCTTTAACAGCTTATTTTTAAGCTGTTCGGTCTCCTAAAAAATATCAAACACGCACATTAGTCAAGCAGCTCACAAGGAATTAAAAAAGAGAAAAATAATTACAGAACATGAGTACAGTTCTAGAATACATTTAAGACAAACACAAGACTGTAACTTGAGAGCTCATAATCAAACTCCATTATGACTAATATTTAGCTTTAATCAATTGGAAGTCACTAATAAGCAACTAAGCAATGAGTATTTGTATTAATTCCATGAAAAATAAAAATAAAAAACGAATAGTCTTCACAAGTACTAGTAATCGATTGATGATTTGCATAAAAAATCAAGAAAATGAGAGAAAAAAGTACCTCGAGTGCAAAACCATTAACAACGAAAACATCCAAAGAGTAGCCATCTATAGTTGAAAAAGCATGTGCTTCTTGAATGTTCAGCCCAATCTCAGACAGTAAGCAACTCAACTGAAAACGTAACCATAAAAAGTATAAATAGTAACTAAAAAAATAGCTCAAACAGGATAGTGTTTTTTTTTTTTTTTTTTTTTTTAAATTAATAGGTGATTTTTGGCCCTAAGGGAAAGGGGAAAGGGAGATTCAAGCTAGTGACCTCCGCTTCATAAACTGATTGTGCTACCCTTAAGGTTAACTTAGATAGTATTGTCACTGACAGAATGTCCTACTGAGTAACTTTTGGAAGTTCAGTTTACAA
This sequence comes from Quercus variabilis, assembly GCA_030445155.1. Taxonomy (NCBI): domain Eukaryota; kingdom Viridiplantae; phylum Streptophyta; class Magnoliopsida; order Fagales; family Fagaceae; genus Quercus; species Quercus variabilis. The sequence continues at coordinate 13,662,995 of CP129446.1, read as the reverse complement.
GTATAAATCACCTATGCTATCCACCATCACATCTTACAGAAGCATGATCTATTGCAATCTGTCTTCAGGCATATAAATTACAAAGAACTTGCTTTGGTGGTAAACAATGATGTGTTGGAACAAGGGTAAGTAATAGAGAAGTTCTGTTACTTATAACTGATTGGACTTATATAGACTGAGAATTATTATTATATGTATTTAGTTGACATCAAAAGTTCATATGGTTTTAAAGTAAAATCCTGACTAGTGCAGCATATAGAGACTGAAATTCAGTAAATCTAGGAGTGCAGCACAATAAGATAATAAATCTTAGCGGTAGATCCTACAGAATGCTAGCAGGAGACTAAAGAAAAATGCAGGATTATTAAACTAGAACATGATTGATAAAAAGAAAAGAACTATAAAAAATGTAATATGAAATGGCAATAAACCAACCAGGCCTTGTGCCGCACACCATTGAGAACATAACAAAGAAGTCCAAAAATGAGCATGGTCAAAGAAGAGTGTCAAGATCAATGTGAGAAAAAGAAATAGTATCGGCATTATAGTTGGAGAAACAACAAATTAAGCACGATGCAAAAGGAACACAGGGTCAACTGCAGTGACAAGAGTGAATCTCATTTCTTCTTTTTCTCCTCAAGAAGCGGCTAGCCTTTTAATTCATCAATCATTAACTTCAACTATGTCAAATCACCCATGATGAATGAACAATCAGGTGTCTTCTCTTGGGTAGGTTTAATTTTGATACTATACAGCAAGTAAAGTATTTCTAAATAGTAGCAAGCCTTCTAGATGCCCACCCTTAAAGGTTAAAGGTTGGAGAGATGAAAGCTTAATTACCACACAGTTCCAGCAGGTCTTTTTGTGTGTGTGTTTTGTGGGAGAATGGGCGAGGTTAAGTGTTCCGGACATCACTGGCAAGTGACTCCAATCAGGTTCAGTAGGGCATAGGATCAAATGTTTCATTGCTGAATAAGATTGCAGAATTTCAACCTTCAAAACAATAGTGTTCACTAATAACATCAAATATATTTCTCACTTTTGCAATATATTTATTACCTTGTCCAAAAATTTAAATCTCAAATTTGATGCTTCAGAAATGTCAAGAACGTTCATGCAGGACTTATTATGCAGATTACATCTAAACAAAGGATGCTAAAATAAGAATTAGAAAAATCCTGGATATGTCTTTGATGCTGAAAACAGTAGGTGTACAAGTATACAACGCAGATGATTCCAAGAAATGGTTTAGACCGTAGAAAACTCCACATGCTTCCTATGAGAGAAAGGGAGAGAGTGGTCAGCTACCTGATTGAAAATTTTTCGCTTGTCGTATGTTGAAATTGTAATTTCATGCATTGCCCTACAAAATTTGCAAAATATTACAATGTTCAAGTGGCTAAGAAACTACAAAAGTGTCCAGCAATCAGTGAAAACATTTATTTCTAGTGAAAATTCCTTTGAACATCTCATCCTAGAAAGAAACATTAAATTGAATATAGATGGGGGGAAAATTATACAACACATAAAATTACAAAAACAGAAAGTATAAATAACAGGATACTTCTAAGAAATGTTCAAAGCAAAGTCACAAACCAGCTTGAGTTAAATGGGTAATTTTTCCCAATTAGAAGAGAATATTTTGATGAAGCCACAGATCTCAACTTCTTCTGGTAGGAGAAAACTTACGTACTAGGAAGACTTGTTCCTCCTTAAACTTTACTCTCAGGATCCTGGAAATTCAGTGGTATGATTGGAAAATTTCCCAACTCTTCTCATTTACTTTCAAGAAGAGACTTAAAATATATTGCAACAAACCTGAAATTATTCAGCTTCTTGAATTATCTACTATAATATATCATATATCTATCAAATCCAGCCAAACCTAATATATGCATGTCTGGATTTCAACTTGTATCTGTAAAGCATCCATGTCAGTATTGAATATAAAAATTTGCAACAGTAACTTGAAAGACTAGATATATGATGAATAATACATTAATTGGCCACAAAATTTTATGTTAAGGACAATTATAGAAAAAGCTAACAATCAGGAGAACCTTTCAGAATTATTACCGGGAATAAAGACAATTATGATTCACGTTGTCATGCCTGTCCTGAACATGTAATTGGTTGACTTCAAGAGTGAGTTCAACATCAGGTGATGAACCAAACGCAGGTGGTGGATGAACACTGAAAAAGTAAGAGAGAGAATGGGGTACTAACAACTCACAAATTCTCAAAAATGAAATAGGAGGAGGTCCTTTTAACCGTACCTACGTTTGCTGGGATAATCAGAACATTGAGCATCCACTTCTCTTTGAAGGTTTGAATGCCAAGAAGAACTACAATTTCCACCCGGAGTAGAATGAACCTGCACATTATCAAGATGCATTTCCTTCAGTTTTTTGGTTCCGTCAATATGTCAATTGCCTTTAGAAACTTGCACAAAAGCAAACCATTTGCAGAAATATCCCTAATTCCAAGTCAAATCAAGTAGTCAAATTTCATGGTAGTGATGAAATCGTAAAATAGTGGTATCTTTTATGAATGGAAGTAACGAAATATATAACAAGAAAAGAGAAACCCAAAAGAGAAGGGAAGAAAAAGAACAAAAAAAAAAAAAAAAAAAGACTCATAGCCAATATGATTCAAAGAAAGTTTCTTGTATACCAAGAGTCTTGTTGCTCAACTGGCACCTCCAGTGTTTCCAGCAAAAGACTTTCAAATCCCCCTCCCCAACTATTGAATTAAACAAAAGAAAAAAGAAAAAAAAAGAAGAAGAAGTTTTCTGCTATAAGATACCTGCACAAGACGGACTTCAACTGCATGTCCAATAGAAGGGTTGCGTGCCATGTTCAGTAATCTTTTGTGCATAAGAACTTCTTGTGCCCTCTCGGCATTCACATCCATAGCATACCTATAAGGCTAACACTACCAAATTAGATTCATAAACGATCATAAGCAACAATAATGTTCACTATTCCAATTAAGTCAAAAAAAAATTTTGAAAAGAAAATACTCCTCCGGCTTTCTCTAATGCCCTGTTTTTTGAGGGAACAAAGATAATGGTTCACTTTGTATCCATTAACAAACACGGATACCAGGAATTTGAATTGATATTAATTTATTATATTACTATTTCTAAAAAAGATTTACAGAAGTATAATAAAAATGAATGAAAGAAAGCACACACAAACGCAAAGATTTGGTGTTTTACCGAACAGGGAGGCCATGAAAATGTTTCCAGAGTTCATCTTCAAAACCAGGAAGATCGGTCTCTGATACGTTCAAGTGCTTAAGTTGGTGAAGGACTTCATTGTACACACCTATCTTCTGCCTCTGCTCTCTGCTGAATCGACTCTGACTCTGACTCTGACTCTGAGTCCGTGTAAAATCCAGGACTCTGTTACTGCTACTCTCTGTATCTTCCATGATCACACCAAGTTCAACCAAAACGAGCAGTTTTTTTGGAGCTTTAAAATGTACTATGGCTGTTTATGTTGGAAAGAGAAATAGTGGCAATGCAAAATGAATCAATGATTGCTTATAGGCATAAGAAAAAGGATGGAGACTATTTTAAAGAGAAACTATCAATGGCTTTTCGAGCTGTGCCATGGCTTATTTATTTAACGTGCTTAATTTTGATTCAGCCAAAAAAAGGAAGCGTGATTCATTTGCAACTCAACAAAGGACTTTAATAAAAGCATATAAACCTGTACTGTAGTCTATTGAGTTTATCTTTTTCAATTTGACTAAATTGCAATTGCAGGTTCCACCCATAAAATTTAGAATAATTTTTGTTTTGTTAAAAAATTTTAAAATTTGGATTTGTAATGTATTATTTATTTAAAGCATTCCATCAATGCATCAACTATAAGGTGTCCATTAAGTGCCAACTAAGCTCAAAAGGAAGTCGTTTGAATCACTAGTTTACAAAGTTTGAGATGATTTTGATTTTGCCCCCTAAAATTTGAGGTAATTTGGATAATAAAACTATGTTGTTTTAAGTTAATGTGCTACTTAACGGACACCTCATCATGACACAAGGGCAAAATGGCTTAAATTCAAATGATATGTAATGTTTGGGATACAAATGGACTTTGGTAGATTGATAGCACATATAAAATTTAGTCACTCAATTGTGACTAGATTCACTACAATATATGCTGGATGTCCCCTACCAGCAACACACTGCATTGGATATTAGAGAATCCATACCTAATTCCAAAAAAATTGGAACTAAGAGTGTGCTTGGATGGAGGGAAGGGATTCACTTATATTAAAAAAAATTAAATTGTTAATTTAACCTGAAGGATATCAATTTATATCTATTCTTTTAATTAGCAAAAGAGTGCTAATATAATTTAATAATAAAGGAAAATTTATCTCTTAAAATTTGTTTGTCAAACAAGTCGGCATTCCTATTATAAAAAAATTTAGGCAAAACATAAGTATATCTTAAGTTTCTATTCGTCAATAAGTCATACAACTTAATTTAATTTAATTGTATTTGGAAAAATAACATTTGTTTGCACTATGTTGGTAAATACAATTATGTGGTTGTATCTTAGGTTTGTATCAGCCAATAAGTCATGTTGTTCGATTTTTTTTTTTTTTTTAATTTTTTTATGGGTCATATGGTTTAATTTAATTGTCTTTACAAATGATAACATTGTTTACAGTTTGCACTACATTAAAAGAATTTAATTGGTGAACATTAGATACATCACCCAAGTAATTGTATATCAGTTTGCCAAAAATAATATATTACAGCTACCATCCTCCTTCTTTTGGTAACTTTTTAAATTATTTTTCTTTATATTTTTTCCCTATAATTCCTATATTAATTCTCAAACTTATAAAAAATGGAAGGTGAAAATCTACTGACCAAATTCAAATTATCGAAAATATATTATTCTATAGAATAATAAGTAAATGTATTCAATATAATAATATTTACCATGAAATATTTATCAAGAAAATATACCATGAAATAAATACAGTTTTATAAAATTATATTAAAGTGCCTTAAAAAGGAAAAAAAAAAAAAAAAAAACTTATTCCAACAAATTTATACGTTTTTTGACAAATAAAATATTTATTTTTTTAAACTATGTATATGATTAATGCATCCAATCAATTTGGAACTTATTGAATATAAACAGAATGAAGAGAAGAAGCAAAACGATAAATATGGTAGAATATAATCTATTTAAGAACGGTGAACCTTTTTTTATTTTTTTCGTATGAAAGGAAAAAAAAAATTAATAGAATGTATATGGGCTAAGAGAGAGAGAGAGAGAGATTGGTGTATGGGCTAATATATATATTTAAACCTTCTTCGTAGAGCTGTAAATGAGCCGAGCTTTGTCGAGTAGTGAATGTTCAAGCTTGGCTCGATAGCAAAAATAGGATGTTCAGGCTTGGCTTAAGCTTGATACAAGTCTACAAATAATGTTTAAGGTTAAGCTTATTATAAAGTATAAAAGCTTGAGCTCGGCTTGGTTTGGCTTGATTCATTAGTCAAGCCAAGCTCAAACTCAATATCAAGCTCAAACTCAAGCTCAATATCATGCTTTTGAGCTTAAGATCCAACATAAGTATATTATCAAGCCTATATCAAGTTTATTATCTGGCCTATTTGGTTTTAATGAGTGGTCTCAATTTATAATTAATTAAAGTTTTAGAAAGATATGAGTTTACTTGTCAAGCTCATATCAATTTTATTACCAAACTCATAAATAAGCTTAGACTCAACTTGTTTTGTTACTTTTATATCGAATCTTGATATTCACGAGCTTGTTCATGAACAACATTTTTTACTCAGGCTCAGCTCATTTATTAAATAAGCCTAAAACTAAAACTTAAGCTTGTCTTGTTTATAAACAAACAGACATGAACGAGCTTTTTATCGAGTCAAGCCCGAGCTGCTTATGAACGGCTTGATTCATTTACATCGCTACAAGTTATTCCTCTTTTTCAAGTGTCACCTATTACTTTTTTGATAATAACAAATGGTTGTATCACTAACACCAATGATTCAACTATAAGACAATACTTTATCTTTGTGACATCCGTTGATAGAAGACAGCCTACCTGTCTTAAATACAAACCTTTAAATATATGCATTTTTTATATCAATAGATTGTGACTAATAAGTATAAATTATGCATCATTGAGATTTATATTACTTTTGTGCTCTACTAAATTACTAATATAATAATGGGGGAAGTCTTGAATAGCTGTGTAACTTGGTTTCATTGGTGGTAACGATAACTATTGAAGAATATTCATGTTTATGCATCATCAGTCATTGCACACAAGTTGTAATTAAAAATCTCTTTTTCTACATGCAGAAGTTGATAGGGAACTTATAAGAAGTGTGCGTGTGGGTGGGTGGGAGGGGATCTTAAATTTTATGAAATGCACGCTCAACATAGATTTAATCAGATACCTCTACCTTTTATTATTCAATACTTTAGAAGTATTGTAAAAACTCTTACATAATAATGGACTACGATTGTATCTTACTTTAGAAGGAATTTATCCATATTATAAGAAATATTTTCAAGAAAAATTTGTTTTCAAAGTATTTGATTTCATTACCATATTAACAATGATACAACCCAATATAATGAACATAAATTTACAAAGGGTCAGTTGGGTCCGATGGTGGGTGGGGGTGAGTGATTGGGTGGGGTGGCGGTATTGTTGGAAGTGTAAAACAATTTACACCTTAAAGAGGGTTTTTTTTTTTTTTTTTGGGTCAAATAACATAATTTTAGGAAAAGTTTAGGAGAAATGCTTCCAGCCAAATTTATTTAGTTATGTAGTTTGTAGTAGTTTTTTAGAATTTTAGTTTATTAAACTCGAGTTTCAAGCATTATGGGCATGTGTGGCAATTATAATAATTTTTTTTTTTTGAGAAACAAATATACACACAATTATAATGCTTGAAACTCGAGTTTAACAAACTTGAATTTCAAAAAAGATCTACATAACTAAATAAGTTTGGTAAGATGCATTTATTCTAAATTTTTCCTAAGATTATGCTATTTGACATGGCTTATTTTAAGATCAATTGAAAATTATTTTCAGTTTAATCACCATTCTAAAAATTATTTTATGTTGAAATAGATCCTAAGGAAAAATATATATAAATTAAAAAAAAAAAAAAAAGGGCGCCTATCACTTTTTATGGATAAATATGCACCGCAAAATGAAAATAATTGGTCCAAATGGTAAACGGAAAACAAATAAATAAATAAACACGTCAGCACCTACCAGTCAAGCTCAGGTGTCAAATGTAAAACAGATTTCATCTGTCCCCTGTGACCAAACAAGCCCACTCTTCATCAGTACCATCCTCAGTTGTTGGCGAACTCAACTCCACCGAATGTTGCTGACTTAGTTTTTTTTTTTTTTTTTTTTAAATGAAGTGGTCTCAGATATTCTAAAGAAAGAGTCAGGACCTATGAAAAAAAGTACATACCGATCTCGTGTAAATCCAGAACTGTTGTATAAACTAAACAATCCTAAGGCAACAAATCCGCGAGATACACAAAGTTATTTTAAATTAAACACCAGCAAACCGAGTGGTATCTAAAAAATTCTCTGCAACAACAACGTGATTGCCAATATCACCATATCCGAGACCTCCAGGTAGCTGAAGTGAAAGGCTCAATAGACTCAATACTAACCGAGGGGTATAGCCATAAGAAACCAAAAAAAAAAGAAAAAAAAAGAAGTGAAGCGGTGTCAATTGGTGGAGCCTAGTATGGGGGTGTTTGGCTGGTAATGGAGATTGGGTATGTTTGGTTACAGAGGACAAATGAAACTTGTTTAGGATTGACACCTCAGCTTTCCTGGTTGGTGTTGATGGTTTCTTTAATTTATTTGTCGTTAACCTATTGGGCTAAATAATTAATTTAAGGGTAGTGTTAGAAATAGCTTTATGTCAAATAATTTTGCTTTATGTCAAATTCTTTTACCTATTTTACAGAAGAGGTATTTTGTATCAAATGTGATAGCACATCATTTATATCAAAACTCAATAAATGAGAGATGCTTTCAAAATAAATAAATGAGAGACATATGTATAAAAGTAACTATCTACTAATACATGCCTTTCATTTGTTAGTGGGATAGTTATTTTTGCTAACATATCTCACAATTATTGAATTTTAATACTACTAACATGGTATCATTTTATAGGATGTAGAGCTAATGGAGCTAACTTTTTGAATTCCACTTATTATTTCAGTAATATTTTCCGTCATCTCATCATTTCATACCAATTTTTTTATTAGTTGGACCTAATAATAAATCATCCATAATGAGCACCAATAGCATTAACATTTCTCTTAATTTAATAATTAGTATAAAGAGGGAAAATTTCCAACCTGTCACAAGCTAATACATCATACTACCAAATCCACAAAGTTCGGCCAATTACAAAGTGCCACGTACAACAACTAGTTTCTACCATCACCATTCAGGAACTAACAGAAATTTGTCAAGTGTCCTAAAATAATAATATAAAAAAAGCATGCAAAATGCTAATCACACATCAGCGTATGTAAGCAATGACACATGCCACATTAGCACATGTTACCAATGACATCCCACACATGTAAGCAATGACATAAATGATCCAATTAATTGCTGACATGTGTCATCTTGAAAATCAAGACATTTTAGCTAATCAAATGATGCCATGTGTCTTGGAAAATAAAAAGTCTTAAAAATCCTCCAATCAGACTGTGACATGTGTCACTAATCAGACTCTGCCACATATCGCTCACCTACCCCTAAAAATGAAGATGTCATATAGAAGACCATTTAATCAAGATTATGATTTTTTTTTTTTTTTTTTTGTTGTAAAAACATTCCAACACTAGTTAATTTAGTATTAAAAAACTAGATTTCCATTAATTATTTAATTATTTTTTTAAAAGATTATTACAAATTACATAATAAATATGTATAATTATAATGCAAATTTCCAAATCCATCAAAACTAATTCTTAAAATACTAAAATAATTCAAACTAAAAAAATTATATAAGAGTAATTAATAATATATAGTGGGCCAGATTAAGTTAGATGAGTTGAAAAAACTATTGTTAGGGTACATTTTTTACACCTAGGGTGCGTTTGGATGCCGTTTATTTTATTGAAAACTGAAAACAATAAAAAAATAACTTTTAATTATTGTTCACATTAAAAAATATTGTTCATATGCCTTGATGCACTATTCATGTCCCATGAACAGTGCACCAGGCGCTGGTCCCAAAAAAAAAAAAAAAAGGGTTGAAACACAAAATGTCCAAACGTGGATGTGATTCAAACGCTCACCTAATATTATTTAAATAACAACTATTTATTTCTTTTCAAATGTCACAAACAAATTATTGGGCATGCCTAAATAGTTTTTGACTATCACTATGCTAGCCCATAACCTTTCTCCTTTCTATCACAAAATTGGGTTACGAACGCAAAACACTATAGGACCTAATATTTTTTCGTGAAGCCCAAATTATTTATTGAGCAAGATAAAATCTAATTCCTTCTAAAGCTCAAGAATTTTATACTTAGCAAATATTCGAAAAAACCCATGATTCAAATTCATGGCAATACTATTTTTTCAATGGGATTCAACCCTATAATCAAAGCCCATGATTTAAACTTGTGGCAAATTATTTGTCAAAAAGCCCAGTTTCCACTAACAATATCAAAAACCCAATTTTCATTAGTAATATTAAAAGCCAAGTTCCCACTAGCAATATCAAAAGCCCAATTTTTATTGGCAATATTAAAAGGCCAGTTCTCGCTGGCGATATCAAAAGTCCAATTTACGTTGACATCATTTAATCAAAAAGCCCAATATTATTAACGCTTGGCAAAGAAAAAGTATCATGGTATAATTATTGCTTAAATATTACTATGGCAAAAACCATGGCAATCGTCTTATAAAAGCTCATAGGAAGTTATCTTGAAGATTATGTTCTCATATTATAACCCATGAAACACATGGTCATTATTTGTGTTGACACTCCATTTTGCAACCAACATTTAACTTCACATGGAGGGTAAAAAGGTACTTTCACCTTGAAAATATGTATCTTGATTCTGACCATTAAATCCTTAATCTCATTTCACAAAAATGATATTGATGTTGTAACGATCAAATCAACTGGTCATAAACCCTAATCGAACCACCAAATTGAAAGTTATCATCAAATCAAGTTTTAATGGCGGAGATGCACTATCACAAATTGAGTTCAACCATATGTGATTATGAACAATTGATTTCAATTGGTTATAAGTGTAATCAATTGGAGATCAATGATGTGTCATAATTTGATTGGTTAGGACTACATTTTATAGTGAGATTGCATACACCTAATTAATTAGATAGTTAAACATTAATTATTAAATGAGTAATTTGTGCAATTATATTTTAATTAGAGTAAATTTGGAACCAATTAAGTCTGCAATTGGAGTGATTGGAGCCATTTAATGTTAATTGGGAGCTAATTTGGGACCTGTTAATGTTAATTGTGCTGAAACCATTTTCTAACAAATGACCTTTGCTCACCATTTTATCGATATCTCTCAGAATATCTGTAAATAAGGTTAATTTTTCCAAAAATTAGACATCCGAGGCTTCAATTTGAGCATAAGAACCAGACAATTCCTATCGGAATTAAGTCAGATATGATTTTTCGAAATTGGCTTTACAGGCTGTTACAACAGTTACGGGAAAACCAAATTTTGACTTACTCCCCACTCCCACCAATCTCTCCATTTAATGCACCAGATTTTCCCCAAAACTAAAATAAGGTCTAGGTTCATAATTCTTTGTCAACTCTCATTAAATGGTCTTCTATTCATATTTCTTCCACCACTACTATATAAACCATCTCTTTCCTTTATTTCAAGACACCAAAACCCCATTTCTTCTCCTCTCTTAAGTGCTAGTGAAGTTGAGTAGTCTTGTCATATCTTCGTCTTCTTGAGACTTAAGATATTGAGTGTGACTCATTCTTCCTCTCCTAACTCTTCCTTTCCTCCACCTTTAGGACCTCTACCAAGAGTCTCCTCCTCCACTATATGGATATTGCATGAAGGTATAATCCCTTTTCCTAACTTGTTTTTTGTGATGCCATGATAAGAATTTAGGATTAAATCATGATAGTAATTATTTAAATTCTCTTGAATATATTTGAATGTTCTTAAATGTTCTTATGTGTTCTTCGCATGTTCTTGGTTGTTCATCACATGTTCATACATAAACACTAGTTTTGATCTTAAATCCACATCAAAAATATGAAAAACATGTTTGTTTCATAATTCTTCCAAGTCCTTGAATCTAGAATATCATCATATACACACATTCATTAGAATTTATTTGTCAATCCAAATGAAATACTTAATAAATTGAAATAGGATTTATCACATGCATACACTTTAAATCCAACATGCAAATTGATTGATAACATATTGGATGATGTGATATGAATGTTGGCCACCGTAGTCTAGAAAACTGGTTTCACCAGGCAAGGTGGGTGCCTAACACCTTCCAACCTTGTAACATAGTCTCTGAACTTAGATTAAGGGTTAGTAGATCAAATGCTTATCCATGTAATTTTCGATTTTTAGATTGTAACTAGGAAACAAAGCTATATACTTTATCTTAGATTGTATCTAGGACCAAAGTCATGTAATTTTCCTATGATTAATGTAAATTTAATTGAAAATTAATAAAATGAGGAATTTTTCAATTTTGGTTTTCTTATTTATCCCAATAATTAAATAAGTGGCGACTCCATTGTAAAACCCTTAATCTAAATGGGAAAATATAACTAGTCAAACCTCCATTTTGTGAGGCAATAACACAACTCCACATATTCACGTAAGTTTGGCTCAACATCCTATAAAAAAGGGGACCGGGGCGCGGTCTCTCACAGTGGCGACTTCACTAGAGATATTTAGGGCTAAGTTTCAATTAGATTATGGTGGCCAACCATGTTATTGTTTATTTATTACTTTTTTGTATATAATATGTCTAATATGTCATTATTTTGTATGTCATGCATTATTTTCTTGAATGAAATTTATTTTATTTGTGTGCTAGTCCGGAAGCTCGGTAGTATTAGCAATGGATTGTGGTCTTCCTGAGACTCACATACCCAGCGGTGAACCTACCACCCACCGCGACAAGGATCATCATGGTTATACCATGGTAGTTCATAAGGACAAACTATACCGTTTGGACCAACGTGGTGCTCTTGGCATCACAAGTTGGGAGGTACAACGCCCTAGCTTGTGGGGACCTTTAACCTACCTTCTACTTATATTGTAATGACCCATAGAACCTAAGCTTAGGTCAGTCCATGTTAATTGCATTACATTATGCATGTGTTTGGCCGTTGTTTGAACCATGATGAGCCCAAGTCCAACGCTTGAGCCCATCATAATTGTTTGAACCTTGTATGCTATGAATGAAATCAAGCCCAAAGGCCTATGATTGAACTCTACTTGGTATGGAAACCAAAAATTGTTTCTTGAATCATTCCAAGTCCAATACTTGAGTCCATCAAAGGTGTATTCACATGATTAACATCAAGGGCCAAAAGTTCACAAGGTACATGCCTTCCAAATGTAAGGTCAAGCCATTTCAAGCAAATACCAAATGATCATATGGTTCAAGCCTTCCAAGTGCAAGTCCAAGCCATTTCGTCATAATCAAGGTTCAAGCACACCAAGCCTCAAGCATCCTAAATGGGCCAAGAAGAAGCAAGTGACCCAACTTTGCCTCACTCCACATTTGGTTTGCAACATCATGGTTAAGCTTAAAGTTTGTTTGTTTATTCCATGTTTTTATGTTTTTCTGAATTCAAAAATTTCATGTGACATTTAATGAGCTTTGTTTGTGTATATATATTAAAAAACAAAAAACAAAAAAAATATAAAAAAATTCAAAAAAGGAATTCAAGATTTCCAAATCTTTCCCAAAAAAAGAGAGAAAAATTTTGAAATGAAAAAAGCCTTTGGACTAGGGTTATTGAGCCCTTAAGTCATTAAAAAAATAAAAAATCTTGGAACTATGGGCATTGGACTTCCTAGTGACTTTTTTAAAAAATGCCTTTTTTTTTTTCCCCAAAGATTTCAAGATTCTTTAAAGTCTTCTTTTAAAAATGGTACATGAGGATCTCTTGGACAAAACTTTTTCTAAATTGTGATGTTTAAAGGTTTGAACAATCAACTTGTACTGAAAAATGATTAATTTCATTTGATCTATGTAAGCACTTTTGCTAAATTACTTTAAAAAAAAAAAAAAAAAATGGTTTTACAAGGCAATCAAAGAAAATCTATCAATTGGAAAATTCAAAAAGCTCATTCATTCATTTCAAATTTCTAAAAACTTTTGTGTCTCCAATAGATCATTCATTCTTTTTCTTTTAAGATGAATTTATTAAAAGAGCTTGAAAGCAAGCACTACTAGGGATAGGAGGTCATCTTTGGTTAAACCAAGAATATACCTTAATACCTAGAATGATCATTATCCATTGCTAGCTCATTTGATCCTTAAAACACTTAGCCTCTTTTTTTGCATGAACCCACTAAAATCTAAACTTGGGGTGGGAAAAATCAAGTTATGCATACTTAAATCTCATGTTGAGGAGGACTCAACCTTGTAGCTTTAAAGCTAATTGATAAAGCTCTCCTAGAAGACATGAAAGACAAGTTGAGAATTCATTAAGCTAAAAATAAGAGATCATTAAAGAAAAATGAGGTCTTACTCAATCTTGGAAAGAGAAATGAAATTCCATCAATGTGAGAGAAAAAAAAAAAGTGTGCATCAAGTTTGAAGAGCCTAAAATTCATCATGCCAAAAGGAATAAAAGATTCATCTAAAGGAGATTTCATCAAAAAAGGAAAGATTCATCAAGCACAGAAAGGTGTAAGTGCATCGAGGCAAGAAAGGAGTCTAGAGAGTGCATCAAAATGACCAAAAATCATTAATCTGAGAAAACCAAAGAGGGCAAAATGTCCCCAAAAGTTCATTCAATCAAGAGATGAAAGACCAAAAAAAAAAAAAGGCTCAAAACTCAAAAGGGCAATCTAGGCAAAAGTTAGGGTCAAAGAAAAGAAGAAGAAGAAAAGAAAAAATTGGAAAATCCTACCAAGTTGGAAACTTGAAGATGCAACCTAAAAAGAGAATAATTTTACAAGATGAAAGTTTAGAGGTATGATTCAAGATAAATGAGCATAAAAACAAATGTTGATACAAGTGACCAATGAAGACTAGTGAGAAGATGACAAAGAAGAAATGGAAAAACTCCTCCAATACTTGATTTTTGAGTAATGCATACTTAGGGGAACATCATAGCTAATTTTGAGTATTTTTATATCATTCATTTCATAACCTAAACCCGGCCTACATTACAACCCATGAATAAGACCTCCTTGAAGTCTTGCTAATTTTAGGCTTATCTTAAACTCTAATAATATTTTTCTCTTGAATTAAAAAGAAAAATTGCTTAAAATTGTCAAACCCTGCAGGATGATACATCCGAGGACAAAATTTCTCAAATTCTTAAATCCTCAAAATGACTCAAAAGGACTTCCAAACCTGGAGCACTCTCCTTATTTGCACCCAACAATGTGATTCATTTCATTTCTTGATTGTCTTTGGAGACTTAATCTGACGATGTTCAAAAGGATGAAGCAAATTTGATTATATGAGTTTAATGATCTTGATCCTTCCTAATTAAAGAGATTTGTTTGATTCTTAAACACTTTGATTTGCCAAAATGGTTGTTCAAAGGATCACATCTTGTTCCCAAAAAAAAAGAGGAAATTTTTTTTAAAAAAAAAAAAAAAGAATTAAAATCTCATTTCCACCAAAAAAAAAAAAAAAAATCATTCCTTTTCAAAATCTAGTTCTCTTAAACTACTTCTTGACCTGATCCTTTATAAGAGAGGTATGTAGGCAACCTTGTAGAGGCCCAATCCCATTCACCCAAACAACCTTGGAGAATAAAGTCAAAATAATGTGACAAAATTGTTTGGATGTATGTTAGGCTAAGCCTATTTGTTTTGCATCAAGCATGCTTGAACTTGGGGCATTGGCCTATTTATATTGTATGTGAATATGTCCTTCTCGCATGAAAGCATGTTTTCATTTGAGGCATCAATCCATTTTTTGCAAGCATGTCTACATTAATGGCAATGGCCAAAAATGTTTTCATGATAACTGGTTTCTAACAAGCTAGAGAAAGAAAGCCATTTTGCAGGAACCAATGATGACGGACTGTGATCTTCTTTCATGTTCCTCAATGGTCGCAACATCAAATGAATTCAGCTTCAATCTTAGCATGGAATATGCCTTAAACTAGGGGCATTGGCTAAGTACTTCGAATTCATTTCAACGAATAAATCTATTACTAAATTGAAATTATCTTTTTGCAGGAATTAAGCAAGGACTTAGCAATCTGCATCAACTTCTAGCTAAAGTTATTCTCATTCAAAGGATAGGTTTTTCAACCCAAAAAAAAAAAAAAAAAAAAAAAAAAAATCATCATGAATAGATCTTCATCACTTTTACTCCATCTTCATCTTCATCTTCTTCACTTTTTAATAATGAACAAATCTTCATATTTCAAAAAATAAAAAATAAAAAAGGGATTTTCAAAAAGCCTTGGGACTAGGGGCATTGGGCTTGTACTTCTTAGGTTACCATCAAAACAAAAAAATCATCAATCAAAATTTTCAATTCCTTCAAAAAAAATTTCCAAAAAAATAAAAATTCCAAAAATAAAAATAAAATTTTCAATTCCTTCTAAAAATTCAAGATTTCATCAATCAAAATTTTCAATTCCCTCAAAAAAGATCAAGATTTCCAAATTTTTCAAAAAAAAAAAAAAAGAAAAGAAAAAAAGAAGAAGGGAATTAAAAAAAAAAAAAATTCATTAGTCAAAATTTTCAATTCTTTGAAAAAAATCAAGATTTCCAAAATTTTCAACAAAAAAAAAAAAAAATTCATCAACCAAAATTTTCAATTCCTTCAAAAAATTCAGGATTTCCAATTTTTTTTTTCAAAAAAAAAAAAAAACTTCATTAAATGCTTCTTCAGAGACAGAAAGTTATAATCCTCTTCTATATTCTCCAATGGTGCAACATCTAGTCAACTGTCTACTCTCTGCATTCATCGAAGCATGGAATATGTCCTAAACTAGGGGCATTCGCCAGATATGAAAACTCTATTACTAATTGAAAATATTTATTTTGCAGGCACTAGGGTAAAAGGCCCACACACATCACCATGAGCCAAAAGATCCAAAAATCCTAGGTTTCTAAAAATATGAGCCAGGATCCAGAACCTTTGGTCCTCTGAAAACATGAGCCAAAGCCCTGAAACCCTTGGTCCTCTAAAAACATAAGCCAAGATCCAAAAATCCTAGGTCCTCTGAAAACATGAACTAGGATCTAGAACATTTGGTCCTCTGAAAACATAAGCTAACGCCCAAAAAAAAAAGAAAAAAAAACCCTTGGTCCTCTGAAAACATGAGCCAAGATCCAAAAATCCTAGGTCTCCAAAAACATGAGGCAAGATCTAGAACCTTTGGTCTTCTAAAAACATGAGCCAAGATCCAAAAATCCTAGATCTCTGAAAACATGAGATAGGATCCAAAACCTTTAGTCCTCTGAAAACATGAGCTAAAGCATAAAAAAACCCTTTGTCCTCTAAAAACAGGAGCCAAGGTCCAAAAATCCTAGATCTCTGAAAACATGAGCCAAGGTCCAAAACCTTTGGTCCTCTGAAAACATGTGCTAAAGCCCAAAAAAACCCTTGGTCCTCTGAAAACATGAGCCAAGATCCAAAAATCCTAGGTCCTCTGAAAACATAAGCCATCCAGAACCTTTGGTCCTCTGAAAACATGAGCAAAAGCCCCAAAAACCCTTAGTCCTCTAAAAACATGAGCCAAGATCCAAAAATCCTAGGTCCTCTGAAAACATGAGTCAAGATCCAAACCCTTTGGTCCTCTGAAAACATGAGCTAAAATCCAAAAATTCTAGGTTTCTGAAAATATGAGCCAGGATCCAGAACCTTTAGTCCTCTAAAAACATGAGCCAAAGCCCCAAAACCCTTGGTCCTCTAAAAACATAAGCTAAGATTCAAAAATCCTAAATACTCTGAAAACATGAGCCAGCATCTAGAACCTTTGGTCCTCTGAAAACATAAGCCAAAGCCCAAAAAAAAAACCCCTTGGTCCTCTGAAAACATGAGCCAAGATCCAAAAGTCCCAGGTCTCTGAAAATATGAGCCAGGATCCAAAACCTTTGGTCCTTTGAAAACATGAGCCAAGATCCAAAAATTCTAGGTCTCCGAAAACATGAGATAGGATCCAGAGCATTTAGTCCTCTGAAAACATGAGCCAAAGCCCAAAAAATCCCTCGGTCCTCTAAAAACATGAGCCAAGATCCAAAAATCCTAGGTCTCTGAAAACATGAGCCAGGATCCAGAACCTTTGGTCCTCTGAAAACATGTGCCAAAGCCCAAAAAAACCTTTGGTCCTCTGAAAACATGAGCCAAAGCCCCAAAAACCCATGGTCCTTTGAAAACATGAGCCAAGATCCAAACCCTTTGGTCCTCTGAAAACATGAGCCAAAGCCCCAAAAACCCTTGGTCCTCTGAAAACATGAGCCAAGATCCAAAAATCCTAAGTCTCTGAAAACATAAGCCAGGATCCAGAACCTTTTGTCCTCGGAAAACATGTGCCAGGATCCAAAAATCCTAGGTCTCTGAAAACATGAGATAGGATCCAAAACCTTTAGTCCTCTGAAAACATGAGCTAAAGCCCAAAAAAACCCTTTGTCCTCTAAAAACAAGAGCCAAGGTCCAAAAATCCTAGATCTCTGAAAACATGAGCCATGGTCCAAAACCTTTGGTCCTCTGAAAACATGTGCCAAAGCCCAAAAAAACCCTTGGTCCTCTGAAAACATGAGCCAAGATCCAAAAATCCTAGGTCCTCTGAAAACATAAGCCATCCAGAACCTTTGGTCCTCTGAAAACATGAGCAAAAGCCCCAAAAACCCTTAGTCCTCTAAAAACATGAGCCAAGATCCAAAAATCCTAGGTCCTCTGAAAACATGAGTCAAGATCCAAACCCTTTGGTCCTCTGAAAACATGAGCTAAGATCCAAAAATTCTAGGTCTCTGAAAATATGAGCCAGGATCCAGAACCTTTGGTCCTCTAAAAACATGAGCCAAAGCCCCAAAACCCTTGGTCCTCTAAAAACATAAGCTAAGATTCAAAAATCCTAAATACTCTGAAAACATGAGCCAGGATCTAGAACCTTTGGTCCTCTGAAAACATAAGCCAAAGCCCCAAAAAAAAAAAAACCCCTTGGTCCTCTGAAAACATGAGCCAAGATCCAAAAGTCCCAGGTCTCTGAAAATATGAGCCAGGATCGAAAACCTTTGGTCCTTTGAAAACATGAGCCAAGATCCAAAAATTCTAGGTCTCCGAAAACATGAGATAGGATCCAGAGCATTTAGTCCTCTGAAAACGTGAGCCAAAGCCCAAAAAATCCCTCGGTCCTCTGAAAACATGAGCCAAGATCCAAAAATCCTAGGTCTCTGAAAACATGAGCCAGGATCCAGAACCTTTGGTCCTCTGAAAACATGTACCAAAGCCCAAAAAAACCTTTGGTCCTCTAAAAACATGAGCCAGGAGCCAAAAATCCTAGGTCCTCTGAAAACATAAGCCAAGATCCAAAACCTTTGGTCCTTTGAAAACATGAGTCAAAGCCCCAAAAACCCTTGGTCCTTTGAAAACATGAGCCAAGATCCAAACCCTTTGGTCCTCTGAAAACATGAGCCAAAGCCCCAAAAACCCTTGGTCCTCTGAAAACATGAGCCAAGATCCAAAAATCCTAAGTTTATGAAAACATAAGCCAGGATCCAGAACCTTTTGTCCTCTGAAAACATGTGCCAGGATCCAAAAATCCTAGGTCTCTGAAAACATGAGCTAGCCAAAGCCCAAAAAAAAAAAAAAAAACCCCTTGGTCCTCTAAAAACGTGAACCAAGATCCAAAAGTCCTAGGTCTCTGAAAATATGAGCCAGGATCCAAAACCTTTGGTCCTCTGAAAACATGAGCCAAGATCCAAAAATCATAGGTCTCCGAAAACATGAGATAGGATCTAGAGCATTTAGTCCTCTGAAAACATGAGCCAAGGCCCAAAAAAACCCTCAGTCCTCTAAAAATATGAGCCAAGATCCAAAAATCCTAGGTCTTTGAAAACATGAGCCAGGATCTAGAACCTTTGGTCCTTTGAAAACATGAGCCAAAGCCCCAAAAACCCTTGGTCCTTTGAAAACATGAGCCAAGATCCAAAAATCCTAAGTCCTCTGAAAACATAAGTCAAGATCCAAACCCTTTGGTTCTCTGAAAATATGAGCCAAAGCCCCAAAAACCCTTGGTCCTCTGAAAACATGAGCCAAAATCCAAAAATCCTAGGTCTCTAAAAACATGAGCCCAGATGTTTCATGAGCCAAAGCCCCAAAAACCCTTGGTCCTTTGAAAACATAAGCCAAGATCTAAAAATCCTAGGTCTCTAAAAATATAAGCCAGGATCCAGAACCTTTGGTCCTCTAAAAACATGAGCCAAAGCCCAAAAAAACCCTTGGTCCTCTAAAAACATGAGCCAAGATCCAAAAATCCTAAGTCCTCTAAAAACATGAGCTAGGATCCAAAACCTTTGGTCCTCTGAAAACATGAGCCAAAGCCCCAAAAACCCTTGATCCTCTGAAAACATGAGCCAAGATCCAAAAATTCTAGGTCCTCTGAAAACATGAGTCAAGATCCAAACCCTTTGGTCCACTGAAAACATGAGCCAATGCTCCAAAAACCCTTAGTCCTCTGAAAACATGAGCCAAGACCCAAAAATTCTAGGTCTCTAAAAACATGAGGCAGGATCCAAAACCTTTGGTCTTTTGAAAACATGAGCCAAAGCCCAAAAAACCCTTGGTCCTCTAAAAACATCAGCCAAGATCCAAAAGTCCTAGGTCCTCTAAAAACATGAGCTGGGATCCAGAACCTTTGGTCCTCTGAAAACATGAGCCAAGATCCTAGGTCCTCTGAAAACATGAGTTAGGATCCTTTGTCCTCCATTTTTTTTCTTGACCTCTGGTAAGCTTGTCTTGTACTTATTCCCAAAAAAAAAAAAAGGAAAAAAAATTGCATGCATGAACTACGTTTGGACCTGATCCTCCCATGAAGAGGTACGTAGGCAATCTCCCTCAAGATTTGGTCCACATTTTGATCCACAACATGACCATCTACATTTTTATCTACATGCATCATTTGTTCACCATGGTTAAATACTAATTACAAAGTTAGGTGTCTCTTTCAAACATTGACATTCGCTTTTCAAGCTCTGCCACTGATGGGCATTATGTTGACACCTCATTTTGCAACCTGCATTTAACCTCACATGGAGGGTAAAAGGGTACTTTCACCTCGAAAATATGCATCTTAATTCTGGTCATTAGATCCTTAATCTCATTTCACAAAAATAATTTTGATGTTGTAACGATCAAATCAACTGGTCATAAGCCTTAATCGGACCACCAGATTGAAAGTTATCATCAAATCAAGTTTTAATGGCTGAGATGCACTATCACAAATTGAGTCCAACTATATGTGATTATGAACAATTGATTTCAATTGGTTATAAGTGTAATCAATTGGAGATTAATGATGTGTCATAATTTGATTGGTTAGGACTACATTTTATGGTGAGGTTGCATACACCTAATTAATTAGATAGTTAAATATTAATTATTCAATGAATAATTAGTGCAATTATCTTTTAATTAAAGTAAATTTTGAACTAATTAAGTCTGAAATTGGAGTGATGGGAGCCATTTAATGTTAATTGGGAGCTAATTTGGGACATGTTAATGTTAATTGTGCTGAAACCATTTTCTAACTAATGACCTCTGCTCACTATTTCATTTATATCTCTCAAAATATTTTGAATCTATGAATGAGGTTAATTTTCCCAAAAACTAGACATTCGGGACTTCAGTTTGAGCATAAGAACGAGATAATTTCAATTAGAATTGAGTCAGATATGATTTTTTGAAATTGGCTCTACAGGTTGTTATAGCAGCTACGGGAAAACCGAATTTTGACTTGCTCCACACTCCCACCAATCTCTCCATTTAGGGTCCGTTTGTTTTGGCTTCAAATCATTTCAAGAAATCATTTTCCGTAAAACCGTGTGTTTGGTTATGCATGGAAAATTGCATTTTCTGAAAAACTATTTCTTTTGACCATAAAAAGATGGCTTTGACCTGGAAATGATTTTACATTTCTATTTTCACTTCAAATCATTTTCGGACCGAGCCTCATATGCGCACAGAGAGAGAGAGAGAGAGAAATGGTGAACAAACCACAGATCGAGCTCTGATCCACCATCATAGATCGATCTCTAGTTCGACGAAGAGAGAGTGAGATCGAGCCCGCGCCATCGAGCTTAGACCACCGCCCCAAGCCCAAACGCGCTGTTGAGCTCGCACCGGCGAGATCGAGCTGCGAGATCGATACCACCTCTAGATCAAACCACCGCCCACCGATCTTCAACCCACCACCCACCCCCTGTCGTTGCTTCCGCCAGATCGCCGAGAAATTGATGGCCTCCTCTCTTCCTCCAAAGCTTCGGTCTTTACCTTCTCTTCCAACAAAATTGATGGCTCCAATCACTCCGATTTGAAAAGAATGGATCGTTGGGTTGTGGCTTGTAAGTCGGTGGTGGTAGGGATCAGTGGTGTGGGTCCTTGGGTTGTAGGCTGTGGCCAGTTGTGTGGGTTTTTATTGGGTTGTGGTGGTTTTATTGATAGCCATTGTTGATGTGGGTAGGTTGTTGAGGTGGGTTTGTGGTGGTGGTTTTTTTTTTTTTTTTTTTTTTAATCAGAGTTATGGTGGTGGCAGGTGGTGGTTTGTTGATGTGGATGGGTTATTGAGGTGAGTTGGTGGTGGTGGTGGTAGTAGTTTTTTCTGGTATAAAATTTGTTTGGAAGCTGAGAAAATAGATGAGACATTGTGAAAAACTAGAATTTTCAGAACACAACCAAACACTAGAAAATATTTTCCAAAACATTTTTTGAAATGCAACCAAACACTTGAAAATATTTTCCTTTCCCAAAAATAGCATTTCTGGAAAATAAATATTTTTCGAAAAATATTTTACATGAACCAAACACAACCTTAATGCACCAGATTTTCCCCAATGCTAAAATGAAGTCTAGGTTTATGATTCTTTGTCAACCCTCATTAAATAGTCTTTCATTCATATTTCCTCCACCACTACTATATAAACCCTCACTCTCCTTCATTCCAAGACACCAAAACCCCCTATCTTCTCCTCTTTTGAGTGCTAGTGAGGTTGAGTAATCTTGTCATATCTTGGTCTTCTTGAGACTTAAGATATTGAGTGAGACTCATTCTTCTTCTCCTAACTCTTCTTTTCCTCCACCTTTAAGACTTCTACCAAAAGTCTCCTCCTTTATCGTATGGATATTGCATGAAGGTATAATCCATTTCCCTAACTTGTTTTTTGTGATGCCATGATAAGATTTAGGATTAAAGCATGATAGTAATTATTTAAATTCTCTTGAATATATTTGAATGTTCTTATGTGTTCTTAACATGTTCTTGGTTGTTCATCACATGTTCATGCATAAACACTAGTTTTGATCTTAAATCCACATAAAAAAAATATGAAAAACATATTGGTTTCATAATTCTTTCAAGTTCTTGAATCTAAGATATCACCATACACACATTCATTAGAATTTATTTGTCAATCCAAATAAAATGCTTAATAAATTGAATTAGGGTTCATCACATGTACACACTTTAAATTCAATATGCAAATTAATTAATAACATATTGGATGATGTGATATGAATGTTGACCACCATAGACTAGAAGACCGGTTTCACCAAGCAAGGTGGGTGTCTAACACCTTCCCACCTTGTAACATAGTGTCTGAACTTAGATCAAGGGTTAGTAGATCAAATGCTTATCCATATAATTTTCGATTTTTAGATTGTAACTAAGAAACAAAGTCATATACTTTATCTTAGATTGTATCTAGGACCAAAACCATGTAATTTTCCTATGAACAATGTAAATTCAATTAAAAATTAATAAAATGAGGAATTTTTCAATTTTGGTTTTCTTATTTATCACAGTAATTAAATAAGTAACGACTCCATTGTAAAAACCTTAATCTAAAGAGGAAAATATAACTAGTCGAACCTCCATTTTGAGAGGCAATAACATGACTCTACCCATTCACGTGAGTTTGGCCTAATATCCTATAGAAAAGGGGGCCGAGGGCATAGTCTCCCACAATTTGCATTACAACATCCATAATATATATCTTCAATGCTCATGGTAAATATTCAATCCCACAAGCTTATCATTTAAATTATGATGCGATTGTTAGAGCCATGAACATTATTTACGATATGGAATTCATCATAGTAAATGTTATTTACAAAGGCATTTTGAAACTTGTCCTATTGTTTCAAACATTACAACTAATTGCCCAAAGGCCCATTGCAAGTATCTATGAAAACCTGAAGAATATTTACTAATAAAAGTCCATGAGGAATGAAAACCCATGGCAACATGTGTTGTTGATGTCCATTTTGTATGATGCTCACAACCCAGCCTAAAGGAACCAGCCTATGTGAGCAAGTCCAATCCAAAAGACCCCAACAAGAGGCAGAGGATTAAAAGTGGACAACTAGCCTTTGTTCATCCCTAACCAAAGTACAACTAAAGGCCCTTACAAGAGAACCCAGTCTTTGAGGATGGATTAAGGGCTATCCCATCAGCTTTCTGTCACCCTCTACCTGAGGTGAACAGTGCCCAAGGGTTGTGATATCAGTTGAAGTCTAAAGGCTAATAGAACTCAATCATCTTCCTGAAAACTATATCTCTAGCGGAAATGGAGCTAAAACCAAGTTATCCAAACCTGAACAAATTGATGCTATAAATGTCAAAAACGTTCAAAACATGATTCATGTGCCAAGCCCATGAATCCTAAAGGGGAAAAATTGAGAACATGTGGTTTGAAAGGCATAAAGGGATCTCCAGCAAAACCCCCTGAAGTGGACTTAGAGTTTGACACCTGGCTTGGGGTGTTGAATCCTACTTCTTGGGGTCCAAATCTCAATTACAACATTAGGATTCATCCTTGATACTTGCCTTAATCTCATTGGTTAAACTCAACTCCAAAAATCCTAGCATTTAATGCAAGACACTCCAAAAACCCACCATGTGTCATATTGCCCAAAGAAGCAAGGTAGCCCCAAAAGTAAATCGCCTACTTCTAGCCAAATCATAGGAAGATTAACCTTGATTCCCTACCTCTAATTAATCCTACGTTTTTTGAATTCTTGTTAACTAATACTTCTCTAAAACTCCATTATAAAAACATAAGCACCTTAGCCCAGAAAACACACAGCTACTCCCTCTGAAACTCTTGATTTGTTTGCCACTTTGCTTGTGGTTTAGCTCTTCTTAAGCCCACCACTCATTCCCCTTAACCCACACTCACCTAGCCTCAAACATTCCTTTCCTCTTTTGCATAATCACACCCATAAATGCCTCCCAATTAGTCACAAACAGCCCACTACTCACTAAAGCCTTAACCCCAGCATTAATTCCATCTTGCT
This sequence comes from Quercus variabilis, assembly GCA_030445155.1. Lineage (NCBI taxonomy): Eukaryota > Viridiplantae > Streptophyta > Magnoliopsida > Fagales > Fagaceae > Quercus > Quercus variabilis. The sequence goes on along the minus strand of CP129446.1, from coordinate 13,638,224 downwards.
CACTCAAAACAACCCACATTACCCCATTCATGCCTTATGTACTCATACTCCCCAAAATCTTAGTTTAATATTCGCTGCACTGAGCTGAGATCTCTCTCTCCCTTCACACCATGCCAATTAATCCCTTTCTTCTTCCCATGGAACCTTTAATTTTTACTTTTTGTTTTACTATTGAAGGATATAATGTATTTGTAACAATCGAACTCGTTTCTCACATTGATGTAATGATGGTCAAAAGTACAATAAGTTCCCCTGACCGAGACACACAAGGACCCCTTAGACTGAAAACCTTCCTAAATTTATTTAATCATTAACTGCTGGACCCTTAAGTGTAATTTCACCTTTACTGCTGAAGGATTTACTTTTCTGGACTCAAGTGTAATTTCACCTTTACCGCTGGATAATTTATTTTCCTTGTATAATCAAGACAGGACCACTAACATATTAATTAAATATTATAAAGTGTTTTTCTATTGGGCTTTTGTTGCTGTTTTGTCAAGTGCAGCTTTTATGTCTTGCTTGGATAGGCTTGTCACCACACTGAAAGCCTTTGGGCGCCATCTCAAGAGCCCATAGTTGAGTTTCGGCTTGGCTTCCTGATATTTTATTCAGAGGCATCAATTTCTCCCTAAAAAACTATCAACCTGAACTCAACCTAACCTAAGATTCAAAATAAAATTCTAACGAACTTAACCTACCAACTTATAAAACTAGGGGTGGCAATTCATGTTTGCGGGTCGGGTTCGTGTCGTGTCAAGTTATGAGTATTTGGATATATGAATTGACTCGAACCCAACCTGTATACAAAAAGTGTTAGGAATCCTTAACCCGAACACGACGTGTTTATTAAACAGGTCAACCCGACCCAACACGTTTAACTCATTTAATTAACAACTTATGTAAAGGTCAATACAATTGACCCATTTTATAATCTATTTAATTAATAGGTCATACCTAATCTATATAATTTTTATCAATTCCCATGTATATAAAATTAAAATATAATTACAACTATAAATATAGTAATAAACATATAAAAACAACAATAAAGTAAGTAATAGTATCAAAATAACTAATAATTTTATAAGCTAAACGAGTTAGACAGGTTCGCATGCTGAACACGAACATAACCCATTTATTAAACGGGTTAACCGTGTCAACTACAATATGACTTGAACCCATTTAGCCTCAACGTATGACCTGTTTATAAATATATTAATCATGTCGGATTTACAGGTCATGTCAGATTTTGCCACCCCTAATGAAAACCAACCCAAGACATTAGGTTGGATTAGTTTCACTGGGTTGGTGGATTTGGTGCACACCCCTGCCTACCACTAAATAGGATAATTTCCTTTCACTTCACTTCATACAAAATATTTGTTTGGTTGAATATTGCATTTTAGCCCTATTGAGTTGTTTCTTTGACCTTGTTGAATGCGTTATTTTAGCCTCATAAAACATACTACTTTGGTAGATATATTTGTCGAATCTTGATGAAAATGGGCACACGTAGTCAAGGCCGGACGGTGAGGCACAATGGCCCCTGCTGGCTTTCTAAAAATTTCTCCGCACTCGTATTATGTTTTTTAAATCTATAATATAAGGCGTGGAGAAGTTAAATTAATTAGTGATTTTGATAATTTATATTAATTAGAATAAACAATTAAAGAGTGATTCCAATTTGCTTAATTGGTAAAAATTTTTATGGTGGAATAAAAAATTTGGGGTTTATTTTCCGCCTATACCAAAAATCAAGTAATGTCTTGATCTGATGATAAAGAGCTATCATCAGTGGCGAACGCCATTAAATTAAAACTATCTCAAAAAAAAAAAAAAAAAAAAATCATAGGATAGTGTCCTATCAATCTTGATAGAGCAAAGCCTAATCCATTTTCAACTAAATTGGTGATATTTATATCCAAAATAACTTAAAAATTAAATAATAATAATAAAAAAAAAAAACATTCAAGGATTCTAAATTTCTAATAACTATGAAGTTCTAGTAGTAAATGACCTAATGTCATTAATTATTATATGAGCACGATCCTTCAACGATATTGTTCAGAAGTAACTTTCAACACTAGAACCATTGCCACATTTTCCCCCCACTTAATTATGAATAAATTTAGGTATATAAAATTTTCAACAATATTGTTCATACAACCTAATTCTTTCAATGCTTGAGATATACCAATAAGGGAAATACGTGCCAATGTAGTGTTCGGAAAAATAAAGTATATCTTACACTTATTAATTGAGTAAGACCCATGTGGCTTAAAAAAAGAAAAAAGAAAATTGGAATCTTTGAAAGCGGAAAAAGTATATTATATCTCTTTTGTTAGTAGAGATGTAATGATGCAGGGTACAAAATATAGTGAAACAAAACTTTGTCATTATTGATAATTGCATAATTCTAAACATTATTCATAGATTCTAATTTAAGTAGGATCCTAATTTTAACAATCATGTTCATAGATTCATTCCTCATGAATATGGATGCATGAATCATGATCGTTAGACAATTTACATCCTCATGAAGAACTCCTTATTTTGTAGGCAACTATATATATGAAGCCATTTTAGAAGTATATATCTCCTTATCAGTGCGTAACTATTTTAGGAGTAGCATAAAAAACCATTTCTAATCAAGGGTCTTTCAGGAAATTAAAACTTTGGATTCAAATTGGCAAGGTAAGTTGGGATGGCTGATGTGTTAAACCCATTGAAGTTAGTCCCGGCAGCTGTTGTATATGCACCCATATTAGAGAACACAAGCCAGTCATCAACTTTCAGTTTCGGCAGTTGGTAACCCCTGAAATGAATAGCAACTTTTAGTAACTCAAAAAAACTCAAATTTAGATTTTGAACTAGTCAATTCTTCCAAGTTTTATCATTGGGACCTCACGATCATCTTATAAAATGCAAGACCTAAAAAGAAAGGTAAAAAAGGATTGGTACTTGGATAATTAAGAAATATGACAGCTACTCGGTTGCAACACATAATGATGAGTTCCCAACGAATTCCTTTTTTTTTTTTTTTTTTTTTTTTTTTTAAAAAAGTAAGTTACTACAGAAGCCAGCACTTGCCTAAAGGTACAATGTTACTCTAGAATATTATGTCAACCAGTATTAGTAAAACTGAATCAGACAATAAGTAAATTCAATTCTAATGCCATAAAAAATAACACTTTTTTTTTTTTGTGTTTTTTTTTGGGGGGGGTGGGTGGTGTTGTGGACACCCATCATTAAACATAAATCTGAAAATCTAGTCAATAATATAAATTGTTCCAACAAGATGTTTGTTGAGGGGATACCTCAATTCTTGGTATTTTCTTTAACAGCTTATTTCTAAGCTGTTCGGTCTCCTAAAAAATATCAAACACGCACATTAGTCAAGCAGCTCACAAGGAATAAAAAATGAGAAAAACAATTACAGAACATGAGTACAGTTCTTGAATACATTTAAGATAAACACAAGACTGTAACTTGAGAGCTCATAATCACACTCCATTATGACTAAGATTTAGCTTTAATCAATTGGAAGTCACTAATAAGCAACTAAGCAATGAATATTTTTATTAATTCCAGGAAAAAAAAAAATACGAATAGTCTTCACAAGTACTAGTAATCGATTGATGAATTGCATAAAAATCAAGAAAATGAGAGAAAAAAGTACCTCGAGGGCAAAACCATCAACAACGAAAACACCCAAAGAGTAGCCATCTATAGTGGACAAAACATGTGCTTCTTGAATGTTCAGTCCAATCTCAGCCAGTAAGGAACTCAACTGAAAATGTACCATAGAAAGTATAAATAGTAACTAAAAAAATAGCTCAAACAGGATAGGATTTCTTTTTAAAAAAAAAAAAATAATAGCTGATTTTTGGCCCCAAGGGAAAGGGGAAAGGGAGATTCAAGCTAGTGACCCCCGCTTCATAAACTGATTGTGCTACTCTTAAGGTTAACTTAGATAGTATTGTCACTGACAGAATGTCTTACCGAATAACTTTCGGAAGTTCAGTACACAAGTATAAATCACCTATGCTATCCACCAAGACATCTTGCAGAAGCATGATCTATTGCAATCTATCTTCAGGCATATAAATTACAAAGAACTTGCTTTGGTGGTAAACAATGATGTGTTGGAACAAGGGTAAGTAATAGAGAAGTTCTGTTACTTATAAATAACTGCTTGGACTTATACAGACTGAGAATTATTATTATATATGTATTTAGTTGACGTCAAAAGTTTATAAGGTTTTAAAGTAAAATCCTGCCTAGTGCAGCATATAGAGACTGAAATTCAGTAAATCTAGGAGTGCAGCACAATAAGATAATAGCGGTAGATCCTACAGAATGCTAGCAGGAGACTAAAGAAAAATGCAAGATTATTAAACTAGAACATGATTGATAAAAAGAAAAGAACTATAAAAAATGTAATATGAAATGGCAATAAACCAACCAGGCCTTGTGCCGCACACCATTGAAAACTTAACAAAAATGTCCATAAATGAGCATGGTCAAAGAAGAGTGTCACGATCAATGTGAGAAAAAGAAGTATAGGCATTATAGTTGGAGAAACAACTAATTAAGCACAATGTGAAAGGAACACAAGGTCAACTGCAGTGACAAGTGTGAATCTCATTTCTTCTTTTTCTCCTCAAGAAGCGGCTAGCCTCTTTATTCATCAATCATTAACTTCATCCATGTCGAATCACCCACGATGAATGAACAATCAGGTGTCTTCTCTTGGGTAGCTTTAATTTTGATACTATACAGCAAGTAAAGTATTTCTCAATAGTAGCAAGCCTTCTAGATTCCCACCCTTAAAGGTTAAAGGTTGGAGAGATGAAAGCTTAGATACCACACAGTTCTAGCAGGTCTTTGTGTGTGTGTGTGTGTGTGTGTTTTGTGGAAGGGTGGGCGAGGTTAAGTGTTCTGGACATCACTGGCAAGTGACTCAAATCAGGTTCAGTAGGGCTGAGGATCAAATGTTCCATTGCTGAATAAGATTGCAGAATTTCTACCTTCAAAACAATAGTGTTCACTAATAACATCAAATATATTTCTCACTTTTGCAATATATTTATTACCTTGTAAAAAATTAAATCTCAAATTAGATACCTCAGAAATGTCAAGAATGTTCATGCACGACTTATTATGCAGATTACATCTAAACAAAAGAGGCTAAAATAAGAATTAAAAAAATCCTGGATATGTCTTTGATGCTGAAAATTAGTAGGCTTTGAGAAGTGTACAAGTATACAACGCAGATGATTCCAAGAAATGGTTTAGACTGTAGAAAACTCCACATGCTTCCTATGAGAGAAAGGGAGAGAGTGGTCAGCTACCTGACTTAAAATTTTGGGCTTGTCATATGTTGAAATTGTAATTTCATGCATTGCCCTACAAAATTTGCAAAATATTACAATGTTAAGTAGCAGAGAAACTCCAGAAGTGTCCAGCAATCAGTGAAAACATTTATTTCTAGTGAAAATTCCTTCGAATGTCTCATCCTAGAAAGAAACATTAAGTTGAATATAGATGGGGGGAAAATTATACAACACATATAAACTTACAAAAACAGAAAGTATAAATAACAGTATACTTCTAAGAAATGTTCAAAGCAAAGACACAAACCAGATTGAGTTAAATGGGTAATTTTTCCCAACTAGAAGAGAATATTTTGATGAGGCCACCGATCTCAACTTCTTCTGGTAGGAGAAAACTTACTTACTAGAAAGACTTGTTCCTCCTCAAACTTTACTCTCAGGATCCTGGAAATTCAATGGTATGATTGGAAATTTTCCCAACTCTTCTCATTTACTTTCAAGAAGAGACTTAAAATATATTGTACAAACCTGAAATTATTCAGCTTCTTGAATTATCTACTATAACATATCATATATCTATAAAATCCAGCCAAACCTAATGTATCCATATCTGGATTTCAACTTGTATCTGTAAAGCATCCATGTTGGTATTGAATATAAAAATTTGCAACAGTAACTTGAAAGACTAGATATATGATGAATAATACATTAATTGACCACAAAATTTTATGTTAAGGACAATTATAGAAAAAGCTAACAATCAGGAGAACCTTTCAGAGTTATTACCGGGAATAAAGACGATTATCATTCACGTTGTCATGCCTGTCTTGAACATGTAATTGGTTGAGTTCAAGAGTGAGTTCAACATCAGGTGATGAAACAAGCGCAGGTGGTGGATGAACACTGAAAAAGTAAGAGAGAATGGGGTACTAACAACTCACAAATTCTCAAAAATGAAATAGGAGGAGGTCCTTTTAACCATACCTATGTTTGCTGGGATAATCAGAACATTGAGCATCCACTTCTCTTTGAAGGTTTGAATGCCAAGAAGAACTACAATTTCCACCCGGAGTAGAACGAAACTGCACATTATCAAGATGCATTTGGACGGGGGAGGAGTAACTAAAAAGTCAGAAAAGGGCAAGTCATGAAATTTCCTTCAGTTTTTTTGTTCCGTCAAAATGTCAATTGCCTTTAGAAACTTGCACAAAAGCAAACCATTTGGAGAAATATCCCGAATTCCAAGTCAAATCAAGTAGTCAAATTTCATGGTAGTGATGAAATCGTAAAATAGTGGTATCTTTTATGAATGGAAGTACCGAAATATATAACAAGAAAAGAGAAACCCAAAAGAGAAGGGAAGAAAAAGAACAAAAAAAAAAAAAAACTCATAGCCAATATGATGCAAAGAAAGAAAGTTTCTTGTATGCCAAGAGTCTTGTTGCTCAACTAGTATTTCCTAGTGTTTCCAACTATTGAATTAAACAAAAGAAAAATAAAAGTTTTCTCCTATAAGATACCTGCACAAGACGGACTTCAATTGCATGTCCAATAGGAGTGTTGCGTGCCATGTTCAGTAATCTTTTGTGCATAAGAACATCTTGTACCCTCTCGACATCCACATTTACAGCATACCTACGAGGCTAACACTACCAAATTAGATTCATAAACGATCATAAGCAACAATAATGTTACACTATTCCAATTAAGTTAAAAAAAATTTTTGAAAAGAAAATACTCTGGCTTTTTCTAGTGCCCTGTTTGTCGAGGGAACAAAGATAATGGTTCACTTAGTATCCATTAACAAACACGGATACCAGGAATTTGAATTGATATCAATTTATTATATTACTTTTTCTAAAAAGATTTACAAAAGTATAATAAGAATGAATGAAAGAAAGCAAACACAAACGCAAAGATTTGGTGTTTTACCGAACAGGGAGGCCATGAAAATGTGCCCAGAGTTCATCTTCAAAACCAGGAAGATTGGTCTCTTCTACGTTCAAGTTCTTAAGTCGGTGAAGGACTTCATTGTACACATCTATCTTCTGCCTCTGCTCTCTGCTGAATCGACTCTGACTCTGACTCTGAGTCCGTGTAAAATCCAAGACTCTGCTACTGCTCTCTGTATTTTCCATGATCACACCAAGTTCAACCAAAACGAGCAATTTTTTTGGAGCTTTAAAAGGTACTATGGCTGTTTAACGTGCTTAATTTTGATTCAGCCAAAAAAAGGAGGCGTGATTCATTTGCAACTCAACAGAAGGACTTTAATAAAAGCATATAAACCTGTACTGTAGTCTATTGAGTTTATCTTTTTCAATTTGACTAAATTGCAATTGCAGGTTCCACCCATAAAATTTTGAATAATTTTTGTTTTGTTAAAAAATTTTAAAATTTGGATCATATAAACCTGTACTGTAGTCTATTGAGTTTATCTTTTTTAATTTGACTAAATTGCAATTGCAGGTTCCACCCATAAAATTTTGAATAATTTTTGTTTTGTTAAAAAATTTTAAAATTTGGATTTGTAATGTATTATTTATTTAAAGCATTCCATCAATGCATCAACGATAAGGTGTCCATTAAGTGCCAACTAAGCTCAAAAGAATGTCTTTTGAATCACTATTTTATAAAGTTTGGGATGATTTTGATTTTGCCCCCTTAAATTTGAGGCAATTTGGATTAATAAAATTATGTCGTTTTGAGTTAACGTGGTACTTAACGGACACCTCATCATGGCACAGGAGCAAAATGGCTTAAATTCAAATGATATATAACGTTTGGGATACAAATGGATTTTGGTAGATTGACAGCACATATAAAATTTAGTCACTCAATTGTGACTAGATTCACTACAAATATATGCTGGATGTCCCCTACTAGCAACACACTACATTGGATATTATAGAATCCATAGCTAATTCCAAAAAAAAAAAAAAAATGGAACTAAGAGTGTGCTTGGATGGAGGGAAGGGAGAAGGGAGGGGAGGGATTCACTTGTATTAAAAAAATTTAAATTGTTAATTTAACCTGAAGGATATCAACTTATATCTACTCTTTTAATTAGCAAAAGAGTGCTACTATAATTTAATAATAAAGGAAAAATTATCTCTTAAAATTTGTTTTCCAAAAATGTCAGCATTCCTATTATAAAAAAATTTAGGCAAAACTTAGTATATCTTAAGTTTCTATTCATCAATAAGTCATACGACTTAATTTAATTTAATTGTACTGGGAAAAGATAACATATTCATCAATAAGTCATACAATTATGTGGTTGTATCTTAGCTTTGTATCAGCCAGTAAGTCACAAAATGATAACATTGTTTGCAGTTTGCATTACATTAGAAGAATTTAATTGGTGAACATTAGATACATCACCCAAGTAATTGTATATCAGTTTGCCAAAAATAATATATTACAGCTACTATCCTCCTCCTTTTGGTAATTTTTTTAATTATTTTTCTTTATATTTTTTTCCTATAATTCCTATATTAATTCTCAAACTTCTAAAAAAATGAAAGGTGAAAATCTACTGACCAAATTCAAATTATCGAAAATATATTATTCTATAGAATAATAAGTAAATGTATTAAATATAATAATATATACCATGAAATAAATACAGTTTTATAAAAGAGAGATGCTACGTCCACAATATTTTTACAACATTTTCACAACAAATCATAGGTGGTTAGTTGTTATAGGTTCAAATTTGAACCTAACACTAAAATTATTTTTTTGCCTCAACAATAACAACCAGTAATAATTTACTACATAGGATTTGTTGTAAAATTGTTGTGAAAATGTTGTGGACATATCATTTCTCTTTATAAAATTATATTTTAAAGTGCCTTAAAAAAAAAAAAAAAGGACTTATTCCAACAAATTTATAAGTTTTTTGACAAATAAAATTTTTATTTTTTAAAACTATGTATATGATTAATGCATCCAATCAATTTGGAACTTATTGTTTCCATCAAAAAAAAAAAAAAATTGGAACTTATTGAATATAAACAGAATAAAGAGAAGAAGCAAAAGGATAAATGGTAGAATATAATATATTTTAGAACGGTGAACTGTTTTTTTTTTTTTTTTTTTTTTTTTAATGAAAGGGAAAAAAAATTAATAGAATATATATGGGCAAAGATATATATATATATATATATATATTGGTGTATAGGCTAATATATATTTAAACCTTATTCGTCTTTTTCAAGTGTCACCTATTACTTTGTTGCTAATAACAAATCATTGTATCACAAACACCAATGATTCAACAATACTTTATCTTTGTGACATCCGTTGATAGAATACAGCCAACCTGTCTTAAATACAAACCTCTAAATATATGCATTTTTTATATCAATAGATTGTGACTAATAAGTACAAATTATGCATCGTTGAGATTTATATTACTTTCGTGCTCTACTAAATTACTAATATAACAATGGGGGAAGCATTGAATAGCTGTGTAACTTGGTTTCATTGGTGGTAACGATGACTATTGAATAATCATGTTTATGCATTATCAGTCATCACACACAAGTGGTAACTTGAGTTTATTAAACTCTGGGCACGCATGACAATTATAATAATTTTTTTTTTAGAAACAAACACACACAATCATTCATAATGCTTGAAATTTGAGTTTGATAAATTTGAATTTCAAAAAAGTTCTACATAACTAAATAAGTTTGGTGACTTTGGTCGAATGTATTTATTCTAAATTTTTTCTAAAATTATTCTATTGGGCAAAAATAACTCTTAAAGAGGCTTATTTTATGGTCAATTGAAAATTATTTTCAATTTAATCACCATTCTAAAAATTATTTTATGTTGTAATAGATTCTAAGGAAAAAAAATATATATATATATATATATAAATTAAAAAAATTAAAAAAATTAAAAAAAAAAAAAGGCGCCTATCACTTGTTATGGATAAATATAATGTTTGGAAAAGCAGAAACAATTTTGTTTTTAACAGGAAGACTCAAAACCCAAGGCTGGCTACTGAGATAATCAGCCAAACTAAAGAGTTTTTGTATTGTGTACACTCTCCTAGAGGCCCAACCTGTAATGTTATTAAGAGAATACGTTGGGAAAGATCACTAGAGGGATGGGTGAAGTTGAACACAGATGGAGCTCTCTATACTCTCTCGGGTTCAGCAGGGTATGGAGGAGTTGTTAGAGATGAGTGGGGCGAATGGATGGCTGGTTTCTCGAGGCGTATTGGTGCAACAAACAGCTTTATGGCTGAATTATGTGGTCTAAGGGATGGATTAATTCTCTGCCATAATTTACAGCTACCTTATTTGATTGTAGAGTTTGATGCTAAAGCGATTGTGGATGCTTTTCCTAATTTGAAGTATGAGAACACCGTTATATCTCCTATATTGGATGACTGCAAGCAGTTGGTGACTCAATTCCACCGGATTCAGTTTAAACATTGCTATCGCCAAGCTAACCGGTGTGCGGATGTTCTTGCTAGGAGAGGCGTTGATCAAGACATTGATTTTCTTTCTTTCCTTAGTCCGCCTGAGGACATTATAACTGCGGTTATGGATGATTTATCTGGCATGTACTTTAACAGGCATTGCCCTGAACCTGTTGTTTTGAGTAATGAATCGTCTGTTTACCAAAAAATAAAAAAAGATAAATATACACCGCAAAATGAAAACAATTGGTCCAAATGGTAAACGCCAAACGGAAAATGAATAAATAAATAAACATGTGTCAAGCTGAGGAGTCAAATGTAAAAAAGATTTTATCTGTCCCCTATGACCAAACAAGCCCACTCTTCATCAGTTCCCGCCAAACAACCCTATCCTCAGTTATCGGCGACCTCAACTCCACCAAATGTTGCTGCCATAGTTGTTGTTGTTGTTGTTGTTGTTGTTTTTTTTTTTTTTTTTTTTAATGAAGTGGTCTCAGATATTGTAAAGAAAGAGTCAGGACCCATGAAAAAAAGTACATACCGATCTCATGCAAATCCAGGACTGTTGTATAAATTTGCGAGATACACAAACATATTTTAAATTAAACCCCAGCAAACCGAGTGGTATCTAAAACATCCTCTGCAACAACAACGTGATTGCCAATATCACCATATCTGAGACCTCCAGGTAGCTGAAGTGCAAAAAGCTCAATAGACTCAATACTAACCAAGGGGTTAGCCATAAGAAACCAAAAAACAAAGGTGAGGCGGTGGCAATCGATGGAGCTAAGGATGGGGTGTTTGGCTAGTAATGGAGATTGGGCATGTTTGGTGACCGAGGACAAATGAAATTTGTTTAGGTTTGACACCTTAGCTTTCCTGGTTGGTGTTGGTGGGTTTCTTTAATTTATTTGTCATTAACCTGTTGGGCCAAATAATTAATTAAGGGTAGTGCTAGAAATAACTTTATGTCAAAATCATATGCCAAATTTTTTTCTCTGTAAAAAAGTATTTTGTATCAAATGATATCGCGTCATTTATATCAAAACCTAATAAATAAGAGATATATGTATAAAAATAACTATTCACTAATACATGTAAATTTGTTAGTGAGGTAGTTATTTTTGCTGACATGTTTTACACTTTTGAGTTCCACTTATCATTTTAGTAATATTTTCAGTCATCTTATCAATTCATACCAATTTTTTATTAGCTAAACCCAACAATAAATTACCATTAACAAGTGTCAATAGCATTAACATTTCCCTTAATTTAATAATTAGTGTAGAGAGGAAAAATTCTCAACTTATCTCAAGCTGACACATCATACTACCAAATCCACAAAATACAACCAATTACGAAGCGTCACGTACTACAACTAGTTTCTACCATCATCACCATTCAAAAACCAACAGAAATTTGCCAACTATCTTGAAATAAAAAACTTTAAAAAAAAAAAAAAAAACATGCAAAATGCCAATCACACATCGGCATGCGTGTAAGCAATGACACATGCCACACGTCAGCACTAGTAAGTAATGATATTCGGTTCATGTAAGTGATGACATAAGTTATCCAATCAATTGCTAACATGTGTCACAAATATTTTTAATTATCTCATTAATTCATACCAATTTTTTATTAGTTGGACCCAACAATAAATCATCCTTAACAAGCACCAATAGCATTAACATTTCCCTTAATTTAATAATTAGTGCGCAGAGAGAAAAATTTTGACATATCATAAGTTGACACATCATACTACCAAGTCTACAAAGTACTGCCAATTATGAAGCGCAACATACTACAACTAGTTTCTACCATCACCATTCAGGAACCAATGGAAATTTTCCAAATGTCCTGAAATAAAAACATAAAAAAAAAAAAAAAAAAAAATGCAAAATGCCAATCACACATCAATGTGTGTAAGCAATGACACATGCCACATCAACACGTGTAAGAAATGACATCCGATGCACGTAAGCAATGATATAAGTGATCCAATCAATTGCTGACGTGTCACCAATATTTTCAGTCCTCATCAATTCATACCAATTTTTTATTAGCTGGACCCAACAATAAATCATCATTAACAAGCACCAATAGCATTAACATTTCCTTTAGTTTAATAATTAGTGAAGAGAGGGAAAATTCCTGACCTATCACAAGCTGACACATCATACTACCAAGTCCACAAAGTACAGCCAATTACAAAATGCCATGTACTACAACTAGTTTCTACCATCATCATTCAAGAACCATAGAAATTTTCCAAGTGTCTTGAAAAAAAAACATTTTAAAAAAAAAGGCATGCAAAATGCCAATCACACATCGGCGCACGTAAGCAATGACACATGCCATACATCAACACGTGTAAGTAGTAACATCCAACATGTGTAAGCGATGACATAAGTAATCCAATCAATTGCTGACATGTGTCACCTTGAAAATCAAGACATTTTGGCCAATCAAACAATGCCATGTGTCTTGGAAAAAAAGTCTTAAAAATCCTCCAATCAAACTGTGACATGTGTTACCAATCAAACTGTGCCATGTGTCACTCACTTACCCCCAAACTCCTATAAATAGAAGCCTTCCTAAGGCATTTCTAGACACCAAGACATCTTGGGAGAGATCTTAGAAGACATTAAGACATCTAGAGCATAAGCAACATCAAAGAAGATTCAGAAGTACAGAAGCTCTACTGGAATCAAGTCTTGAAGCCTGCAGGAACTTTAAGAACTTCAACTTCGAATGTGAAGAACATTTGAAGAGAAATCATCCAAATCATCTTCCTAGATCTCAAAGGTCACTGGAATTAAGCTCAAAAGCCTCCAAAAACTTCAAGAAATTACAAATTGGTGAAGCTCTATGAATTCAAGCCTCCAAAACCCCGAAGAACTTACGCCACAAACCTTCGAATACGAAAAACATTTGAAGAGAAATAATCTAAATTATCCTTCTAGATCTCAAAGTTCATTAGAATCAAGCTCAAAAATCTCCAGAACTTTCAAGAAACCACAAATCAGTGAAGCTCTACAGATTCAAGTCTCTAAAGCCCCAAAGAACTTCTACTACATACCTTCGAAGATGGAAAACAAGTGAAGAACACGAAGAACATACAAAGAATGTGAAGAACAAAGGATTTCTAACAAGCTCATAGCTAGAGATTCGTTGTAATTTTGTTTCAAGAATCTTCAATCCATTCTTCAGTAAAATTGAAGGATATTTGTTGTTCAAATCAAAATCACATTACTACAATCCCAATCAACAAATCTTTCAAGGAGATTAAATTTGAGGATCACTCTTTTGTAATTACAAAGAATTGTACGGCATATTCATCAACACAAATTTGCATTTGTGAAACTATTTTACTTGTTTGATTTATTTCAAACTCGAAATTTAGTCATCCACAAATTTTGGCACGCCCGGTGGGACCTCTTTGCCTCTCATCTCATTCTCCTTCAAAGAAAGAAATCTTCATCATGTTGCTACCAACTTCAATGGCATCTAGCAAGAACATTCAAGCTTCAACAATAGCTACTTCAATTAGACTTGGTACAACTACCACCAACAACTGTATTGGTGCAATCAATTATAGCCAACCTAAAACTCACAATCAACTTCAATCTCAATCAACCAAGGAAGTCAAGGTCTAGACAATCATCTCCTTAGACCCTTTTACAAGAAACAAGGTCATCAACAAGAACTTCTCCACCTTGGAACACCTCAAGAATAGCAGCAAATCCCTTTCTTCCTTCACAAGAAATTGGTCACACGATTTCTCTCCCACCAAAGGGAACCCAAAAGATGAGATTTCATGTGCTCACTTCAATTCACTTTCTTCTCCATCATCTTGGGAAGTTGTCAGTCATGATGACTAACACCTCTACCATGGAAGAAAAGATGGTTGAAATAAAAGAAATGATCGTCCTTCTCACAAAAGCACTTGAAGATAAGGACCTCCACGTTACAACTCTAATGAGTAAACTCAAAATACAAGATCTTGGTGAATCATGCCATGGTCCTAAATTCCCATTTAGCTTCACTTCTACAAAGGATGACAAAGGGAAAGAAAATCAAGACACCTCTCAACGGGAACAATCTACTTCGGTTGCTTCATTATCAGTTTAACAATTGCAAGACATAACAAATTCCATCCAAGCACAATATGGATGTTCTTCTACAAGTTCTCTCACACATTCAAAACCCTACACAAAACACATCGATAGCATGAGAATGCCAAATGGGTATCAACCTCCTAAGTTCTTGCAATTTGACTAGAAGGACAATCCAAAACAACACATTGCTCACTTTGTAGAAACTTATGAGAAGGCAGGGACTCAAGGAGGCCTCCTTGTAAAGCAGATTGTTCTCAAGGGGAATGCCTTTGATTGGTATACAAACTCAGAACCCGAGTCAATCGACAATTGGAAACAACTTGAAAGAGAGTTTTTTGACCGATTTTATAGCACGCGTTGCACGGTGAGCATGATGGAGGTTACTAATACCAAGCAATAGGAAAATGAGCCGGCGGTCGATTATATCAATCAATGGCATTCTTTGAGTTTGGATTGTAAGGATAGACTTTCTGAAATATTTATTGTAAAGATGTGCATCCAAGGCATGCATTGAGGTCTTCTTTACATCCTTCAAGGTATAAAACCCGAACATTTGAAGAGTTAGCAACTCATGCGCATGACATGAAGTTGAGCATTGCTAGTTATGGAAATACAAAACCTCCCATTCCTGAGGAAAGGAAAGAATGGAAGGAAGTAAGGAGGAATGACAGGAATGCAAAAACCAACCTCAAAGACCCAGTGGTTGTTAACATTACTGTAGTTAAGGTTCCAAAAAGAGGAGCAAAGACAAATGAAAAACAACTTGAAGGATGGCAAAAGAACGAGGTGCGTCATCTGACTTTTAAGGAACATAAGCAAAAAGTATATCCATTCCCTGATGAAGATGTGCCAAACATCTTAGAATAACTACTACAATTGAAGCTGATTTAACTGCAAGAATGCAAGCGACCAGAAGACATGGGGAAAGTTGATGACTCTAACTACTGCAAATATCATCGCATCATTCGCCACCCAATCCAAAAATGCTTTGTCTTTAAAGAACAAATCATAAAGCTCACCAAAGAAAACAAGATTGATCTAGACTTTAATGAAGTTGTCGGGTCAAATCATGTGACCATTGCTTGTAATGTACTTCTAACTCTCAAGCAAGGGGCAAAGGCCATTGAAGCTCACAAGTTAATTGACAATGATGATGCAAGGATTAACCCTATTAATGGGAAGCTCTTGCAACACTTCTACGATTGAAAATCAAGGGTTGCTCCTCAGCAAGAGCTTAAACTACCCACTACAACGCTGCAAGGGTACATGATGTTTTCCTATTGTAGTGGGCCTTTTTGTTATATTGGGCTAGGCTACCTCTTGCGGTACTATGCCCAAGTGTTCTAAGTAAAGGAGTTGAGACCGGTCCAACTGCAACTCAATTTGGTCTGACTTGTGCGCAAACTAAGCCTCGTTTGCCAAGAGCATACTTATGGCAAGCAGAGCTGTTTTAGATAAGTCGTGGCAAACAGATATCATAATAATAAGACAAAAGAAAGTACTTTAACTTCTTAATCAAAGTGAATAGATAATCCCAAATTAAGAAAAATAATCACAGTTTAACAACAATTACTTTTATAAAGAAAGCAAGGGAAATAAGTAAGTAGTATATGGGTTAATCAAAAGAAAGAAATCAGATCAAGTCTGATTCGCAAGACCGAAACCAGAGAGAGAAGAACATTTCTTCTCAACACAAATAATCTCCTGGGGAAAATCCTACCGTGGAAATTAATTACTTTGGGGGAAACGGGCCTGAATGGTTGGTGCCCAAATGAACTTCTTGCTTCTGGTAGAGAGCAGGATTTTGAGAGGGAGATAAGGAACCAACCTATTAGTGCATGCCTACCGATCTAACTTTCTATTTATTTCTTTCTTCCTTTTTTAATTTTCCTCTTATCTTTTCTTTCTTTCCTTTACACTCATTTTTCTATTTCTTGGTTTTTTTCTTAAAGGTTCTTGTTACCGTGATTCTGTGTTATTGTTTGCACATAGCAAGGGCCTCCTTTTATAGTGCCTGCCATGACTGGATTTTACTGTTTTAGCCTTTACACACCTTTGTCTGGTTTGGGTGTACTCGCTGACCACCACTGGTCCATCTATGTGCCACTCCCTCTTTCCAGACAAGGAAAATTATTTTGTTTGTTAGTCTGCCGTGGCACCCTTTCTTGCCATGGTGTGGGTGCTCTCTCTCCCTATCCCTCATAGCATGCACCTAGTGGTTCCAACTCACTCTTACTTCTTTTAGGTGGTATGTCATCCCAGCAGGACATATCCTCAAAAAGAGCTTGAGTAAGAACCCTAGAATAGGTTTTTCCCCTTTCCCTACCGCCAAACCATGCCCTCTTACCTCTGCCCTATGACCTCTCCATGTCTTGTATTGACTAGGTACAGGCTGGTGATGTCTGGGCCTTGCACATGCCTCCTTTTCATATATGTCCAAAATCTGTCTGCCGCTCATGCGTTCACTGTGGTCTGGAGGCTTGTCTGCACAGTCTACCGTCTGTCCTTGACCTTTTATGTGAGCTGCTTTCTAATTTCTTGCTCCCCTTAGGAGCTGGGCTTTGTTTGATGTTGGGCTTTGCCTTCTTTCAGTCTACTCCTTGACTGCTATCATTTTTTGCCATATCACTTTGTCATTCCTGCTATGACATTTATTTGACCTAATTCTGCTGGACCTCTTTGGGCCTACCGTTTATTCTTTCCCCGGTGGCTTAGTATAGCCAATGGTTTTTCATCACATTACTTGTGGGCTCCTGTGTCCCATTTGTTTTCTCTTGGGCATCCTTGGACCATTTGTTTTTCTTGGGCTTCCTTGGCCCTTTTCCTAACTCTGCATTCTCATGGGCTTTTTTTTTTTTTTTTTTTTTACTTCCAAAATGACCATCAACACCCATTACTTTTAAAAGCATATGAATAAAAACAAAAACAAAAAGAACAAAAAACAAAAATCATCAAAAAAAATATATAATATATATATATATATATATCTTTTGAACTACGTAATGACTTAATCCCTCTCTGGGTAACGTAAGCAGCTTAGTACTTTTCACTAAATTTAGTCACATGAAAAAGAAAAAGGATTACCAATCTTGCTTGAAGAATGTTTTCCAAAGGTTGTCAATGTGCTTTTGAGATCCCTTTGATTGGCAAGGCATTGCTTAAGATCAGTCAACAACTCACTATGATGGTCAAAGGTCATTGTAGTAGAAAATGAAGACTGTTAGGAGTTGACGTTGCTCAGCTTTCCTTGAAATGATGATAAAAATAATTTGGTTCTTGGTTGTGGAGTAAATAAAATCTTCAACCTCTTTTGCAAGGAATGAAGTATGCATGGCATTGCCCATCTTCTGTGGACGTCCTCCCACATCTTTGAAGTATGCTTTGCATCACCTATCTCCTGGAGGCATCTTCTTGTACCTTGCAAGTCCAAGCTACATCGTCTCTTTTCTAGGTTGTGCCATTTAACAGGTCTGAAATTTGAACCACATCATCTCCCTTCTGAGTGGTGTTGTTTCACATCATGTCTCTAAAATTTGGACAACGTCACCTTCCTCCAAAATGATAACAAATCATGTATTTGAAGTTGGCGTTGTATCATCTATCCTCTAAGGGCATGTTTGTGCAATGTCAAATTCTTGGTGGCATGTTCTAACATCTTCAAAGTATTGGTAGCATACTTTGGTATCTTCAAAGTATTGGCATCATTCTTCTCACATCTTCAAAAAAAATTTGGCATCTTCAAAGTCTTGATAGGGACTTCTTGAATCTTCAAGGTTTCATTGGCATCTCCTCGCATCTTCGAAGTCTTGATAAGAGCTTCTTGCATCTTTAAAGTCTTATTGGCATCTCTATAGTATGGCTACATCGCTTTATGCCTTTGATGTTTGGACTATATTTCCTCTCAAAATGGGTGCTAGTGCACCAAAAAAAAAAAAAAAAAAAAAAATTCATTGGTGCTTAGAAAACTGTTGACGCAGCTTCATGGCAAAAATGGATGTTGGTGCATCATCAATGCAAATACGAATGTTGATATAGCTTCATGCCAAGGACAAAAGTTGACGCATCTTCATGGCAAAGATAAGTGTTGGTGCATCATCAATCCAAATATGAATGTTGATATAGCTTTATTACAAAGACGAGTGTTGATGCGGCTTCTTAGCAAAGGCGAATGTTAGTGCGACATAACGGTAAAGACAATTGGTGTGGCTACGTTGCAAAGACAAGTGTGGAGCACCTTCATGCAAAAACAAGTGCTATTAAGGACCAGTGCTAGTATTGCTACCAAAGCCAATACAACTTCAAAGACAAGTACTAGTGATAGCATTATTGCCTAGATGAATATCCTTATGGAAACCTCGTTGCAAAGACGGATATCACAAAAAGATTGTTGTTGCAGGAAAAGAATGCGACAACCTGAAGGCATACATCATTGCAAGAACGTTGCTATCAACGAAATGCAAAGCCACCAAATAAAGGCAAACACTTCTGAGAACGTCAATGTAAAGTTTGATGTCAAAACCCAAAGATCAAGGAAACTGTGCTGCAAGACAACAACAAAAACAAACAAAAAGATATTATTAAAAGAAAATCTCATGGCACATCTTAAAAAAAATAAAATAAAATAAAATCTACAATAAAAGAAAGCATCAATTTTTATCTCTAACCAACAAGTACAAAGAAATGAGAAGCATGAAAAAGAAAAAGAAAAAAAAAATCTTGAAAGCAGGAGAAGAAGACTAAAAGGCTAAGAATGCCTAAGTAATGGACGAAACTAATTTCACAAACTCTTATATAGAGAATTTCCGCTAAACTAGCAGACAAGAAAATAAAGAAAGTCAAATGGTTCCACCAACCAGCCAGCAAAAAAAAAAAAGGATTATGTTTGCATTTCAAAAATGTGAAAACAAATGAAGTTTAGAGTCAAATTTTGCAAACTTAAATGCACTCAAAATCAAGGAAGTCTGCACCGAATTTTGAAGGTAAAAGAGGACATCTAGCAAAGGAAGACAGAAGATGATGGCTCACTACCTACCTCACGACCTACAAGTCTAAACTCAGGCGTTGTCCTATCAAAACGGCCACCGCAAAAGTAGACCAGAAAGCCATAAGTCCAACAATGACCAACAGCTTTCTCATTCGAATTTGTGAAAATCTAGACCTTATTTCACAAAATTGTGCCCAAAAGGGTCTTCTACGGCCTTCAATCTACCAAACCTGAAAATTTGAGGTCCAAATGCTCAACCATACGCTACCACGTGCCATAAAAAGCTTCAAAGGCCATGGACTCCTTCACCTTTGTGCAAAGCTAGTCTTCATTTCACAAAAGTAACACAACCACTCGATTTAGTGGCCCTCAGTTTACCAAAACCAGAAAAATCGACCCCAAATGACCATACACATGCCCCCACATGCCGCCAGAAGCTTTGGAGTTCCGTGCCTCTAGATACACACGCTTCCACGTGCCACCTTAGGTTCACACGTGCTTACACGCCTCCACACGCTTTGCACGCACATATTGAAGAATGTGACATCATTGATGACATCACCTCCCACTTCGTTTTGACCCGGTCATTCGATCTAACCCACATTTATGACCCAAATTTGAACCACCTGCCAAAACAAACAAACAAACAAAAAAAAAAGCTTTGACTAAAGTTAACCTTTGACTTCGATTAAAAGTCAAAATTTTGAAAATGGACCTATCCTACTCGATTTTTCGCATACATTCCAATTTTGGGATCTGTTTCTTCATTTGAGACTCGAAAATTGCGCAAACGGTCCAATCTCCAGAAAGTTGAATTTTGCATAAATCTTGACCAAAAGTCAAAATTTTCAGAAATGACCTATCTTGCTCAATTTTTAGCTTACATTCTGAATTTAGGGTCTACTTCTTCATTTAAGAATCCAAAAATGTTCAAATAGTGTGATTCTACAACTATTGGCTTTAATGTAAATTTTAACCAAGAATCAAGATTTTCAGGCAATGCTTGTCCCACTTGGTTTTTCTCAAAGATTCTAATTTTGAAGTTTGTTTATTTGTTCAAGACTTTGAAACCACCCATCTGACCCACTTCTCCAAAGTACTAGCAGTGTCTAAAACTCAAGCTCCCAAAATCAAGGTTTGAGATTCTTCCATTTAGTCTGGATTCTCTCAGCGTTATCTTTTAGACATCATCAAGGCTTCCTTTTCAAAGAACGGATGAACTCTCACAAGTGTGTCCTAAACTTGAAATTACATTGGGTCACCAATTCAACCTACTATTCCCGTTCAGTGCCTACCAGTCTCCCACCTACCATTCTCGTTTGATGCCTACCATTCCCACCAAAAATTCTCATCCACCATTCTCATCTAAAATACCCATCCACCATTCTTCGTCTCTCCACTATAAATAGAAGGTTCGGATTCATTGAAGCACATCAAGAAAAACACACTGAATCATGAAATGAAGATCTACTTCGTTCAAATTTTCAAATCCTCCTTCTCACAGCCATTTCTCACCATAGCTTCATCATTCTCAACACCTAGCAACCACTATTGCTTCATAATCATTTTAAACCCAATCATCTCATGGTTTACTAGAAACCCTTCTCACAACTTCATTGCAGTTTTGAGATCCAAACAAATTTTGTTTCTCCACTTAGCGACCTCATTTGTCCATAAAATTTCACATAACATAGCCCACATCACAAACTCTTGCAGCCTTGGATCTACCTAGTCAGAAGATCTAAATCCAGCAGAGACACCTGTTTCTACGCTCAGGAAATCTCCTAACTGCTTTGAGAAGTCCATAATCCTTCTCAAGTTGTTTGGTCTTGCAACAAAAGTAGTGGTTCGGAACAAAAAGTAACTTGGCTGGTTTCTAAAACCAGGATCACAAGTTAACTCCATCTTTCATTTTCTGGGCTTTTCCAATATACCGCAGAACCATTACTTCATCTGTCTCAACTGACCTCCCGACTTTGTTTATATCTTTCAACAAGTGTCATTAGGTAGTGGTTGTAAAGGTGCTAGAACATCCTACAAATTTTCTCCCATCCAACACTCACAATGACCTCCAAGGTCCCAACCCATCAAAAATCAGCAAAATGGTTTAGTCTAGGTCCTCCACAATTATTAGCCTCTAGTGTTGGTTAATCAGTGATATGTTTTCACCAAAGCCACATTCCATGTTGCCACCAGCTCGGGACACAAAGGTCATCATTGCTAGTACTTTAGAGCACATTTTTCTGGAATTACTCCAACTTAAATTATGCTTAAAGTATTTTAGGAAGTATGCTTCTAAAATTACTTCAACTTAACCTCTGCTGGCATGGTCCCATCAAGCATGCACATTCTACTACTTGCTACTAGACTCCGCTCAGCATGCAATTAGTCCCATATTCCAAAATATACTCCCTAAAAACATCTACACCAAAAACTCCCCTACGTACAGGGCCAGCTCCATGGTGTTGTATGTTTCACACATTCACCATCTCCGCTTCGTCTTTGTCTTCTTCACAACCACTTCCAGTAGACCCAAAATCCATAATCGTCTAAAATTACCTCAACTTAACCTGAGCGATACAATAACACATGCACACTCAACCACTTTCCCACACGTCCCCTCCATAATCCGAAGTGTATTCTTTTGAGATCACTTCACTAGGAGTTCTTAAAAATGCAAGGATGGCCCCATGACTCTGCATGCTGTACCCGACCAACATCCTTGTCTCATCACCATCTTCTACACCCTGTGATTGCCACTAACAATCCAAAACACTTTGCTAAAATTACTCAACTTAACCTTTGCTGATATGATTCAATCAAGCAAGTATATCCAACTACTTGCAAGTAACTTTTTGCCTCACTGACCCATTCCAAATACCATGGAACACTCTTTTGAAATTACTTCAACTTAACCTCTATTGAGAAGGCCCAGTCACACAAGTACATTCAACTACTTGTTGACCATTTTTCGGTCTCATCAAAACCTTTCATATGGGTAGGTCTACTTTTCTAAAATTACCTCATCCTGCTGAAAGCTTCACCACCCTCAACTACCTCACTTAAAGTGTCAAGTGTCAAAATCCATTTTCAAGACCCATTCCCTCACCACGCTCCGAAACTATGTGCGTGAACGAGTCTCGAGGGGGCATTTGTAGAGAGGGAAAGTTTTTGACCTATCACAAGCTGACATATCATACTACCAAGTTCATAAAGTATAGCCAATTACGAAGCGCCATGTACTACAGCTAGTTTCTACCATCACCATTCAAGAACCGACATAAATTTGCCAAGTGTCTTGAAATAAAAAAACATAAAAAAATAAAAAATAAAAACATGCAAAATGTCAATCACATATCAGTGCATGTAAGCAATGACACATGCCACACATCAGCACATGTAAGCAATGACATCTAGCTCATGTAAGCGATGATATAAGTGATCCAATCAATTGGTGACATGTGTTACCTTGAAAATCTAGACATTTCGACCAATCAAACGATGCCATGTGTCTTGGAGAAAAAGTCTTAAAAATCCTCCAATCAGACCGTGACATGTGTCACCAATCAAACTCCACCACGTGTCGCTCACCTAACCTCAAACTCCTATAAATAGAGGCCGACTTAAGGCATTTCTAGACACCAAGACATCTTGGGAGAGATCTTGGAAGACACCAAGACATCCAGAGCACAAGCAGCATTAAAGAAGATTCAAAAGTACAAAAGCTCTGTTGGAATCAAGCCTTGAACCTCCGAGAACTTCAAGAACTTCAACTTCGAATACGAAGAACATTCAAAGAGAAATCATCCAAATCATCTTCCTAGATCTCAAAAGTCACTGGAATCCAGCTCAAAAACCTCTAGAAACTTCAAGAAACTACAAATTGGTGAAGCTCTACGGATTCAAGCCTCCAAAGCCCCGAAGAACTTCCACCACAAACTTTCAAATACAAAGAACATTCGAAGAGAAATCATCCAAATCATTTTCCTAGATCTCAAAGTTCACTGGAATCAAGCTCAAAAGCCTTCAGAAACTTCAAGAAACAAAAAATCAGTGAAGCTCTATAGATTCAAGCATCTAAAGCCCCGAAGAACTTCTACCACAAACCTTCGAAGATGAAGAACAAGCAAAGAACACGAAGAACACATGAAGAATGTGAAGAACAAAGGATTTCTAACAAGTTCATAGCCAGATATTCATTGTAATTTTGTTTCAAAGATATTCGACCCATTCTTCAGTCAAATTGAAGGATATTTATTGTTCAAATCAAAATCACATTACCACAATTACAATCAACAAATCTTTCAAGGAGATCGAATCATATGATCACTATTTTGTAATTACAAAGAATTGTACCACATATTCATCAATACAAATTCGCATTTGTAAAACTATTTTACTTGTTTGATTTATTTCAAACTCGAAATTTAGTCGTCCACAATTAGATACGTGGCAAGATAGGATGATGTAAAAAGGAAATGTTAAGGGACTGTCAAGTCGATAATAAATTAATAAAAGGTTAAAACCCAAAGGAAAGACAAATGGCATTATCTATTAGAGATTTAAAGGCAAACAGTTTTCTCGAGCGGTCTTCTTAAGCCAGATACATGCTTAGCACATGAAGTAACAAGGCAACAGTCACCTTGAAGCAGTAAGAGCTGAGGTACCTTAATATTTGTGGGACGTTTAGCAAATAAGACATAAATTAGAGCACAACATGAGGCAAGGAAGATAATATTAAGGAGGTGTTTGGTTGTGTTATTTAAACAACAGTTTTCGTTGTTTGAACAACACAACGCGTATTTCCGCAACACCTTTTCACACACACATATTTCTATAGCACTTAAATAATGTTATTAGAACAATATTACCAAACAGCCCTAACTATTTAAGCCTATGTATAACTTTATAAGGTTATTCTATGAGAAAAGACATTCACAATCAGGCACAAAAATCCCATATTCATTTGTATTTGTATCAAGTAGTCTGTAGACAATTTGTAGACTTGTAAGAGACTTTATGCTTTACAATTGTAAGTTAGTACTCTTGTCCTTAATTTAATTATGCGTTAATCTTGTAAGAGACTTTATGCTTTTTGCTTGTAAGTTTATACTACATCAGGCTCTTGAAGCCCAATTCAGCGTATGAGCAATGCTGGGCCTCTTAGAAACATGCCTTATTTCACTGACACTAACGAATTTGAGGGCACCAGGCTGAATTAACATTTGATCTTAACCCATGGTCCAAGCCATGACAATTCAAATTCAACAACATGGGGAGTAGGTTTTGAGATGCATGAGCATGACTTATCCATTTTCTCCTCTATCTTGGATTCTACGAACACCTCACCTACCTTCTTTCCGAGCCTATTAATTAAGGTGCCATGACACTAGTTAATTCAGCATTAAAAAACCAGATTTTCATTGATTATTTAATTATTCTTTTAATAGATTATTACAAATTACATAATAAATATACATAATTATACTGCGAATTTCCAAATCCATCAAAATTAATTCTTAAAATACTAAAATATATCAAACTAAAAAAAAAAAAAAATTAAATAAGAGTAATTAATATATATATATAGTGGGTCCGATTGATTTTTTTTTTTTTAAAGAGAGAGTTCCAACCTATAACGTCCGCTCCTAATGATAACTATTTATCATCAAATCAAGACACCAATCAGTTTTTGGTGTAAACGAGCATTGAACCCCAGATCTTTTATACAACCATCAGAGACTTTATAGTGGTCCGATTGAGTTAAACGAGTTGAAAAAACCATCAACCTAAACTCAATCTAACCCGAGACTCAAAATAAAATTCTAACCAAACTCAACCTACCAACTTATGAAACTAGGGGTGGCAATTCATGTTCGCAAGTTGGTTTCATGTCTTATCAAGTCATGAGTATTCGGCTATATGTGTTAACCTGATCCCGGCCTATTTACTAAACGTTTTAGAAATCTTTAACTCGAACACGACTTGTCTATTAAATAGGTCAACCCAACCCAACACGTTTAACTCGTTTAATTAACAAGTCATGTAAAGGTCAATACAAATGACTTGTTTTATAATCTATTTAATTAATAGGTCATACCTAACCTATATAATTTTTATCAATTACCATGTATATAAAATTAAAATATAATTACAACTATAAATATAGTAATAAACATATAAAAAAAAACCATAAAATAAGTAATTATATCAAAATAACTAATAACTTTATAAGCTAAATGGGTCAGACAGGTTCGCATGCTGAATATGAACACGGCCCATTTATCAAACAGATTAATCATGTCAACTCGAATATGACCTGAACCTGTTTAACTTTAACATATGACCTATTTATAAATGGGTTAATCATGTCGGATTCGTAGGTCATGTCGGATTCGTAGGTCTTGTCAGATTTTGCCACCCTTAATGAAAACCAACCCGAGGCATCAGGTTGGATTGAGTTGGAATAGTTTCACTAGGTTGGAGAATTTGGTGCACACTCCTACCTACCACTAAATAGGATAATTTCCTTTCACTTCGTACAAAATATTTGTTTGGCTAAATATTGCATTTTAGCCCTATTGAGTTGTTTCTTTGACCTTGTTGAATGCATTATTTTAACCTCATAAAACATACTATGGTGGATATATTTGTCGAGCCTTGATGAAAATGGGCCCATGTAGTCAAGGCCGGAGGGAGAGGCACCATGGCCCCCGCTGACTTTCTAAAAATTTCTCCACTCTCATATTTATGTTTTTTAAATCTATAATAAAAGGCGTGGAGAAGTTGAATTGATTAGTGATTTTGATAATTGATATTAATTAGAATAAAAAATTATAGAGTAGTTCTAGTTAGCTCAACTCATAAAATATTTGACGGTTAAATAAGAAATTTGGGATTTATTTTTCGCTTATATCGAAAATCAAGAGGTATCTTGATCTGATGATAAAAGGCTATCATCATGAGCAAATGTCATAAATTAAAACAATCTCAAAAAAAGAATATATATATATATATATATATATATCATAGGATGGTGTCCATCAATCTTGACAGAGCAGAGCCTAATCCATTTTCAACAAAATTGGTGAAATTTATATCCAAAATAACTTAAAGATTTAAAATTTAAAAAAAAAAAATTAAGGATTTTAAATTTCTAATCGCTATGAAGTTCTCGTAGTAAATGACCTAATGTCATTAATTATTATATGAGCACGATCCTCCAACAATATTGTTCGTAACTAACTTTCAACACTAGAATGATTGCCACATTTTTTTTTCCCCATTTAATTATGAATAAATTTAGGTATACAAAATTTTCAACAATATTGTTCATACAATCTTTTCTTTCAATGCTTGAGATATATAAATAATTAAGGGAATCACGTACCAATGTAGTGTTCGGAAAAATAAAGTATATCTTACACTTATTAATTGAGTAACACCCACGTGTCTTTTTTTTTTAAAGCAAAATAAAATACGAATCTTTGAAAGCGGAAAAAGTATATTATGTCTCTTTTGTTAGAAGAGATGTAATGATGCAGGGTACGTACAAAATATAGTGAAACAAAACTTTGTCATTATTGATAATTTCATAATTAATTCTAAACATTATTCATAGATTCTAATTTGAAGCAGGATCATAATTTTAGCAACCATGTATGGATTCATTCCTCATGAATATGGATGCATTAATCATGATTGTGGGGGAAAAAGGCCCAGTCTAATGTGGCAGGCCTAGAGCTCCATGTGAGGATTACTATGCGTCCGAAGAGAATGAGAGGTAAGGACAAGGCCTATCTGGAAGAGAGACCCCCATAAAGAAAAGTGATTACAATCCGAAGAGGTCGCATTTTGTCCGAGGAGATTATATTCCTCTGACGCGAATAGTATGGATCAATTGAACGTATAAGAGGTCAAAATGATCTTCCGAGGACTCCTCCTGATCAAGATAAGCTCTGAGTATACTTGGAGACGATAAGGATGAAGAAATATCTAAAGAGAAAGCTGCTACCACCGTATTTAAGGTTTTGCAGCAACTTTTTTGGCCGCATTTATGTGGAGAAGACCCCTGAACAGTGTAACCTCACCTACTGCCACTCACACAGAGTTAAAGGAGATGCTTGACATGACATATACTCAAGTAGGCTCACGGATGAGGTACAAGTGGACGATAGAGATGAGGAGAATGAAGGATATATAAAGGAAGGAGGCTCCTGAGAAAGGAAAAAAAAAGCGAGGAAGAAAAAAGAAAAGGGAAAAAGAAAAAGAAAACCTTACTGTAGTTTTAAGAATTGTAACCGCTATATGATCAATGATATGCCTCTTCGGAAACCAAGTCATTCCATTTTTTATGAGTAACTTCATGTTGGTTTATACGTGTAGGTTGTGATTAACTGTTGTCAATTTCATAATTAATCTAGCTCTTTCACCCATTCTCTAAAAATTCATGTTCTGGGCTTGGGCCACAAATCCTAACCCTACAATTGGCGCCGTCTGTGGGAAGAGCTTGAGTGTGAGGGGAAGCAACAGCAGTTGGTCATGGCGGAACCAGGGCAACAACCGGCAGAATCTGGGGCGTCCTAGCATATAGATCATTTTCTCAATTTGGAGCGAAGACAAGATCGTGAAGGCAGTGTGCATACTACACGCACTGAGCGAAGTCAACCTCGTAGAGGAAGTCATGTGTCTCATGCAGAGAAGAATAACATGCAAATAGATTGAAAGGTTAAAAAGGGAGTTGCGCCATGCAAAAAGAAAACGTATTGCCTCACATTCTGATGAAAACTCGGGTGACGAACAAGACATCACTTACGAACAAAGGTCTCGAACACCAATCAGTGAATCCTTTTCATATGAAGATGAACACCGTCGCGAGAAGCAACCTCAAAGGCCATCACATGGAGGGGTGGGAAATGATGCCATGAGCAAGGCTTTGAATCAAATCTCTAGGTCACCTTTCACGCGCAGGATTGAAGGAGCAAAGCTTCCTCGGCGCTTTAACTAGCCAACTTTCACCATTTACAACGGTAAAACGGACCCTGTGGAACATGTGAGCCATTTTAACCAAAGGATGGCTGTCTACTCCAGAGATGAAGCTTTGATGTGCAAGGTATTCCCTTCTAGTCTTGGACCCATGGTAATGAGGTGGTTCGACAACCTAAAAGCAAACTCCATCAATTCCTACCAAGAGCTTACTCAAGCTTTTGGTTCACGTTTCATCACATGCTGAAGAGTGGCCAGGCCCTTGTCTTCTCTGCTATCCTTGAGCATGCATGAAAGTGAAACCCTGAAAGCGTATTCAGATAGATATTGGGAGATGTTTAATGATATGGAGGGCAACTTTGATACAATGGCCCTAGACACGTTTAAGCTGGGTCTCCCTACTAAACATGGTTTAAGGACATCCTTGTCCGGCAAACCTATCACTAACATGCGTCAACTTATGGACCGTATTGAAAAATATAAAAGGGTTGAAGAAGATTAGCAGCAAGGGAAGGGTAAGGATAAGGTTATCTCCCAGGACAGGAAGGACTTCAAGTCGGATCGTTACAACAACAATAAGCAGCGGAGAGATTTCGTTGGGCAGTCGGGGTCAACAAATGCTCAAGCAGTCAATACAGTGTTCAAGGAGCCAGTACATCAAGTTTTGGAAAAGATCAAGAATGAATCATTCTTTAGGTGGCTGAGTAAAATGGTAGGGAACCCTGAGAGACGCAATCACAATCTCTATTGTCAATACCACTAAGACCATAAGCATGCTACTAAAGACTGCAGAAGTTTGTGGGATCATTTGGACCAGCTGGTTCGTGAAGGCAGGTTGAGGTATCTTTTGCACCACTCTAGTGGGCGAGGAGGTCAAGTGAATTTTGAGTCCGAGAAGAGTGATTCTACGAAAACTCCATTAGGTATTATTAACGTCATTTTTGCAGCGCCAGGAAGAACAGGGTCCTGGCCGTCTAAAGTTATGTCAGTGGCTCGGCTACCAGCAGGGGATATTGGTCAAGATCCGAGGAGCTCTAGACTGGCTGTCCCGCCTGTTTTAGGCTTTTCGGACGAAGATAAAGCTGGAACCATTCAACCTCACGACGATGCTTTGGTAGTCACCCTCAGAATCGGGGGATATGATGTGAAGAGGGTGATAGTGGATCAGGGTAGCGCAGTGGAGATTATGTATCCTGACCTCTACAAGGGGCTGAACCTCAAGCTTGATAACTTAACTCCATACTGTTCTCCCCTGGTTAGATTCGAGGGAAGGATGGTCACCCTGAAAGGACAGATACGGCTGCCCATACAGACTGGCTCAGAAGTAGTGGAAATGGATTTCATTGTTATAGATGTTTATTCCCCTTATACGGCAATTGTAGCCAGACATTGGTTACATACGCTAAGGGCTGTTTCCTCCACTCTGCATCAAAAAGTTAAATATCCATCCGAAGGGCGCATTTGTGAAATCCGCGGAGATCAATCCTCGGCTAGACAATGTTTGGTAGCTGCCATACGACACGAGCTTGAAATTGAATCCTCAGTCAGGGCGGAGGGAGACTTATAGCAGTTAAGAGGTCAGTTATCACCCGTCGAAGATCTTGATGAAGGCGCTAAATGCGAGGACTTAGTGCAAGTTTTAATTAGGGGCAATCCTGAAAGATACTTTCAAATCGGGTCTCAGATACCTCAACCAGAAAAAGAAGAGCTAATTGATTTCCTTAAAAGAAATATTGACGTATTCGCCTGGAGTACTTTCGAAGCCCCAGGAGTAGATCCAGAGTTCATTTGCCATCATTTGAGGGTCAACCCACTGAGTGTACCCAAGAAGTAGCCTCCTCGACGGCCATCCAAAGAGCATGCGGATGCAGTCAAAGAAGAAGTGATGAAGCTCAAACAAGTTGGGGCTATTAAAGAAGTTTTTTATCCCGAATGGTTGGCAAATACTATGGTGGTAAAGAAAAAGAGCGGAAAGTGAAGAGTTTGTGTAGACTTCACAATCTTAAATAAGGCTTGTCCTAAGGATCCTTTCTCTATGTCGAAAATTGATCAATTAGTAGATGCTACTGTCGGCCATCCTCGGATGAGTTTCCTGGATGCTTTCCAAGGTTACCATCAAATACCGTTAGCCCCAGATGACCAAGAGAAAACCGCTTTTGTTACCCCCATTGGTAATTACCATTATAAAGTGATGTCATTCGGTTTGAAAAATGCAGGTTCTACTTATCAGCGGATGATGACCAAGATGTTTGAATCACAATTGGGCAAAAGCGTTGAGGTCTATATAGACGATATGGTGGTAAAAGGCAAAGTTATTTCTGAGCATGTGAAGGACCTTGATAACGTTTTTGAAACCCTGAGAAGACACAAGTTGCGCTTAAACGCCTTGAAGTGCTCATTTGGTGTGGGGTCAGGCAAATTTTTGGGTTACATGGTAACAAACAAGGGAATTGAGGTTAACCCCAATCAGATAAAGGCTATTCAAAATCTGCAGCCTCTTCAAAATCCGAAAGAGGTTCAGAAGTTAACAGGGATGGCAGCTGCTTTGAACTGATTCATCTCCAGGTCCACGAATAGGTGTAAACCCTTCTTCTCGCTGATCAACAAGTGGAAGGGATTTGAATGGACTGAAGAATGTGCCTCAGCTTTCCAACAACTTAAAGACTACTTGGCTCGGCCACCGATTATGTCTAGCCCTGAACCAGATGAGGTCTTGTTTGCCTATATCGCAGTGGTTCCCCATGCTGTAAGTCTAGTGTTAATAAGAGTGGATCAAGGTATACAAAGGCCGGTTTACTGTGTGAGTAAGTCTCTACATGAGGATGAGATCAGATACTTGCCATTGGAAAAAGCTATTTTGGCAGTAGTACTTGGAACACGAAAATTGCCCTACTACTTCCAAGCACATACTGTCGTTGTGCTCACGCAACTCCCGCTTAAGACCGTACTTCGAAGTGCCGACTACACGGGGAGGATAGCCAAGTGGGGCACTATTTTAGGGGTTTTTGATATCAAGTATATGTCTCACACTTCAGTCAAAGGGCAAATCCTTGCAGATTTAGTGGCCGAGTTCACGGAACCCAGCTTAGAAGAAATAACAACAGAGAGAGACATGGATGGAAAATCGGTTGGCATGATTTCTCAACAAGATCCTGCCCACTGGGAAGTATATGTGGACGGCGCTGCGAACCGGAAAGGTTCTGGAGTAGGGCTAGTCTTGATATCTCCAGAGAGAATCATCATTGAAAAGTCATTAAGGCTGGATTTCGGTGCAACCAATAACGAGGCAGAGTATGAAGCCCTATTGATGGGAATTTCTATGGTCCAGAGAATGGGAGGAAAGGCAGTGGAGTTGTTCTCAGACTCAAGATTAATTGTAGGCCAAGTACAGGGGGAGTTTGAAGCGAAGGATGAAAGAATGCAAGGATACTTGAATCGAGTCAAACGTCTGTAGGCGGAATTCGAATTTTTCAGCTTACTGCATGTTCCTAGAAGCAGTAACGCACATGCAGATTCTTTGGCCACACTCACCACCTCTTCAGAGCAAAATTTACCGAGGGTTATCCTCGTTGAGGATTTCCATGAGCACAGCGGGACAGGAGGGGATGCAGTCCGAGTCCACCAGATCAGAGACAGTCTCAGCTGGATGGACCCTATAATCAAATTCTTGAAAGATGACATTTTGCCGAAAGAACGGGGGGAGGGTGACAAAATTCGAAGGAAGGCGACCAGATTTTGGCTATCTGAAGACCGAAAATTATACAAACGATCCCATTCGGGACCATACCTATTATGTATTCATCCAGAGACGGCTGATTCGCTACTAGAAGAGTTGCATGAAGGAATTTGTGGGAGTCACACTGGAGGCAGGTCTTTGGCTCACCGAGCCATTACTCAAGGGTATTGGTGGTCGAACATGCAAAAAGAAGCCCATGATTATGTAAAAAAGTGCGATCAATGTCAACGATTTGCGCCGAACATACACCAACCAGGTGGAGTCCTCAACCTACTATCTAGTCCGTGGCCGTTTGCACAATAGGGCTTGGATATAGTGGATCCATTCCCAAAGGCCGCAGGAAACAGGAAGTACCTTCTGGTCGGCACAGACTATTTCACCAAATGGGTTGAAGCTGAACCTCTGGCCAATATTCGAGACGTAGATGTGCAAAGATTTGTATGGAAGAATATCATTACTCGTTTTGGAGTTCCTCATACTCTCATCTTGGACAACAGCTTACAGTTCGACAGTAATGCGTTTCAGAGTTATTGTAGCGAATTAGGAATCACGAATAGATACTTTACACCTGCCTACCCTCAGGGGAATGGGCAAGCTGAAGCAGTTAACAAAGTCATAGTTAATGGATTGAAGAAGAGATTGGACGATGCGAAGGGCAAGTGGGTTGAAGAGTTGCCACACGTGCTTTGAGCTTACAGAACTACGCCTCGCAGATCTACTGGAGAAACCCCTTTTTCGATGACTTATGGCACTGAAGCTGTCATTCCTTTGGAGACGAGGTTCCCAACTCTAAAAACTAGCTCGTTCAGTCCGACAGCAATGATAAACTTCTAGAAGCAGGCTTGGATTTGATCGAAGAAAGGAGAGAAAATGCAATGGTTCGACTGGCACATTACCAGCAGAAACTCAGGCATGGCTATGATGCCAACGTAAAGCTAAGGCCCCTAGAACCCGGTGATTTGGTACTCAGGAAAGTCGTTAGCACTGCGAAAAACCCAACCTGGGGGAAATTAGGACCAAACTGGGAAGGGCCATATCGTATTACTTCAGGGGCTGGCATTGGGGCATATTTCCTGGAGGACTTAGATAGTCATGTAATACCACGCCCCTAGAATGTAAATAACTTCAAAAAGTACTATTATTAATCGAATCATTTCTTTGGTCACTGTGATAACTTGTCATTCTTAATTGTTCCCTAAGTGTTTAAACTTAAATCCAATCATGTCTGTAATCCTCAGACCAGATAATTTGAGTTAGTTAACACTCTTTGTCGGTTCTCTAAGTGTTTAAACTTAAATCCAATCATGCCTGTAGTTCTCGGACCAAATGATTTGGGTTAGTTAACACTCCTTATTGATTCTCTAAGTGTTTAAACTTAAATCCAATCATGTCTGTAGTCCTCAGACCAGATGATTTTGGTTAGTTAACACCCCTTGGTGATTCTCCCTAAATAT
Source organism: Quercus variabilis (assembly GCA_030445155.1). Classification (NCBI taxonomy): domain Eukaryota; kingdom Viridiplantae; phylum Streptophyta; class Magnoliopsida; order Fagales; family Fagaceae; genus Quercus; species Quercus variabilis. The sequence goes on along the minus strand of CP129446.1, from coordinate 13,604,168 downwards.
TTAAACTTAAACCTAATCATGCCTGTGACCCTCGGACCAGGTGATTTTTAGTTAGTTAATACTTCTGTGTTGCTATTAATACTGAAGGTTAACTTTAGAATAAATCTTGCCTGACATTCTTAACTGTGTTTAACATCAACTCTAACCTATGCTAATATTCTTGGTGTACGTGCGAAAAGATCTATCCAACTTTTATAATACTTGTTATATTCATTACTTAATAGCAACTTTTATGTACTGTCCTTTTCGGAACTAATTTTAGTTATATATATTATCAGCAGGATATGGTGATTATGTTTATCTACATTACCATAATTGTAAAGTACAGCTATTTGTAGCAAGAATAAGTCATGTGATATACAACGAAAGTGAAAATAAAGTCCGTCTCATTAACCAAAATAGGATAGTCTACAATCTTTTACATTTCCAAAAAAAAAAAAAAATGGTACAAAAGAAAAACCCTAGGTATCTAAGATTTTGTCTGAGGGATCACAGGGTCATCGGCCTTGCTCGTCTGAGTAACCGCAGCTGTTGAAACCTAATCCTTGGGCTTTGAAGAAGTTCTTTCTTTTTCCGAGTTCTCGCCCTTGTCCTTGGATGGTTCAGCTGGTTTGCTTTGAGCACCCGGTTGACCAGACTCCTTGGAAACCTCAAGCGTGGTCAGAGGGACTTGGCTGACTAAAGGTTGCTCCAAGGCTTCAAAGAGTTGTTCTGGGGGAGGAAGTTCAGACCCTGGAAGCTCTCGGATGTCAGGATCGTAGTAAATGCTCCCAGGTAGCCTCAACTCCGAATCAGCAGGCACCCCGACAGCATCCAGTGCTTTGCCCCAGGTTATGTCGCAGTAATCTCGGCTAACCGAGGCAAACTGCTCCGTTAACCCTTTTTCGGTTACGTCCACACCCAGTTTGAATGCTACTTTCTTTTCGGCCTCGGTCGCTTCCTTGGCCAGCTGAGCGTCCCTCTGAGCCTACTTAGTAGCCTCCCCGGCCTTCTGAAGTTCGGCGTGAAGTTCCTTCACAAGAGCTTTCTCAGAGGCCAGATTGTTCTGAGTATCATTTAGCAGCTTGCATTGGGCTTCGGCCTGGCTCTCAGCATTTTTGAGACCAGCATTGAGGCTATCCCTTTCCTGGGTCACCCCTTTTAGCTGATCGGAAATCTGAGAGACCTCTTCCTTTAAGTTGCCCAAAGCTTTTTCTGCCTCAGACCTAGAGTGGGCCTCTGCTTGGGTTTCAATGTAGGCTTTTCAGTTCCACTCTTCGGCCACGAAGACTTGCTGGGTAATCTGAACAGTAAAGTAAAAAAGTTAACATAAAATACAGAAAATTAGCATGCCAACCGAAAAGCTGGATAAGCACACTTACCATGGCCAGGTCCCTCTTTAGGGACATGAAAAGTTCATACTGGCTGAAGCGCCTGTATGACTCCATGTCTCGGGGGAGGAGCAGTGGTTGCTCCAAGGCTTCAGCTATCAACCCCGCTCTTCCCCCATTGTAGTTTCTAACAAAGGTCTCCTAAGAAAAAGGAACGCCATCTAGTTCCAATCTGGGAGACCACGTGCGTGGCCCTTAGCGCACGTCAGCCACAGGAGGATCCTCCCGACTCTCTACGGATGAAGCCCTCTTGCTCCGGTGGTCCTTCACCACCTTTTGTTGTTTTGTGATCTTAGGTGGTATCACCACCTCTCGCTCCTCAGGCTCAAGAGGTCTCTTTTTCTTTAAGTCCAGTATTGGTTTTAAGCCCAGATCAGGAACCTGAGGTGGGGGTGGAGGTGGAGGTAAATTCACCACTGGTCAGGAAGTCCCCGTCCCTTTGGACTCAGCTTTCTTGCCCCTCGTCTTCAGCAGAAGTTTTAAGTCGGACATCTCTTCTTCTTCCGAAGAGTCCTCTGGGAGAGTAGTTAGCAAAATTGGTTGGTGGACACTGGATTGCCTGTTGGCCTCCTCATCGGAGTCTGAGGAGGGTATTACCTGCACTCCCTCTGAAGCTTCTCCTTCAAATCTGAACTTGTCTATCTGTTCCTCTAGCGAAGAGGATGAAGAGCCGACCCTCTCTCATACGACCACCGGCTCGAGGGGGACTTGTTGAACTGGTCGGATTAGCAATGGAACACCCTGTGGGTTGGGGTGTGGAACGGGCTCAAGATCGTATGGTGCTAAAAAGTGTCACCGAGCGACGTCTATTCGCCAAAGCCAGTGATTACCTTGTGTAATGGCGTTGCCGGCCAGCTGAATATCTGTTTTCTTGGGTGTGTAGCCGAATATAAGGGGGATGGACCGGAGCTGTCTGTCTTCACTCACAAATATCTCCAAGCGTAGTAGATAATTAAGGGCGGCAGTGTTGGTAAGGCTGAGCCGAAGAGTAGTATGTGTTTTATCTATAAATAAATTTAAAAAAAAAAAAAAAAAACAAAACAAAAACAAAAACAAAAACAAACAAACAAACAAACCCGGTCAGAAGATTGAAATATGACGGCATAAAAAAAAACGAGTTATGAAGAAGGAAGATCCTAAGACTATTATTAGAAATTCTAAGTCTAGGAAGTCACACCTGGCTCTCCTGGCTCGGTCAGAAAGTGTATACCGTCATGCCATGCGCCCGAAACGATTAGATAGTCGTCTTTCATCCCTTTATTTGATTTGGAAAGGCAGGAGAATAATCTAACGATGTCGGATTGGGATTTAAGGTAGTATCCCGTCCCTTTTTAGCTATGACACTCATACATATCTATCAGGTCATGCCAGGTCAGCCCTAATCCTAATTGTAAGTTCAAGGCATCGATAGCTCCTAGTATCCTAAAGGTGTTGGGCGCATACTGCTCAGGAGAGAATCTATGGTTGCGAAGGTAGTTCAAGGTGATGAAACCTATTGGAAGGGTCATTCCCCCTACGATGAAGGCTATCATTGGGATTACGACCTCTCCCTCTCTTCGGGCCGTTAGTATCCGCTCCGGAGGGCAATATCTCAGATTCACCCCCCGCGGTATGCCATAATTACGCTTAAATTCCTCTATCAACGCCAGACTATCGACGAGATGTTGGAATTTACCCATTTTTAGAGAATGGTTGAGGCAGTGACCAGGAAACGGGTTTCGAAGGTTGAAAATACTAGCCGAGAAGAAAATAAAGGACCAAAGGATGCCGAAACTTACACAGACGAGAGTAGAGAACAATCTCTGAACTCAAAATGGACTCTTGGTAGATCCTAGAAGGAAAGAAGACAGAAAATCGAAGAAGCTTGAAGGGTTTTGAATGAATGAGTTCGCTGGGTATTCTGAGGATGCGTAAAGTAAAGAAAAATAACCTCCTCTGAGGGCTTATATATGGGGACAGGTGAAAGGGTGTAATTCATCCCGTCCAAATCCCGAAGAAGAACCCTGTCCGTTGGATCAACAATCCACCGTTGGATGTAAAAGACAAAACGCCGCCTGGAGTAATTAATACAACGCTTTGGGAATACGAAACTGACAGTGGCAATAATGAAACACTTGTCTCTATGCCCGCGCACGTGTAAACTTGGGTATTTACGAGTTCTCTTTTTTAAACTTTTTTATTTCTCTTTCCTTACGTGGTGGGTCAAAATCTTATTCTTTCTCCTCGGATGCGAGGGAAAAATTAAAATTTTGAGGGGCTACTATGGGGGGAAAAAGCCCAGTCTAATGTAGCGGGCCTAGAGCCCCATGTGAGGATTACTATGCGTCTGAAGAGAAGGAGAGGTAAGGGCAAGGCCCATCTGGAAGAGGGACCCCCAGAAAGAAAAGTAATTACAATCCGAAGAGGTCGCATTCTGTCCGAAGAGATTATATTCCTCTGACGCGAATAGTATGGATCAATTGAACGTATAAAAGGTCAAAATGATCTTCCGAAGACTCCTCCTGATCAAGATAAGCTCTAAGTATACTTGGAGACAATAAGAACGAAGAAATATCTAAAGAGAAAGCTGCTACCACCGTATTTAAGGCTCTGCAGCAACTTTTCTGGCCGCATTTATGTGGAGAAGACCCCTGAATAGTATAACCTCACCTACTGCCACTCACATAGAGTTAAAAGAAATGCTTGACATGACATATACTCAAGTAGGCTCACGGATGAGGTACAAGTGGAAGATGGAGGAAAAGGGATGACATATAAAGGAAGGAGGCTCCTGAGAAAGGAAAAAAAAGGGGAGGAAGAAAAAAGAAAAGGGAAAAAGAAAAAGAAAACCTTACTGTAGTTTTAAGAATTGTAACCGCTATATGATCAATGAAATGCCTCTTCTGAAACCAAGTCATTCTATTTTTTATGAGTAACTTCATGTTGGTTTATACGTGTAGGTTGTGATTAACTATTGTCAATTCCATAATCAATCTAACTCTTTCACTCATTCTCTAAAAATTCATTGTTCTGGGCTTGGGCCACAAATCCTAACCCTACAATGATCATTAGACAATTTACACCCTCACGAAGAACTCCTTATTTTGTAGGCAACTATATATATGAAGCCATTTTAGAAGTACATATCTCCTTATCAGTGTGTAACCATTTTAGGAGTAGCATAAAAAACCATTTCTAATCAAGGGACTTTCAGGAAATTAAAACTTTGGATTCAAATAGGCAAGGTAAGTTGGGATGGCTGATGTGTTAAACCCATTGAAGTTAGTCCCAGCAGCTGTTGTATACGCACCCATATTAGAGAACACAAGCCAGTCATCAACTTGCAGTTTCGGCAGTTGGTAACCCCTCAAAACCGTGTCAAGTGCATCACATGTAGGCCCAAAAACAGTTGAATTGTATGTCCCAGATCCTTTGCATGTGGGGTTTTCGAGGTTGGACGTGAGCGCCACAGGCATGCACTTGACGATTGCATTGTCTAGAATTATGCAATTCAAGGACCCATAAATCCCGTCGCTGATCCAATACTCTCTAAGCTCATTCCTTATGCGCTTACTGATAATGTTGGTGGCTAGTGTGAAAACTGACTCGGCAAAGAATCTGCCTGGTTCAGCTATGACTGTCAATCCCGAATAATTGCCAAAACATGATTGTATAGCAGCTTTCACGACTGTAGCTGTTTCATCAAATTGAGAGTTAGCCATGAAGCCACCCCCAATGTTTAGCACACTCATCTGACGCATGCCAAGCTTAGTAGCCATCTCGAAAGCAGTTTTAGCTGCCGCTATGGCTTGTTGGTAGGCAAATGAATCTGTGGATGCACTTCCAATATGAAAAGATATTCCAACCACTGTGAGCTGCGCAGTTTGAGCGGCTCGGAGGAGAGTCTCCACTTCCTCAGGTAGCGCATCAAACTTGGAACCCAATGGGCAGCGTGCACCACTATCATCTGGAGCTTTAATCCGAATTATTAAATCACACTTTGGGTGCCATTTTTGCATTGCATCTTCTTAATTTCATCAATTGAATCAAAAGTCGTCAAGTTTACGCCAACACTCGCCGCGTACTTGATGTGAGACTCAGCTTTACAAGGGTTCGCAAATATGATCCGATCTGGAGAAACTCCTAGTGACAAAATAGACTCAATCTCGGCTTGACTTGCGCAATCAAAATTTGTACCAAGAGCAGCCATGGCACCAAGGAAATTCAGGTTCGGGTTGCACTTGACTGCATAGTATGGTTGAACCGTGGGGAGGGCTCGAGTCCACCTATCCATGAGAGTAGTGACTGCACCTAAATCAAGTACGTAAAAGGGTTCTTTGGTTTCTTGTTTGCTACCAACGATGGACCGCATGAAATCAGTCATCCCATCTTTTGATAAGACTGAAATTCTCTTCCGTTTATTCCCGGTGCACCCAATATAGCCTGGAGGCTCTTAGAGATCGATGGCATGGCTAAGAATGCGTTAAAATGTGATAAATGAAAGAGAAAAAGAAAGTTATGATTTGGACTTGAAGGGTATATATATACTATATAAGCATAGAGAGGGTTAGGAGAATATATTATAGAGTTGAAGCACTACCATCACAAGATTCACAACTAGCAATTTGGTAGAGCAAAAAAAAGGGAAAGTGTGGGTTGGTTTGAAATGAGGTCACTAATTGAGTAACGTTATCTGAATGTTAGAAGTTAAGATTTTTTTTGGTCCAGTATCCTACCCGAATAATCGTAATTTTCAATAATATAATTGAGATTTAGAGTGTTATAAACCCATCTACTTTGTCCATTTATATGAATATAAACCTATACTTAATATTTTTTTTTAAAGAAATTATTCGTTCACATATAACTTTATTGATACACGCACATTTAGGTTTATTTATTTGTTTACCAAATATACACAAGGTTATTTTTTGGCTCATGGTTTCATGTGATAGCATCTCATGGGATGTTGTAGAAGATGTCCAACTGTGAGCTGTGTCATTCTATCTCAAAATCAATTGGTGATGAGAAAAATACACTCAAATCTTTTATGGCATTCAACGTCACACTACACGAACCTGTTTTTAGAGTGGTTGTGGGGAGTCAAATTGTGATCCCCAACAATCCCTCTTTCACAATGACACTTCCATGACTTGAACCCGTGACCTTGGCTTTGATACTATTTGTCGAATCGTGAACTGAGTCATTCCACTTCAAAACCAATTAGTGATAAGGAAAACACACTCAAATCTTATATAGCTTTCGACATCACACTACGTGAGCCTATTTTTAGAGTAGTTGTAGGGAGTCAAATTGTGATCACTCCAATAATCCCTCTCTCACAATGACACATCCGTGACTCGAACCCATGACCTTGACTTTGATACTATTTATCAGATTGTAAACAGAGTCATTCCACTTTAAAACAAATTGGTGATAAGGAAGACACAGTCAAATCTTTTATGGTCTTCAACATCACACTACGTGAGCCTGTTTTTAAAGTAGTTGTAAGGAGTCAAATTGTGGTCCCCCAACAGAAGATAACATCGACATGAAGTCATATATATATATATATATAAAGTGTCAGTTTACTTTTTTTTTTTTTTTTCTAGATGCAAGTAATTAACTGCACTACTGTTATCAAAAAAAAAAAAAAAAAAAAAAAAAAAGGAGTAACTGTACTGCTTTTACTTATTCATATTTTAAATAAAATAAGCCATTAAAAGGAAACTGATCGATTTTTTTTCTGAATAAACTTATCCAAACACACTAGTAGTCTGGTATAGTATTTTCTTTACATAAATCTGTTTTTCTATTTGTGGGATTTGATCTTAGGATTTTGTGCCATAACAAAAGATTTGACTAATTATTAATTGACCTCCACTTGTGAAGTTGTTAGAGCATCAGCATCTCGAAATTCCAATCTTACTCTATTTTACCATCTCAAAAAACCACTTTATTATTATACTATACCATTTTACAATTCCTCCAGCATCTCAAACTTTTATTTACCTATTCTACTTATTAAAATAATATTTCTATACAATAAATTAATATATCCTCCAATTTCCATCATTTACCCACACAGCCCACTGCCACCACCACCACCACCACCACCAAGCCAAACCCAACCCAACCCCCCACCACCATCACCATCAACCCAACCAAAATTAAAACTCTCATCCAACCACCACCATCAACACAACCAAAACCACCACCATCAACCCACTACCCACACCACCATCAAATTACCCACCACCAACCCACACAAACCACAACCACCAAACCAAGGAACAAAGAAATCCGACCACCCACAAAGAAATCTGGCCATACAGCACACAAGCCACAACCATCAAATTACCCAGCCTCACAACAGAAACCCAAAAATCCAGCCACCCACAAAGAAATCCGGTCACAAAGCCCACAAATCGTAACCATTAAATTACCCAGCCTCACAACAGAAATCCAAAAATCTGGCCACCCACAAAGAAATCCGGCCACACAACCCATAAACCACAACCATCAAATTACCTAGCCTCACAATAGAAACCCAGAAACATTGACCTCGTCGTCACCCACGCCAAAAAAAAATAAATAAATAAATAAAGGCAACCACAAAACCCGCCGGATTGCAACCCACTAGAAAAAATGAGCCACTGTGATGTGTGATGTTGATGTTGGGAGGAGGATGGTGTTTGGGTCTGAAGAGAGGAGAGAGCAGATGAGAAAGAGAAAGGAAGAGAGAGAAGAGAACCAAAATAATGAGAGAGAGGAGAAAGAAAGTTTGCATCAGTGAGAATAAAATATTATTATTATTTTTACAATACTGCTACAGTGCAATTCTACCTTTAAAATTGCACTGTAGCAATATTGCAAATTTTTTTGCAATACTTGATATATAGCATTCCGGATGTGGGAGGTTTTTGAGGGAAAAATGCTAAATGAATCATAGATATGGCATATGAAAGTCCCAGTGCTGATGCTCTTATATACTTTATGCAAAAAACAATGGATCTTATAAATTTTACCCATGTGGCTTATTGTGGGTATGGAACATTATCACTTAGTTAAACTGTGTTTTCTCCCCCCTTCGGATTTTATTAATTAAAATTTAAACTTTTTGAATGTGAAAGACAACTTTTCGCTACTAGAATTTCATCACTAAAAGTTTTAAAAAAAATACTAAATATCATTTGCTTTACTTCCCCCATTAATTCAGGCATATGTTAAGTTTCTTTAACTAGTATAAGAAAATATCACATAAGCCATTAAAAATTCATATAGAAAAAAATTTATTGATATAAATTTTTATTTGATATATTCTGATTGAGCTATTTATTATTCCATGCTGGGCACGAGCTAGTAGGTAGTAACATTAGAACTTAACTAAGTCTATCCTGTGCATAATGGCAGCTCTAATAATTGAGATAGCACACTAAAGTTACTCTCTAACATAACTAAATAGTGGTTAAGAGATAAATGAAAAATGGTCATGTTAAGAGATACTTTTAAAGTAATTGTTAATAAATTATTTTAAGAAAGTTTTTACATAACTTTCATTAGAAATATATAAATTCAAAAAAAAAAAAAAATGAATTGCTTTATCATTTTTTCATAAAATGTTTTTAAAAATAATTTCTAAACCAGTAGCTTTAGGAGACCGTTAACTTTTTCCAAAGAAAAATGTTAAAGTTATATTATATATAAAAATTTGGATTTTACTAATAGTTACACTAAAAAGTTTATTGATGAACCATTTTATAAAAAAATTTATGTGAAAAGAAAAAAAAAATAACTATTTTTTTTTTTACAACTTTTTCAATGTTTATATAAGTGGTATTAAAATATTTCTAAAATAGTTTATTAACAAATGTCCTAAAAATACCATTAATCAGGCTTTATTATGATATATTTATAAATTGATGAAGCAATTAATGTGATATTGTGATTAGCCAACTCCAATAAGCTAATAATTAAATAAGTGAATGTTACAATAAATTTAACTAGTAAAATCCATACATAATAGGAACCTAATAGTCAGATAGAGATTCACAAATGGTAACTACGATAATTTGTTAGAGCTAGAATGAGAAAGAGAGTTATGGCCATATGCGAGGCGATTCCCTTATTAATGTTGTATCTGTGATGCCTCTGGAATTTGTTCAGAATTACTGAGTGATTCCCTTATTAATGGGGGCCTGTAGTTTTGGCATCAGAGAGAGAGAGGGAGAGGTGAGGAAAAGAGAATATTGTGGTGAAACGTGGGGTGCTATTGAATGCTTTGGTCCTTGTATTTGGTTTTGGCGGTGTATGGGTTTTATTACACCCTGCAAAGCAAACCCTCTTTTTTTCTCTTTCTTGCTTTCTCCATAAATTCGATCCGTGATATTCCCAATTTTGCTCAACACTACACAACTCTCCTTTCATCACATCCTTTGTCTTTTTCTTCTTTCGCGGGCTATATATGATCCAACAACGTTTAAAGAAGCTACTAGGAGGGATAAGCAAAGAATGAATATATCGAATATGTTTTGTGTTTGAAATAGTTACTTTGATATTGGTCCCGCTCATTCAGAAAGAAGTACGCATTTCATGGCAAAAGGCTTAAGTTATAGTCATGGTTATGAACTTATGTCTTTGATTGAGCCGCGCCAATATCATAGTGCTTTTTCATGATTTCTCTCACCTATTTTTGAGTTGGAACTTGGAATATCAGTCATATTCAAGAGCAAGCGAATCATATTGAGGTTTGTATATATTTTCTGTAGCTTATTTTGTGAAGCTCTCTCTCTCTCTCTCTGATGAAAAAAAAAAAGATTGACAGATAGGGAGAGAAAAATGTGTGTGATGTTCTTCAACGATATATGTCTCTATCTATCTATATGTGTGTAATGGTCTCATCGAATATAAGCTACTATGAAGGCCCATATAATGCTTATATTTTGTATCCTAAAATCTAAGAACACTATAGGGTTATGAACGACCTTTGAAAACAAAACAAGTCAGGGGCATGCTTTGCCTTAGGGTTATGCTTAGGAATGAACATGAGTTTTTTTAGAGACATTGCGCAACTAGCTAGTAAGTATTCTCTTCCTCACCTTTGCCAAAAAAATAAAAAAGGAAAAAAATTGTTTAACACACAATTCCCTCTCTACTACATGAAGTACCCATATACCGCATTTTATTTTGCAATGTATATTCATTAATATGTGTAAACAATGTTTTAAAAAGAGAAAAAAATCATCAAGAAGTTTGTAACTCAATTGGCACCTCATAAAGTTTCTAATAAAAATGTTCAAAGTTCAAATCTCCTCTCACCCATTATAATTATCGGATTATAAAAAAAAGGGAGGGCATAAATCAATATTTTTAAAGAGGAGGGAGTTAGAGTACATTCAACGTCACAATGAACATATACAACTGTCAAATATATACAACTATCAAATTTCATAGATACCATTGTTATTGTCGTCATCATCGTCATACTTATTGACTCATTCCATTAAAATAGTCGTGATTACACTTCATAATACAAGTATATCTTCACTAATCAATAACTCATGCAATTAATGTATAAAAAATAAAATTGAACATAATATGATTTTTTATATCTTTTATTTTTTGTCTAAATATGAAATTTGATAATAGTACTACCATTTTGTTTTCTAAATTGAACATAATTTTTTGTCTAAAATTGAACATAATATGATTTTTTATATCTTATAATAGTACTACCATTTATTTTTTCATTCTCATTTAAATTATCTGTAACATTCTTTACTCTTTTTTCTTTTTTCCCCTTGCTGAATTATAGAAGTGTTGCTTAAAAATAATTATTGAATTGTGTACATATATAGTCTATGAACTTCTTTTTTTACAAGATTTTGCTTCACGTTCAAGATAAATCACATTCATGATATGATTCATTTGTCTTATACAATAAAGGATAGATTACAAAAACATTCCTTTGAGGGAACGATATTCCGCCCTAAAACATAAGAGAAATCAATATATTTGTCATTCCATTAAAACTCTTAACGAAAGAATGTAAAAAATATATATTCTTTAAAAATTCTTTTATTTTCATTCTATTCACAAACATATTCGTTGTGTGTTTGCATAAACAATAAATTAAAACATCCATACAAGACAACAATATTTAATATGATTCATCCAACTTCAAGCCTATGTCCATGGGCAACACAACTGAAATTCACTATCAAAGTATCAATAATATGGATTATAATAACAATTAATCAAACCTCACAGCACTCACAAACAATACTCACAAACCTTACCAAAATAAACAAAACCTCTCACAAACACAAATTTACGCACAAACCTTGCACACACAAAACTCACAATTCCAAAGCCTCAATACACCCCCAAACTTTCACACTCATAAAACAAACAAACTTTCAATACACATCCTCAAGTAATCTTTCAACCCAAAAAATCTACCAAATTATTTCTCAAAGAAATCCACTCAATATTTTTGTAAGAGCTTTCTCCTCTTCCCATATGGGAGGACCATATTAGATAAAAACTACCAAACTCTTTACAACAATGCCTATTACATATAAGACTCCAATTCTCTCCTTTGTGGACTAAAAATACTTAATAACTTCTTAAAAAAACGTTTTTTCCTTCTTATCAAGGAGAATCATTATCTTCCACATTTCCTTCCATGTATACTACTATTAAACAAGTTGCAAAGATAAACAGGAGGAAAGGCCGAAGGGTCAAAGAAAACCCCAGCTCCTCTTATTGGGTGGGAAGCAAACAAGAAGTTTGTTGAGAAGAGTAAATGTGGGAAGTGGGGAGCGTTGGCCAATCTTAAATAAGAAATAGAAATTGGATGGGTGTTAAGAGGGAAGGAATCCGCTACCATTAATTTACAAGGACTTCCTGCTATCACGTTTGCAGTCAGACAAAGATTCCCTTCTTTTAGGCTCTCGAGAGCGTAATGCATGACCTCTCCAGTCAGACAAAGATTCCCTTCTTTTAGGCTCTCGAGAGCGTAATGCATGACCTCTCCTCCCTCTTTATTAGTTATGAAAAATACTAATGAGTGTCTTTAAAATATTGGTTAATAATTTATTTTAAGAAAGTTTTGACATCACTTTTATGGAAAATGAAAAAAACTATCAAAATATTAATTATTTTTTTTATTTTTCCCATAAAAACTTTCTTTAACTGAATTATTAACTAATACTCTAAGAACACTTGATAGCATGACTCATTAGTTATTACCACCACTGTTATTACTTTCAAGCAATCCCTTTTTTACTTGCTATTACTGTTTAAATACTTTTTTATTTATTTTTGGCAAAAATATTATTTTGGGTCACAGTCAATTGAGTTTAACAAAAAATACTTACGTAACAAATGGTTTGCATTGTTGGAACAAATGATACTTCTGTTGCTTTCAAAATAAAATTAAAAAATTTTAGTCAATAAATAAATGCCACGCCAGCTTAAAAAAAAAAAAAAAAACAACCATCTCTCTCTCTGATTATTTCTCTCTTCAAAAAATCAAAGATCAGATGAAAATATTTTTTTATTCCAAACTGAAATTTCATTCAATTCAAAGATGAAAGGACATTAATTAGAAAGACAAAAAAGGTGCAGACTGTAGAACATGCAATACCCCAAACGGTTTTGTACCCTTCCAAATTTGCGTATTGGTAATTTGGTATTCTTCAGGCCATTTATACCAGTTCATGAGCTACCTTGTTATTCTCTCGCCAGGTGTGCTAGAAATTGGCAGATTAAAAGGCCTTGAATAATATGATTAATTGACCTCTCTTCTTTTCAGAGTTTATGGCTTGATTCATAATTAAAGCATCACTTTCAAAAATTGCTTTCGAAACTCCTATTTCTCGAGCCAACGTCACCATAGATCTATGTAGTTTTTTCTACACAAATCTACCTAAAACCATAAATCTAAGCTCTAGTCAATGAGTGAGTAATAGAGAGATCCAGCCAAAACAACAACAATCAAAACCCATATGAGTTACTGGGTTCGAAAGGGGTGGAGGTGGGTGGGTCGGCCACAATGGACTCGTTCCTGAACAAGGGATAGATGGGTTTTACAAGTGGTGAAGGTTGTGGTGTGTTTGCCTGTTGCGGCGACTAGACTGGTTGTGTTGGTGGGGTTGCGATGGCAGCTGGGAAGAGATCGAGAATGAGATATTAGAGGAAAGAGAGGGAAAGGTTAGAGAGAGAGAATTAAAGAACTTGATTTTTTTTTTTTAACTTTTTTAAAGCTGATGTGGCATTTTTTTTTTCCTTAACTAAAATTAGTAATATTATTTTAGAAGTCATATATGCATGCCATTTGTCACATATGCGTTTCTGTTAGTAAGTTAATTGTATAGACCAAATTGACTGCAAGTTGAAAATAATATGAACCAAATTGACGACTATAAAAATATAGGAACCAAATTGATTGTGACCCTAAAATGTGGGATCAAAATAGTGTTTTCGTTTTTTGTTTATTTAACTCTACCTCCAAAAAGTATTTCCTACGCGGGTCCGTGAAACATGAGTCTAATAAGACCGGCGCATATAAAATTTTTCCCTCACTTCATTAGTTGTAAGAGAAACAAGCCCAAGCCAACAACCGAAAAAAGACAATAATAATAGTAAGGATAGATATTAGAGAAGCAGTTAGGAATTTTTGTTTGGGACTGAGTTAGATATATTAGTCTAGACATCGTGTAGCCTCACACACACAATTTCTAGGAAATTCCATGCTAATAACTAATAAGAGATAAAACTATTGAAATCTTCTCAAACCGAAAGGTGTCCACAAATGCTAAAAAAAATTAGAGAGAGTTCAAGATATGTTTGTTACAAAAGAGTAATGTTATTGCTAAGAACGTAGGTAAACTACCCTACTCGAAAGAAAGAATTTTAGATAGACTTCCAAACCTATTTTGTCAAAAAATTAAACCAAATTTAAACTACAAAACAATGGTCAAATTCCTTAGGACCATGTAACTTATAATTTGTGATGACCATTTCTTGGAGAAATTATAAAATCCTCATGGTGGACAATATTACTTATCCACTATTCTACAAAAAATTTCTCACCTATTTAAAATTATTAAGTCAGTTTATGATTAAAAAAAAAATTAAACAGAAACTGACTTACTTCTTTATTAAACTGACTCAGTAAACAGATAAGAGTTTTTTAGTAGGATAATGGACAAATGATATGGTCTACCACAAGTACCGGATAATTTCTTAATTGAAAAAAATGAGTATAGAGATATAAGTCTTAAGAGTTAAGAGTCAAATAAAAAGAAAGACTTAGAGCATTCGCATCAGGTCTTTTATAAATGTGTAAAATACACATTTTGACCACTTTTACACATTTTGAACCAAAAAACCCTTTACAGCAGTTCTTTTAAAATCATTTAAACCTGTGTAAAACTATAAACAAGCTACAGTACCCGATACTGTAGCTTATGTATTTATTTTTTTAATAGTTTTTTCTTTCTCTCTCTCTAACTGACACTCAGCTCCCTCTCTATCTCAGACACTGCCCTCTCTTTCTCTCCATAATCCTTTCATCCTCAGTTCTCTCTACCTATCTCACATCTCTCTCTCTCTCTCTCGTTCAAAGCGTGCCACCGGAGTTCACAGCGTGGCGAGATCGGCGCTGTGGGTCACAACGTGGCGGAGATGATCGATGATCGATGATCGATGATCGATGATCGATGATCGATGATCGATGGTCGATGATCGATGGTCAATGATCAATAGTCGATGAGCGTGGCGAGGTCTCGATGATCGATGATCGATGGCGGCGATGATCGATCAATGATTTTTTCTTTGATTTTAGGTGGAGATCGGGGTTGATTTGATGTTGTTTTTTCTTTTATTTTGGTTGATCTGTGTGGGTTAATGGCGTTTGGTTTCTGGTGATGGTGGTGATGGTGGTTGGGCGGTGATGATGGTGGTGATGGTGGCTGTTGATCTGATGTTGATTTTTCATTTAATTTTGGTTGATCTGTGTGGGTTAGTGGCTTTTGGTTTCTGATGATGGTGGTGATGGTGGCTGGGCAGTGATGATGGTGGCTGTTGATATGATGTTGATTTTTCTTTGATTTTGATTGATTTGTGTGGGTTAATGGCTTTTGGTTTCTGATGATGGTGGTGATGGTGGCTAGGCGGTGATGATGGTGGCTGTGGGTCTGTGAGAGAAAGGGGCAGTGAGGGAGTAATAATAAAAAATTGTAAAATAGTGAATATTTTATTGAATAAATGTGGAAAATAGATAAACCAATGTGGGTGTATTGTAAAAGTAGACGTGTAAAATAGAAAAAGTAGGTTTTTTCATGTAAAATAGACATAGAATTTACAAGAGCTGATGCAAATGCTCTAACTAGTTACAACAAAAAAATGAATATATTAGGATCTTTCACAATTTGGGTTCATTACCCTAAATCGGCCACCTTCCCAACACAAAACTCACAAATCTTTTACTAGATTCCGTATTCTTCAAAATTATTATAAAACATATATATCTAGACAAAAACAATTAAAACCACCAAACTAATCTCTTGTAGTCTTCCTTCTTTCATTCTCTCATTGTAATTTGTAACCTTCAATTTTAGATAACTTCAAATTTGCATATCAAAGTAAAAATAATAACATTTCAAATTTTAAATATATTATTGTGGTATATCTTTCAAGTTTATTCTCTCTCTCTCTCTCTCTCTCTCTCTCTCTCTCTCTCTCTCTCTCTCTCTCTATATATATATATATATATATAGGACAAATTATAGTGAACCCACTAGTGATTAGTCCCATTTTCACCTTACCAACCTATGCATGGTTCAAAACTTAACAGTTTGCCCATCTAAAGTTCACTCTGTTAGAATTATGTTACCCACCTCTGTTAAAAACAAAGGTAGATATGTAATTTGCCTTCCTTTTATGTCTCTCTCCTCCCAAAACAAAATAATACATAAAAAAAACAAAAGAAATAAGATCTAAAAGAAAATTTGTAAAGATTATAAAGTTTTGGTTGAAAAACACACTACCTTTTGTTATGAACATTCTTGAGCCAATCAATCCAAATAAAATCTTCATATTCACACAAATCCCAGAAAAAAAAAAAATTGAAAATTAAAAATTAACAAGCTACGCTTATATATATATATATATACACAATAACTTTAAATTTATTTTATTAAAAAAAATATGAAATTTAAAAAATCCTACACTTTCAGAAACACACACACAAACAACAACTACTAAGAGAAAAGTTGAAAAATAGATCCAAGACTACCACCATCACCACCACCAATCTCATACCCATGGCCTATCCACAACTGATCTCAGATCCACTACCGATTTCAGTTTCCACATTTCTCTTTCTTCGATCTCATCCAAGGAACCCATGGCCAAAGCTTCACTGGGTTTGTTGTCTTCTCTCTCTATCTATCTTCATCTCTCTCTCTCTCTCTCTCTCTCTCTCTCTCTCTCTCTCTCTCTCTCTCTCTCTCTCTCTCTCACCCCTAAATAGCAGCCACTGCTGATCTCGGATCAAACTGCAACGACTTCATTTTTACTTCATCGATCTCATTTTTTGTGGTTTTTTGGGTTGTGGATTGATTTGATTTTGGCATGGTACTGGTGGCAGTGGTTATGTGTTGTGGTTTGCAATTGCTTATGGGTTTCGAAGGTGATTGTGGTGACTGTTGGTGGACAGGAGAGAGAGGGACGATAGAAAGAGACAAATCTGGGCATTTTGATAAAGATGTCAAACGATGAAGAAAAAGCTTTGAGAGATGGGAAAGAAGGCTTGGCTTGTTGGACTAGCCTCTTGTAACATAAATGTTACTGATAAGGCTGAGAAATAACCAATTTGGTTCTTAATATTAGTTTTAGAAGCAAACCTAGTTTTGCTCTGGGACAATTTGTTGAGATTGCTTATGCTATTGAGGCATTCAACCATTCATTCCTTTGGGTTGTTCGAAAAACCTTCAAAGATGAAGAACTCTATAAGTTGGAGGGAGTTTTTGTGGTGTGCCTATGATTACAAGGCCTCTCTCTACTGAACAGTTCTCAAATTTTCTATGTTTTTTTTTTTTTTTTGAAGTTCTTTAGCAAGTTTTTACCATTTTTACAAAATGACATTTTTTTTTTTAATCTTGTTTTCTTTTGTTTTTCTATGATTTTTTTTTTTTTTTTAGAGGAGAAAGACATAAAAGGGGGGTAAAAATACTTATTTACCCTCATTTTTAATAAAGGTGGGTAACAGAGAGAAATTCAGGTGGACAAAGTGTTAAGTTTTGAACCACTAGTAGGCAAAGTAAAAATGGACCTAACCACAAGTAGTTTTACTATATTTGCCCATATATGTATATATTAGGTTTAAGTTATATATAATGTAACTTTAAGAAATGTTACATCATTTTTATTATTATATGCAAATTTTGACAAATTCTCTATTAATTTTTTTTTTTTTAAATGGATATGCTTGGCATTACCTTCAAATCCCAAGATATATTACTGTATTTTACCCAAACTTAGTTATCATTTTCCTCCAAACCAATTTGGAGATAAATTTCTTCCTTTAATTTAGTATAAATTATAGATATGAAATTGTTTATCTATTCAAATATATATATATATATATATATATATATATTGTGGGGTTAAAGGCCCAAATCACGTATTGGGCCTTAGGTCTTGTCCGAGGAGGTAATTAATCCGAAGACGAGCGAGTAATACAAAATGGTTTGGGATAGAAACTATGAACAGAGCATGAATGGGAAGGTGATCCGAGGAGGAATGTCTCCTCGGACAGGCTAAGAGTAGGTCAAGCGTAGATCCTAATAATCAAAGCGACCTTTCAGGAAGTTTCAGCGACAAGGACATGCCCTAAAAGCGTGCAAGAAAGAAGGAAACCCCAAAAAATATCTAAGGGGAAGCTGTTACCACCACATTAAATGCACTATAACTACTTTTCTAGCCTCATTTATGTAGAGAAGACTCCTGAACAGTGATGCCTTGGCAACCATAACTCATAAAAACCCAAAGGAGGTGTTTGATGGGACAATTACTCAAGTAGTAACCCAAATGATCGACAAGTGTAAGGGGAAGAGAGTCCAAAAGGGACTATATAATAAGAAAGACCCTCCATGAGAGGAGGGAGGGAAAAAAGAAAAGGAAGAACAGTGTTGTAATCTGAACTATACTTGCTTAGCTTCAAATGATTTATGTGAATGTTAACCTCCTCAAATTGTGAATTTATTCATATTTTTGTATGTTGTTCTATTTGAATCACTTATCTAACCCATACTAGCCGTTGTACAAATCATTAGGACCCAGTTCTCCTACCCACTCTCTACAAATTTATTGTCTTGGACCGGCCAGGTCAGCATCCTACATATTTTGGGCTTGGGCTGTAGATAGTGTCCTTACATATATATATATATATATATATGAAATTTAGAACCTTCAAAAGTTTGATTGCTAGAACAACTCAACAAGCTTTGCTAGGTAAAAATTATTCATGCCATTCAATCACCTCTTACTAATTCAACTTCTCTCCATTTTCTCTTTCTTCTTTCTTTCCCCCCTTTTTCTGTTAACGAAGGACGAAGGTGTCCAAAAACTCATCAAGTGCTTCACTTATTTTCTACTTAAAAATAATTTTTACTTAATAAAAAAAAGAGTTTGGCTTACGTCCAAATTTTTTTTTTTTTAAATAAGTCTTTGTTGAGGGTCATTTTTGTAAAACACAAATAGAAGAAAGAAAGCCCAACTCAGCAATGCAAGTAGCAAATAGAAGTGGCAAGCATAGAAAGAAACCATTAAGCCCAAGCGGCAGGAATAATGGGTCACAGGTCCATAAACTAAATAAATGAGCCTTAAGGAAGTAAGTGGGCTCGAAAGGCCCGAAAAGGGAGAATAACAAACCCATGAGCAGTGTATGATATGAAAAAGTAAGAATGGGCCGCGGCAGGTTCAAAGTAATGTAAGCGAAGAGAGTAAGGGATTATTGGCAAGACCACAAACCCCAAGGATGAGTATGAAGTAATTGGGCCAGAGAAGCCCAATGAAGTAAGTAAAAGCCCATGGGAACACAAAGTTAGGAAATGGGCCAAGGATGCCCAAAACAAGTAAATGGGCCGAGGATGCCCGAGGGGACACAGGAGCCCCCTACGTAAGAAAGTCCATGGCCATGCAAAGCCATTTGGGGAAGAGAGTAAACGGCAAGTCTAAAAGAGGACCAGCAGGACCAAGTCATTACAACAGAAATGACAGAATAGTATGGCAGGACATGATGGCAATCAAGAAATGGGCCAAGAGAAATGTAAAACCCAGTATTAAATGAAGCCTAGCCCCAAAAGGGAACAGTGAATTATAAAACGGCCCACATAAAAGAATGAAGAGGTGCGGCAGACTATGCAAACAAAGCTCCAGACCACGACAAACGCATAAACAGTAAGCAGATTTTGGACATACATGAGAGGGAAGCACGTGCAAGATCCAGGCACCACCAGCCTGTACCCAGCCAATATGGGACGTGGTAGGGCCATAGGTCAAAGGATAGAGGTAAAGGGGGTATGGTTTGGTGGTGGGGAGAGGGGAAAAGACCTATTCTATGGTTCCTGCCCAAAAGAGAGAATAACAAACCCATGAGCAGTGTATGATGTGAAAAAGTAAGAATGGGTCGCGGCAGGCTCAAAGTAATGTAAGCGAAGAAAGTAGGGGATTATTGGCAAGACCACAAACCCCAAGGATGAGTATGAAGTAATTGGGCTGGGGAAGCCCAATGACGTAAGTAAAAGCCTATGGGAACACAAAGTTAGGAAATGGGCCAAGGATGCCCAAAACAAGTAAATGGGTCGAAGATGCCCGAAGGGACACAGGAGCCCCCTAAGTAAGAAAGTCCATGGCCATGCAAAGCCATTTGGGGAAGAGAGTAAACGGCAGGTCTAAAAGAGGACCAACAGGATCAAGTCATTACAACAAAAATGACAGAATAGTATGGCAAGACATGATGGCAATCAAGAAATGGGCCAAGAGAAATGTAAAACCAGTATTAAATGAAGCCTAGCCCCAAAAGAGAACAGTGAATTATAAAACGGCCCACATAAAAGAACGAATAGGTGCGATAGACTGTGCAAACAAAGCTCCAGACCGCGACAAACACATGAACAGCAGGCAAATTTTGGACATACATGAATGGGAAGCACGAGCAAGATCCAAGCACCACCAGCCTGTACCCAGCCAATATGGGACGTGGTGGGGCCATAGGTCAGAGGATATAGGTAAAGGGAGTATGGTTTGGTGGTGGAGAGAGGGGAAAAGACCTATTCTATGGTTCCTGCCCAAGCCCTTTTGGGAGGTACGTCTTGCTGGGATGACAGACCGCCCAAAAGAGGCAAGGTTGAAGGGAGAACCGCTGGGTGAATGCCATGAGGGAGAAAGAAAGAAAGCATTTACGCCGTGGCAGGAAAGAGTGCCACGGCAGACTAACAAATGACACAAACCTGCTTTTGTCTGGTGAGGGTAAGTGGTACACAGATGAACTCTTTGGTGGTTGGCAAGTACGCCCAGACCAAACAAATGCGGTTAAGGGGTAAAGTTGTAAAATCCGATCACGACAGGCCCTATAAAAGGACCCTTGACATGCCCTGTAGAAGGGATCGAAAAACAGAGGTATTACGAAGTGAAAAGAAAATAAAAGGAAAATAAAGGAAAGAAAAAAGATAAGAGAGGAAACAGAAAGCAAAAAGAAAGATAATATAATAGGCATGCACCAGTAGGTCGGTTCCCTTTTCTCCCCCTCAAAATCCCACTCTCTTGGAGGCAAGTAAACAATAGAGATTCCTTTGGGCACTAATCATTTAGTACCAGTTCCCTCAAAGTCATTAATCCCCACGGCAGGATCTTTTCTTGGGAGATTAGTTTCATTGAGAGGAGGCATTCTTCCTCTTTGGTCTTTGCCTCTATAGACCCAAACTTGACTTGATATTATTTCTTTGATTAACTCATATTGTCACTTAATCCTTCACTTCTTTTGTAAAAGCTGTTGTTATTACTATGATTGTCATAAATAGGGATTACTTGGTCATTTTTCATTAAGAAAAGGTCACCATATTTTTGTTCTTCTGCTATTGTTATATCTACCTACCGTAAATCATTTAAAACAGCTCTACTTGCCATAAATACACTCCTGGCAGATGAGGCCTAGTTTGCGCACAAGCCGACCCAAAGTGAGTTACAGTTGGGCCGGTCTCAACTCTCCTACTCAGAATACTCAAGCCCATCACCGCAGGAGGCAGCCCAGCCCAATACACAACACAAAAAAGGCTCCTATAGTCTTCTTTTGTTTTAATGAGAGATTGCCACATCACAGACTTACTAAATAAAATGTGAAGATTAAAACCCACTACCACTTGTCATTGTATATTTAAAATAAAAGGACATGTCCAGTTTAAAAAATACTGGAGATAAGTCAAACTCATAAAAAAATATATATATAAAAAAAAAAAAAGGTTTTGTTTAAATAAGCATAAAAAACTGTTCTCAAGTAGAAATTAATGACAATTGTTTTTGTAAGTAAATTTGAGTAAAAGTTTAATAGAAACATGTTATATGTCAAGTTTATTTTGGAGCTAACATGGTAATAATTTGTAGGTAATTTATTTAACAAATAAGGTAATTAATTAATTAACACGTTAGATAATATATATATTGTGGGGTCCATGGGCCTGACAGCCACAGCTCATCGCGTAATAGGCCCAAGGTCAGCGCCAAGGATGACTGACCAGCCAAGGCTAAGTTAGACAAAGCCTCTTTTTGGCCTACGCCGAGGACCTCTTCGTCCTCGGCATACTAAGGATAATTTTTGGGAGGGGACAAGCACAGAGCAAGCTGTCGCATTCACACTTAATGCATCCACCTACCCCTCTGGCCGCATTAATGGGGATATAACCCCTTAGCAGGGCGACGTTGATCAGAGTGAACCACTTGAGTACCGATAAGGCCTCTAATGAGACGGATGGCCAGAAGGGAGGCAAATGGATGATCAACAAATGGAAGAAGGAGATAGGAAGATGAAGGCTATATAAGAAAAGCAAGTAAAGTAAAGAAAAGGGGAGAAAAAAGAAAAAAAGGCAAAAGTAAAAGGGCTCCTCGGCCACGGGCCGAGGAGCATTTCCTGGTTGTAAACAGTTACCTTTTTATATAAAAGAAAAGACGTTCGTGCATGGTAAACGATGGCCAGTTCCTAAACCTTCTACCCATTCTCTACAAATTTATTGTTGGGCTTGTTGGATTGTAAACCCGTTTGTATTCAAGGTCCCATCCAAACTGAGTCCCTACATATATATATATATATATATATATATATATATATATATATTAATAGGCAAAGCTTAAAGAAAGTTCAATTAGAAATTGAAATTATAATCCAATTTTGCTTTATGTGTCTAAATTTATGTGAGAACCACACCATAATTATCCACTTAAATTTATGTCATGTATCCACTTAAGTTTTTTAATTTTTGTGTCATGTGAGTTAATACTAAGTGTAAAATATTAAGAATCTAATATTAATGAACTATAAAAAATAAAAATAAAAATAAAAATAAAAAAACAATCACATATACTCAATAAAAATCACCACACAAAAAAAGATCACCACACGCGCATTCTATCTTATTAAAAATTAGAAGAAGAAAATAATCATAAATAATATTAAAGTTAAGTAAGAATTTTAATATGTGACTAATTACATTTACTTTATTAAAAAATAATTTGACTAATTATTTATATTTTTATAATAAAAATTATATGTAATTTTAAATGTATCTATACGTATGTATGTGTTACATGTTATTTTAAAAAAATAATTTGACTAATTATTTATATTTTTATAATTAAAATTATGTTTAATTTTAAATATATTGATATGCTAGTTAGTAATTAACACGTACGTTTTTCATATGTTAATGAGTCATTATCAGTGTTGAATAATTTTCCCTGGCATCCCTAATTTCCGTATTAAATTCAACGGGTAGACATTGACAGAGATAAAGGAGTGGACAATTCTAGAATGGAGGCTTTACCACTTTGTTAACAATTTGACATTCATAGCAGTTTTACTTTTATTTCTATCTAAAACGAATAAAAGGAAAGATATTATATTTATTTTGAATTAGAGTTTCATACGTCACTCATTATGTCACCGGAATGTACCCTTTCCGTACCTACGGCCACCCGATTGTTTTAGGATCCCATAGTTTGCCTAATCAATTTTTTTCTAAAACCGTCTAAAGTGTTTGATGAATTTTTCAAAATTAGAAGAGTCTTTACGATTTTTGTGCAATAACACTTTGTCTCAATTTTGATGCAATAGATTATGAATAGTTATTTTATTGTTTATCACATTTTTACTAATCCATCATTTTTTTCTATTATTCACAATTAAATACATCAAAATTATAACAACAATTAAGGCATGAAAGTTGTGTCAACGAATTTGTGATAACACCTTAGAGATGGTTTAGTGGTTTTCAAAATCTCATGATATTTATTAAATTTTGAATTTGAAACTTTTTATTAACATCTTAGAGCCGCTCTAAAGGAATTTTTTCTAATAACTTGATGTGTAAAATGGAAATTAAAACTGCATACAGCTGAGAGTATACGCACATTTATTCAAGATTATAACAAACAAAAGTTGTGTCGGTGAATTCACGATGAAATGTACCAAAACCACAATTGACATAAGTACTGACATATGAAACTCTGATTCAAAGAAAGAAAATATCTTATTGGCCTGGCGTATGAAAACTTTTTGGCATCTTTACGTACGCATCCTAAATGGGATATGATTTGAGATAGGGAAGGGAATCATGGTTTTCACACATAAGCTAGAATTCGCTCCTCACACGTTATTTCCGCGGTCAGGACTCAGAATCAATTCGAACATACTACAATGCTGCAAGCTGGCCCACTAGAGTTTTAATCCCACCCAAAATTCTTTGTATTTCTTAAATTAATCAAACATTTCACATTCCTCTCTCATATCAACCTTGCCATTCCCTTCTCTCTAATATCAAATTTAATGAAGTTATTTTGTACATTCACAGCACTTTTTTTTTTTTAAGAGTTTCAATTTATAGCATTCGTTACTAATGATAATTTTTTATTATCAAGTCAAAACATCAGTCAATTTTTATTATAGACAAAAATTGAATTCCAAATCCCTAAACATTCCCATCACCTAAATTACTATTTACAAACAAATTAACCCCATTTGTGAACTTTGTGCAGATTCTTTTGCGCTCAAAAGGTAACTCAATTATAGACTTCTTTTCCCGCCCCCCAATTATAGACCTCTTTTCCCGTCCCCCTTTTTTCCACCAAATAGCAAGTGGGTGGTGGTGATGCCCAAAGCCCCCCTCTCTACCCAATTAGTATATATATCTTTCAAGTCTATGATATATTCTCTCAACTCTCCAACCATAATTCTTACTTTCCTTTTCTCTTTTACCACCTTTAACTCATTCCTAGCCATGGGGTCAAGCTCCAAGAGCCTCCAAACTATATTGGGTACACCAGGGGTTAGGGGTAAGAGGGTTACAGCCTTATCAAAAGATGGATTGATTGATTTTATTCAAACCATCATTTTCAGCAAACAAGAAACCAAAGAACCCTTTTACGTGCTTGATTTAGGTGCAGTCACCACTCTCATGGATAGGTGGACCCGGGCTCTCCCTATGGTTCGACCCTATTATGCTGTCAAGTGCAATCCAGACCCAGCTTTCCTCGGCACCATGGCCGCTATTGGGTCAAGTTTTGACTGCGCTAGTCGAGCCGAGATTGAGTCCATTTTGGCACTAGGAGTTTCTCCAGATCGGATCATCTTCGCCAATCCTTGTAAAGCCGAGTCTCACATCAAATACGCAGCGAGTGTTGGCGTTAACCTAACAACTTTTGATTCAAGTGACGAACTCGAGAAGATCCGAAAATGGCACCCAAAATGTGCTTTACTCATTCGGATCAAAGCTCCAGATGATGGCGGAGCACGCTGCCCATTAGGTCCCAAGTACGGTGCACTTCCTGAAGAGGTTGCACCACTCCTCCAAGCCGTTCAGGCTGCACGACTCACCGTAATCGGTGTCTCTTTCCATGTTGGGAGTGGAGCCACAAATTCACGTGTCTACCAACGAGCCATAGCGGCAGCTAAAACAGCCTTCGATACAGCTACACAGCTTGGCATGCCTCGGATGCGTGTGCTGAACATCGGGGGTGGATTCATGCCTAACACACAGTTTAGTGAAGCGTCTTCATCTGTGAAAGCTGCTCTACAATCATATTTTGGCAACGATTCAGGTTTAACCGTCATTGCCGAGCCCGGCCGGTTCTTTGCCGAGTCGGCTTTCACATTGGCCACCAACATTATTGGAAAGCGTATTAGGGGTGAGCTCAGAGAGTACTGGATTAACGACGGGATATACGGGTCCATGAACTGTCTACTATATGACCATGCAAACATCACGTGCAAGGCTCTCGCATGCACGTCAAATCGTGCCAACCCCACGTGCAAAGGAGCTAGGACATACAGTTCGACGGTTTTTGGTCCCACGTGCGATGCGCTTGACACGGTTTTAACCGGTCACCAACTACCGGAATTACAAGTCAACGATTGGCTTGTGTTCCCAAATATGGGTGCGTATACGGCGGCGTCTGGATCCAACTTCAATGGGTTTCACACTTCCTCCATTTTGACTTACCTTGCCTTCTCTGATTCAAATTAGTAGCTTTTGTACTGCTATCTCGGTGACTACAAAAGTAGAAATTGCTTATTATCTTTAAATAATGCATCGCACTTGAAAGTGAATAAAATTTAAGTAATTTAGTTATAAAATGTTTTGACTTGCTTCATATTTAAACTTTTCAATAATTAATTTCTTTTCAAATTTAAAGTAATATATATATATATAATTATATTATTAATATAATTATGTAACATATTGTTAAAAATTATTCTCGCCTTTTTCAAAGAAAGACAAGTGTGAGACAGTTACAAAATCGGAAGGTAAGGCTATTATTTAAATATAGAATAATAACTTTTACCTTATGCTTAACTTGTGGTGGTAATAGCTCCCACGAATAGTGATGTCTTTTACTTCGAAAAATTTTCAATAGCAACTTGCGAGAGTGCTTTCATGGAACTATTGTATTTGCAACGGTTCATATTTCTTTATCCAATTGGCGCAGAGACCAGATAATTTCATCCAATACCAATCACACACAACTCAAACTCAATAGATTAACTTTTATCAAAATTAATTGAAGAAAGAAAGGCATCTAATCGATATCGTTAAATCGTATAATTTACATATGATAATCTCTCTTCTTCTTCTTCTTCTTCTTTTTCTTTTCTTGCAAACATATGTAACCAATTTAGTGACTAAAATATGTGCATCGACGGTCATGATAAATTGATGTAAAACTCAAAAAAAAAAAAAAAAAAAAAAACCCACAAAAGCTCAATTGGTTAATACATTCTGTGGGGTCAAAGAATTTGACAACCCCGGCCCATTTTATACTAAGCCCAAGGCCCATGCCAAGGAGGAAGAAATGTCCGAGGACAAATGAAGAAAGTTCAAATTACCAAGAAATATCGCCAAGGACAATCCTGTTCTCGGCCAACCGAGATCATAGAAGGGAAGAGCGGCACGCCATCAAAGACAGTCTTCCAGAACATCCCAAGAAAAAGGACAAGTACAATGGATTAGCCATAGGAGCATGGTGGAGGAGCAATTCAAGGAAAAACTGTCACCTTCACATTAAATACACACAACCAACGTTCTAACCGCATTAATGAGGAAATGACTCCTGAACAGTGCTGCATTGGTTGCTACAACTCACCGAAAGTTTAGGAAGGCGGCTGATGGGACAAGCACTCAAGTAGTAACATGCATGATCAACAAATAGAGGACCAAAATCAACTGAAAGTGGATATATAATGCAAGAAATCCTCCAGAAAGAAGGGATTGGGAATTAGATATAGAGAATACTGTAGCAATTTGTATCATCTTTGAAACCTTTGTAACCAAGCACTGAAGAAATAATAAGAACAACAAGCTCTTCAGATGAGGGCCGAGGACAAAATTTCACACTTTAATCCATGTCCTTATTATTCAATCCACTCATAACCATGTCTAGTTGTTGTAACCCTTACTAGGGCCTAGTTCTTGAACCCATTCTCCATGAATTTATTGTATTGGGCTAGTTGGGCCTGAGTTCACTCATCCAATAGAAGAAGTGCTCAAGCTCAGTCCCTACAATTGGCGCCGTCTATGGGAAGAACTTGTGTGTTAGTAAGGGCAACAATCAAGCATGGTTGGATCGGGCCCTCATCAAGTAGGCTCCCATCAGCCTGAACCAGCTAGATCCCAACAACAGGGTAACTTTCCCAACCCTGAGCGTGATCGAAATGAAGAGAATGGAAGGTTTCGCGAGGGAAGTGTGTACATCACTCAAACTAGCAAAAGCCACTCTCGTGTGGGTAGTCACGTGCTCTAGAGACAAAATAACAATCAGGCCATGCAACCAGAAGAAGTTAGGAGTCACGTATCCCAGAGATAGAATGATAAGCAAGCCATGCAACAAGAGATAGACAACTTGAAGAGAAAGCTATGCCATGCACAGCGAAGGCGATCTCATTCTAGTCCTAACATGCCTTCCAATGTTGAAAGTGATGATGACTATGGGCAAAGATCAAGAACTCCTCCAAGCGAGACCTTTCCTCACGAAGAAGAACATTACCGGAGGCGTAAATGTAAATGCCCATCTCCTAGGGGCTTAAGAAATGATGCCATGAGCAGGGCACTGGATCAACTCTCCAAGTCACCCTTCACATGCCACATAGAAAGGGCTACACTTCCTTGACAATTCCAGCAGCCAACCTTCACCATTTATAACGGAAAAACTAACCCCGTGAAGCATGTGAGCTAGTTTAACCAAAGGATGGCTGTCCATTCTAAAAATGAGGCGCTGATGTGCAAGGTTTTCTCATCTAACTTGGGACCAGTGGCGATGAGGTGGTTCAATGGCTTAAAGATGAATTTCATAGATTCGTATAGGCAGCTAACCCAAGCCTTTGGCTCTCATTTCGTTACAAATAGCAAAGCTCCTCGGCCCTTAAATGCGTTATTGTCTTTATCCATGCATGATGGAGAAACTCTAAAGGCTTACTCAAACAGATATTGGGAAATGTATAATAAAATGGACGGCAATTTTGATGATGTCGCCATCAGCACCTTCAAAAATAGTCTCCCAACCGAGCACGGCTTGAGGAAGTCTCTGACTGGCAAGCTTGCCACCAGTGTGTGCCAACTGATGGATCAGATCGATAAGTATAAACGAGTAGAGGAAGACTAGCTGCAAGGCAAGAAAAAAGAGAAGGTTATCCTTCAGGAGAGGAGGAATTTCAAGTCTGACCAATATAACAGCAACCGCCCAATGAGAGTTTTCGTAGGGCAATCTAGAGCAACCAACACACAGACTGTCAATACTATATTATGAGAACCAGTACATCGGGTGTTGGAGAAAATCAAGAACGAGCCATACTTTAAGTGGCCGAATAAGATGACGAGAGAATCTACGAGGCGCAATCAGAACTTTTATTGCCAATACCACCAGGACCACGGACATACCACGGAGAACTGTAGGAACATCTGAAACTATCTGGACTAACTAGTCCAAAAAGGAAAGCTGAAGCACCTTCTACATCATTCCAGTGGTCATCAAGGCCAAACCCATCAGGAGCCCCAGAGAGATATTGCCCTAAGGCCACCCATAGAGACTATCAATGTAATCTTAGTCGCACCAGGAAGAACAAGCATGTGCCCTTCACGAGCGTTATCTGTGGCTTAGCTACCTGCCGAAGAGTCCCAAACAGAACCGAAGAGGGCCAGAATGAATTTTCACCCAATCTTGAGTTTTTCAGAAGAATACAAGATTGGAACCACTCAGCCCCATGACGATGCACTGGTGATCACTCTCAAAATCGAGGACTACAATGTGAAAAGAGTGATGATGGATGATAGCAGTGGGGCCGAGGTTATATACCTCGACGTCTACAAGGGGCTAAGGTTAAAACTGAAAGATTTGATGCCGTATAGCTCTCCTTTGATGAGTTTCGACAGGAAGCTTGTTATTCCAAGGGCATAAGTAGGCTACCCATCCAGACCAACCCAGAGATAGTGTAGGTGAACTTTATCATGGTAGACACCTACTCTATATATACAGCCATCGTCAATAGGCCCTGGCTCCATACCTTGAGGGCTGTTGCCTTCTCCTTGCATCAGAAGGTGAAATTCCCATTAGGGGACCAGGTTCTCAAAATTCGTGATTGCCAATCCACAACGAGGCAGTGTATGGTGGCTGCCATTTCACATCGGCTCGATGCGAAGTCCTCGTCCTCTGCTGAAAAGAACTTATAGCAATCAAAGGTCTCGGTTTCTCCTCCTGATGCAACTGCCGATGAGGCAAAATGTGAAGATCTAGAGAAGGTGGTCATTAGTGGTGACCCAGAGAAGTTCTTTCAGGTCGGGGCTCAACTACCTCTTCAGGAGGAGGATGAGTTAATTGAGTTTCTCAAAAGAAATATTGACGTATTTGTATGGGATGCTTGCGATGCTCCAGGGATTGATTCAGCCTTCATCTGTCACGATCTCAATGTCAACTCGTCCATCACTCCCAAGAAGCAGCCACCCCAGCACCCATCAAGAGAGCATGCTGATGCAATTAAGGACGAAGTGAAGAAGCTTAAGTGGGCAGGGGCTA